>VDFB02263757.1:0-165138 GCA_007258455.2 Sequoia sempervirens
GCTGAACATCATCTTTCAACCCCTTCCAAGAGAATCTCTCTCGAATTTGCTTGTATGTCTTGAAGTACCCTTGATGACCAGCAAGTGGACTGTCATGGAAAGTCACCAAAATCTTCTTCTTAAGTTTAGAATCAGCCACCAAGAAGATTCTTCCCTTGTAGTGGATCAACCCATCAACTACCTTGTACCTTTCATCATGAAAAGTACCTTCAATAATGCTGGTTGCAAACTGATTTTTGGTATAATCAGCAAGCAACAACTCCTTCCAATCGGCATTAAGCTCACACAATGAGCTCAAGTGAGGCCTTCTAGACAAAGCATTAGCCACAACGTTATTCTTCCCTTTGACATACTCAATGTCAAAATCGTAAGCTTGTAGCTTACTCACCCACTTCTGCTGTCTCTCATTCAAGTCCTTCTGATGCATAAAGTGCTTGAGACTGTTGTGATCAGTTTTGACCACGAATTTACTCCCCACCAGATACTGTCTGAACTTGGCTAATGCATGCATGATTGCAAGCATTTCCTTGTCATAGATAGAGTAGGTTCTTTCAACCCCTCTTAATTTTCTGATTTCAAATACAATTGGATGCTTCTCTTGCATCAAAACAGCCCCAATACCTTCCCCTGATGCATCACACTGTAACTCGAAGGGTTTGGAGAAATCTGGTATGGCCAATACAGGACAAGAACTCATGATTTTCTTGAACTTATCAAACACACTTTGAGCTTTTTCTGACCACATGAAAGCCCCTTTTTAGTGAGGTCAGTAAGAGGAGCAGCACTTTGAGAATACCCCTTTACGAACCTTCTATAGAAGCCACAAAGACCCAAGAATCCCTTCAAATGAGTCAGATTTTCTGGAGGTGGCCAATCTACTATAGCCTTGATCTTTTCTGGATCAACCTTCACCCCTTCAACGCTGATTATGTGGCCAAGGTAGAGCAGCTCCTTCATTCCAAATTCACATTTGGACTCTTTTGCAAACAAACTTTCTGATTCAAGAATGCTAAGCACTTCCTCCAAGTGCTTGAGATGTTCCTCCCACGTCTTGCTGAAGATGAGAATATCATCAAAGAAAATTAACACAAATTTCCTCAACTGTTTCTGGAAGACTCTGTTCATGCAAGACTGGAAAGTGGCTGGAGCATTAGTCAAACCAAAGGGAATGACTAGGAACTCGAAATGACCATAGTGGCATCTGAATGCCGTCTTCTCAACATCTGAGCCCCTCATCCGGATTTGATAGTAACCCGATCTCAAATTAATTTTGGAGAAGAATTTAGCACCATGTAGCTCATCAATGAGCTCATCGATCCGAGGAATAGGATACCGATTTTTTATTGTGCTTTGATTCAAGGCACGATAATCTACACACATGCGGATGGTGCCGTCCTTCTTCTTCACAAGAACTACAGCTGAAGCAAAAGGACTTTTGCTAGGGCGAATGAAGCCCATCTCCAGGAGTTCTCTTATGTTCTTCTCAATTTCATCCTTCTGCTTCTTAGGATATCTATACGGTGTTGTAATGACTGGTTTGGCCCCTTCCTTAAGTTCAATAACATGCTCAGCACCTCTTTCTGGTGGTGGCCCAGGTGGTAGATCAGCAAACACCTTACTCCTTTTGGTGAGTATGGATTGAATATCAGGAGGATATTCCCTCTTGGTCTCAACTGGACTGGCAGGAAGAACCATGCATTCCGCAGCCCACTCCACTTGGTCATGTCTAATCAGCCTTTCCATCCTTTTGAAAGAAACTATACGAGGACCACCATTAGACATTCCTCTCAAAACAACTCTCTTACCATCAGATTGGAACTTGAGCTCCATGGTTTGTAGGTTGAGAGAGATTTCACCAAGTGAGCGTAACCATTGTATGCCCAAGACTGCATCTGTGTCACCAACAGTAACCACATAGAAGTCATCTTTGACTTCATAGTTTCCCAACTGCAAGGACATGTTAGGAACTCTTCGTGTGCAGGAAATGTGAAACCCATCAGCCACCATGACTTTGAAGCCTTCAAATTCTTCAGTTTTGAGACCTCTCTTTGCAACCACACCTTCATCAATGAAGTTATGCGTTGCACCAGTATCAATTAATGCAACAATACGATGGCCTCCAACTCCTCCACGAACCTTGAAAGATTCGTTCTTTTGGAAACTAGAGAGTTGGGCAATAGGGCCCCCAACTCCTTGCTCATGATCGGACTCTTCTGTGGCTCTTTCATCCTCGCTGTCCCCGAAATAAGACTGCTGATCAGACATATCAGATGCTGATTCATAATCAGAATAGGTTCCCATTTGATTATAACGCCCTCTTCCAGGACATCTATGGCCTTTAGTCCAAGGCTCTAAACATGTGTAACACTTGCCCTCCTTTCTGAGCTGTTCACGTTGCTCTTCAGTCAATTTAGGTGGGAACTTCTTGTGCTGATTAGAAGAATGTCTTTTATCCTTATCCCTCTTATGGCCAAAAGGCTTAGGCAGAAATTTAGGCCTGGGGGCTGATAACTCCATACTACGAGCCTTCTTGATTGCCTCATCAAGACTTGGTGGATCGAAAGCTTTAACCCATCCTTTCAAGGGTTCAACCAAACCTTCAGAAAACAACACAACCAATCTTCTTTCGGTGATGTTGGGCACCATCACAGAAAGTCTCTGGAAATCAGCAATGTAAGAATCCAAGGAGCCATGCTGTTTGAGTTGTGCAAGCTCGCGAAATCTTACTTCAGGATCCTTAGTGTCGAACCT
Source organism: Sequoia sempervirens (assembly GCA_007258455.2). Taxonomy (NCBI): domain Eukaryota; kingdom Viridiplantae; phylum Streptophyta; class Pinopsida; order Cupressales; family Cupressaceae; genus Sequoia; species Sequoia sempervirens. The sequence continues at coordinate 2,752 of VDFB02263757.1, forward strand.
TTCGATCAGCTTGTTGGTGAATTCTCCATAGGTTCGAATAAGGTTATGGCCAAGAGTGACCAAACCATGGTACCACCACTCATGGGCAGCTCCCTCCAAATGAAGTGTTGCGAACTTGATGGCATCTTCTTCTAGCATGGGACGAAGTGATAGGTAGTTGTCTAACTTCTGAACCCACGATCTTGCTGAACACTTATCACTTCCATCGAAGTGAGCCAATGTTACCTTCCCTAAGGCTTGATGAAAATCTGTTCTAGGAGCCATATAGGCTCGGTTATCAACTCTTCCTCCGTGTCTTCTGTTTCTCTGATTCAAGAATTGATCAAAGGACCATTGGTCCCTAAGATCAGGTGGGAGGGTGGAGTACTCCATGTAGGCTTGCCTAGCATCGTCTACCAAAGGAACGGTAGCTTCAACTTGATGTTCGTCCCTTGGAGTGAATGTAGGGAAAAGCGGTCTAGAGGCTGATCCGCTAGAGATAGTATCACGCTGTCCAATAGTTCTGCTGCCTCCATTACCATTGTTCCCATTGTTCCCATTGCTTCCATTGTTTCCATTATTCCCATTGTGTCCATTGACACCACTGCTTTCTCCAGTAGCATGGTTTTGATTCGGAGTATGGTTCTGAGAAGCTTGCTGATCCATTTTAGCAAGTAATCGAGACATCATCTCAATCATCCCATCAAACTTCTTTTCCATCCTTGCATCCTTCTCTTCCATGGCTGTCCTAAGATTGTCTGACATGTTCTCAACTGTTTTACCCGTATCCACAGCTAACCCTGTTTCTCTCAAAGCCTCTGACAAAGTATCTGCTTCTGGCACTGGCGGAAGCTGTATCTGTTGTCTTCTGGCCTGACCTCTGGTGAAGTATCTGCAATCACTGTCACTCATCTGACCACTGAATCACTGTTGGGCACAGGTTGGCAGAATCATGGCTCTAATACCACTGTAATGAACCGGACCAAATTTTTTTTTGTTTTTTCATAAAAGATTACAATGCAACATGCACCCGTTAAGGTTAGCATAAACCAAAACGATGCAGAAAGTAACTCTAACCAGAATGTACACAGGGATCGAGGTGGGCAAGAGTGTGAGCATTAGTCCAGGGGATCTCAAAGAGATGGCTGAATAAGAACTCTAACTCCCGCGGTCGCCTTGGGTAGAGCGACGAGCATTCGGTCAGAGGATCCCTATCTAATGCAATACTGAAAATAGCTCAACACCAAGCATGTGCTACTCAATCCGTGATGGATACGAGGCGACCATATGGCGGAGACTTTAGGAAATTACAATGCAAGAAAGTAAAGGCGGCAAGCCAGCCTCTTCCACTTATTCAGTGGGCAGTACAAACATGAGAAAAGTGCAAGAAAGATAAAAGATGCTGACAGTACTACTGTACAGCTTACAACATCAGAAAGTTCATCCGTTAAGCACCATATAAGAGAGTCTTCAACATTACAGCAAAGTAGAATAATAACTTTAAGTTTTCTCAATGACTTTCCCTCCAAACATCTCCAATGATTAATCCCAAGTTCGCTGTTATGACTGTGCAAGACTGAAAACTGTTAACAGCAATACAGTAATATCATAGAATGCTCACCCAACTCACATCACTCATTCAAATTGCATAGAAATGGTTACAAATGATTCCCAAGATATAGGCGTCCAATCTCAAGACACAAACAGCCCCCAAAATATTGATATTAATTTTCTGCTCAATTCCCAATGCAAGTACAGTGGTACGGCCCCTAGAGGAGGGCGATTTCTTCTTAAAAATCCAGCACTTATTTAAAAATCACAAGACTTTGCAATAGTTGGCGCCCAAGCAAGACTAAATGAAATATGCAATACCCACAATGAAATCTTTTTGTATTTTTGAATTATGAGCAAAACATGCCTACAGCAATGCAACATCAGCTACGCTAAAACATGACAAAATGTTGGAACATCATCACTAAATGCAAAAGTACTCAACTACAATGCAAAACTACCAATAACCAGCTAACCTCTCAACTAGTTGCTGTCTTTCAAGCAAGAAGATGAGCCAATGCTAGGAGGTGTGCTTTCCTCGAAGCCATAGTTGGAAAACTCGCCCCAAGGAAAAACTCGCCAAGGGAAAAATTGGAGAGTTTTTAAAAACTCGCCAAAAACTCGGAAAAAACTCGGCAAAAAAACTCGGGAAATGAAAAAATTGCTTAATTTTCATTAAAAACACATTTTTTTTGCAAAATTCAATGACAAGATGAATCCAATGAATCCATAAATGAGTACAAAAGTGTTTTCTATTAATTTTGATTGACTTTAATGTAAATTAATTACAAAATCGCATTCTCATGCGGAATCCCGATGGCTAAAAGCCTGAAAGTCTGATACATGAAAACAGTAAAACTAGAACTAGAAGCAAATACTAAAGTTCTAAACAACAACTAAATACAACATGCTAGGCTTTCCTCTTCCCTAGTCTAGCAACAGCTAGGGAAGAAGGGGTGGGTCCTCTAGCCCTGCCACGTGTGCGTGGTGCTAGTGGTGGTGGCTGCGGTGCTACTGCTGCTGGCTCTGGCTCTGGCTCTGGCTCTGGCTGGATCTCATCCAACCCTACATCTCCAACTCCTGATGCACCCACATCCTCCATTGCCTCTCTCTCAAAGTCAAGGATTTCATCTGCACTAAACAATGGAGGCTGCTCCTCTCGCCCTGTCCAATCACTATAAGGATCTATCTCATCTAAGTCAATAGGATCCTGTGATTTTTCTTCAACTCTCTTTATGCGCAACCGAAGGTTGTATTGCACAAAGACCAAGTCATTGAGGCGCTTTTGTGTTAACTTGTTCCTCTTTTTCGTGTGAATGGACTCGAACAAGCTCCAATTGCGCTCACAATTGGATGCACTACAAGGCTGACATAGAATACGGAGGGCAATTTTTTGTAGATTTGGGGTTTTTCCACCCCAATTTTTCCACCAAACATCTGCAAAAAACAAAAACAAAATTGAAGAGTTAGAAAACAAAGTCAAAGACTCAAAAGTCAAAAGTCAAAACACATTTTATCAAATTCTAAGATGCATGTGAAATAAACTTAAAATTTAAAGACTCTGAATTTTATACCTGGTGGCAAAGTGGTTCTTCCTCTAACAGCCAACTCTGAAGAAAAGAGATTACCAGTTGCCTCCCTATATATATCCATCTCCCTGACGATGAGGTCTCTCACTGCAACCTCAGGTTCCATCCTCTGAATGCATGTTGTGAGCCCCTCCATAACCTCTCCATTAGGATCAGAGAAGCTCTCTGAGAAGAGAAAAGAAGGGTTGAGGAAGTACCCTGCTGCATGGATGGGTTGGTGGAGTTGATTGTTCCACCTCCTATCAACAATCTCCCATATGGGATCAAATTTGAGGCTGTCCCCCTTGTAATAACTTTTGATGGCCTCCTTGGCCCTATCCATGGCCTCATAAATGTATCCTATTGGGTTTTCATCCCCATCTACCAAGCGGAGGACTCTAACCAAGGGCTCCGACACCTAGATTAAAAATACAAAAAGATCAAAGTTAGAAATTTATAATGAAAGGCTTAAAGTTAAATTAAAAAACATATATTTATATTGAACTTGAGATTAAAATTAAAATCAAAGTTTGGAAGTTACCTTCACGATCTCTGTAGCTTTTTGTGCAAACAAGGGGTCGAAGACAATTGCAGAAATTCTATCTCCTTCGGCCTTCTTTGAATATGAAGAGTCATTCCATGCTTGACTCACGAACATTTGTCTTAGAGAGCCCAAAGAATCCAAAATGCTTTGCAACGTTAGGAAAATTGTTGCAAACCTTGTGGCACCCGATCTCACCAACTCCTTCCCTTGCGTATGCTCTCTCATCAAACTAAGAACCCAAGGGTGATTGTAGATATATTTTGTGATGCTCCTTGCATCATCTACAATCGGTGCCACCCAAACAAGTTTGCCTATGTCCTCCAAAAGAAGGTCAAGGCAATGAGCCGCACAAGGTGACCAAAAGAGTGATGGATGTCTACTCTCAAGCATCCTTCCAGCTGCCACATACGCTGCTGCATTATCTGTGATGACTTGCACCACATTAGCAATGCCCACCTCCATCACAACTTCTTCCAACAGCGTACACAATGTATCTGCAGTTTTTATCCTGTTGGAAGCATCCACCGACTTCCAAAACACAACTTCACCTTTGGAAGCAACCAAAAAATTAAGGATGGTGCGGTTTCTCCCATCCGTCCACCCATCAGAAAGAATTGAGCAGCCAAATTTCTTCCATTTAGTTTTTTGCTCTTCCACCACATGCATTGCCCTTTCGGTTGCATTTGTGAGCAAACTGCAAGTACAAAGTAAAATAATTAAATAAGTACAAAATTGTAAGTTTTAAACAAAAAATAGCTTGAATTCAACATAAATAATAAAGTAATTTAAATTTTAAATTAAAGAACATAAAATTTAAGTTGACTTGTCACTTACCTCCCACTCAAATCTTTGCGAGAAGGTGGCTTGAAGCCTTTTCCCGCAACTGTCAATGAAGTGACCATATTGTGCCAATAGGGACTACTCGCCACATTGAATGGTATGTTATTGAAATACCAAAAATCAGCACATGCCATTTTGGCATGTTCATGCACCTCCTTGTTCCACCCTGTAGCCTCCAATGATCCCTGTGCTCCTGGTGTGTTTCTTGGCACAAAAAAACTTTGTGGGTTGCGTGAAGATGAAGGTGGTGGTGGCATTGGCACTCTAGTCGAACTAGAGGACAAGGGGGGCCTAGCCGATGTGGCTGTGGAGGATGTGCCATGAATGCGAATCCGTGGACCATGAAGAGAGCCCACAATGCCAATAATATCTGCATCCTCATCTGACTCTATCTCCATGTGCTCGACCCCGTGCTCCTGAGTCCCATGGGCATGCGCATGTCCACTAGCACTGGCTATGGATGCTGCTATGGCTTTTTTAGCCCTCTCCCTTTGCATTTTTTTTTCCTCAGCAAGTGAAAGTAGGGCAAGCATCTCTCTTCTAATCTCTTCTTTGGGCTTCTCACAAACCTTGGAATCACGTTGAGGAATGCCTGCTAGATGGTATTTGAGGCGATTTATGCCTCCATGATATGTTTTTTTGCATTCACCGCAAACAACTGTTCCAGGCACTGGCCCTCTGACACCATATTTCCATGTAGGGTCTCTAGCCCCTGCTGGACGAGTGCCTGGAACCCATGCTGATGGTGTGCGAGGGGTGGAACTTGATGGGGCGGGGGTGGAACCTGATGCTGAGCATGAACCAGAGCCAGAAGCCATTATAGTGTGTAATCACTGTAATGTGTATTCACTGATCAATGATCAATCTACACATTCAAAAATATGTACAACATATTAGTTTTTTAATACAAAAAAATTTAAAAAACAACCTAAAATCATTAAAACTTCAAAAATCTAGAGCTAAATTTGATTTAAATTGATACAAATGTGTTTAAATGAATTATCAATTAACATTATTAACTAATCATATCATTCTACACAAAAAATGAACCTAGGTCTGAAAATTTCAAAAAATAGTGAAAAAAATGAAAAAAATCAGCAAAAATCAACAAAAAATTGTGATGAATCTTGTTTTTTGGATTCTAAATGCAAAAAAATTGTTTCTTTGTGCTCTATCATGTCTTTTTTTCAATTTGGAATGAGTATTTTGCAAGAAGAATGAAAGAAATTAATTAATCAAAAACAAAAAACAAAAACAAAAACCCTACCTGTGAATCGAATTTCCCTTCAAAATCCACACAAAATGGCGTTTGAATCCGCTCTCCTCGATGGAAAATCGTTGGAAATGATATCTCCTTGCTTGGGGGGGGTTTTTAGCTCCTCACACAAAGTATCAAGTGATTTTGAAATGAAATGAACTTATTAAAAGACGTCTTCAGCCTTTATTCCTGCGCAGGCGAGTTTTTCCTTTGGACTCGCGAGTTTTTGGCGAGTACTCGCCACTAAAAACTCGCGAGTTTTTGCAAAAACTCGAAAAAACTCGAATTTCAAGTTCTGCGAGTTAACTCTGCAAAAACTCGTTTCTGAAAAAAACTCACGAGTTTTTCAAGACTCGCCGAGTTTCCTGCGAGTATGCCAACTATGCTCGAAGCGAGTGCCTGAAATCAATCCAGCAGCATAACGGTGTAGTAGACAAAAGATGCCAAATGAAGAGCTGAGGCCTGAATAAATAGAAGTGAGAGAAACATCTAGAAGCTTCCAGAGGGCGCCCCAAAACCCTAATTTCGAATTCCACTTTTCCCTCCAAAAGAAGGCGTCCTTTTTCCTCCGCAAAATATTTCACTTTTTAAAATAAACTTCATTTCTCAAAAGGGGCGTCCATTTCAAGGTCTCAAAAATTTGACATTAAAAAATATAATTATCATCTTATGACGCCTAGACCCTCAAAGTCCCCTTTTAAAAACAACTTAAAGTTGCACTGCTAGGCAAAAGGGGTATAATATTAAAATAATAATATTATAATAAAATACTTATCTCTCCACTGAAAATTGCGCCTAAGGCCAAGAATTGAAGTGCCAACTGAAACAACTGCAGAAGAAGCCAAACTGAACTGAACCCAAACTGTCCACTGCCAAAAATAGAATTTACTAAAAATAGTAAATTCGCGAAGTTGCCCGGAATGCCAAACTGAACACACCACTGCGAAGCTCTCTGAAAACCCAGAAAGAATCCGCAAACAGAATCCCCGAACTCCAAGCAAGACCCCTCCAAATTAGGAAACCCTAATTTCACCATCCGCACAGCCTACGGGTCTCCGGAATAGGCCAACGGTCAACAGAAATGATCACTGCTGAGAAGGGGACATTACATCAAGTGACAAAGAAGAAGTTAAAGAATGACGTCAAGAAAGAAGATCAAGGACAGTGTGAACGTGTCTACAAACGGAATCTTCTAGAAAGATGATGGACATTATGGCTCATTTATTACCCCACTCCTCTTGGTGGCGGTTTTTAGGGAAAATCTTGTTTAGGGATGAGGTGGCACGATCTGGGCCATCCAGCCGATTGTAATCTAAGCCGTCCGTTGGATGTGGCAAACTATAAAAGGGGGAGTCCCCCTCATTTGTACCTCATTAGATCTAGAAGTAGAAGCAGAGCTTAGAGGAGTAGAGAGAAGTTGATAGAGTAGGAAGTAAAGTAGTTTAGATTGAAAAGGAAGGAAAGTCTTCCCTTTGGATACTTTGTAAGAAGTTGTCATGTATGCTTTCATAATAAAAGAAATTTCATTGATGGTGAATTCTTCTTTGTTGTGAATAGTTGTTGAGGCTTCTTCGTCCTTCCAATTCACGTAGTATCTTGAAGTAGCTTAAAGTAAAGTAGATTGCATTTTATGCAAGTACTTAGCAATTGTGGAATGTGGTGCTCGATTTGAACAAGGCTTCGTTCGTCCATACCACTAGCGGGCTCGCTGACGATGGGTTCGCCTTGCGTGGTCAACTGGAACTTTGTGAAACTTAACTTCGATTATGGTTTATATGCTGGCATGCGTCGTTGTGATGGTGTCTTCATGTTAAATCGTGATCTGAACATCTTAAGTCACTCCTCTGAAGATTGCACTAGTTCCGCGGAAGCTGTCCGAAGTGAGGCAAAACGGAGCTTTGTTGAAGCTTGTGAGAATTGATCGCCATGTCCCACACCCTAGAGTAGACTAGAACATGTTGTGACCTTTTCACACATCGCCCCATTCAAAATGGGGACCCATAAATTTTTGCTCCATTCTGGTCTTTTGGCTTGGTTTTTTGTCTTTCTCTCTCGTTCTGCTTCTTTTCTGCTATCTGCTTTCCGGGGGACGTTCCATCAACAAGCTTGAACGTAAGATTCGACCAGGTCTGAAATTAGGGTTTCACATCTTTTAGGTCATTTTGAAGTCAAATTGAGTTGGTTTGTCAGCTTTTGAGCCTAACATTGCTATTACCATGTTTTCAGCAAGCAACCCCTAAATTTTCACTAAGTTCTGCCAACTTTCTATTTTTAGTAAGTGTCAGTTTAGGGTTGATTTTCTTAAGATTTTCACATTTGGACCACTTCATTGCATTCCGAGCACTTCAAGTTCACTTTTGACAAATTTTGAGCAAAAACGGACAACCTGCTATTTTTAGCAGTACACTTCCAGAGCAGATTTCAAGGTCTTAATGTTACATTTTCTGATGCATGTCCGGAGATTCCTTCTGGGTTTTTCGAGACCTTCGCGGCGATGTGACATGCAAAGTATGATGATGACTTTCAGCATTCGGCCTTCGAAGGCCGATATTAGGGTTCGCATGCGGGTATTTTCGGCGCATGTCGGCATTTTCTTTCTGGGTTTTCCAAGAGCTTCGCGACAGTGTAACATGCAAATGGAGCTGACCACTTTTCGGAGAACCTGCTATTTTTAGTAAGGCGTTTTGGACAAGGGCTATAAATAGAAAGTTGATCTCGGCATCGGCACAGATAGGCAAGTTCACCAGCGATGGGCACACTGTCCAAATTTCAAGGCAAACAAAGCAAAGGAAGCCTCAAAAACGGGCACTTACTATAAATAGTAAGTCACTTCCGCAGCAGCTATAATTGGCAGGTTGGCACCAGATCTCAGCGAGCACAGGACAAACATGTGATAAGTAATCCGTGGCGCGAATTTCAAAGTAAACAGAGTTGCAGAGAATGAAGAATCAGATAGTTGCTATTTTTAGCAGGTCAATTAGGGTTTCCTAAAATCAAGGGCGGAACCCGACATTCACGCAGAAGCAGCTTCCAGTCACAATCACCATGTTTCGGGCATTCAACACGTAAAGTTTGGAGACTTTATGAGAAATTTCTATTTTTAGCAGGTTGCTAAAAATAGCAGGCGCAAACGGGCATCGGGCATCGACAGCACTAGGTCAGTCAAAATTCAGAGCAAGGTGAAAATCAAGCTTTCCGGAGTCAGGATCCAGTCAACAGCACAAAATTCAAAGAACTTTCTAAAAATAGAAAGTCAGGGCGAGTTAGGGTTGACCAAGGAAAATCAACTTAAATCTGGCAGAGGGCGTAAAATTTGCTAAAATGGATAAAATTTCAAGTCCGGTAGTGAAACTCGCTTTCAAGACTGAACAGAGGCGGAAAAATGACTAAGTCTGGAAAACTTGAAGTTCATGGGTCCAAATGCGCCCCTCTTTAAAAACATGAAAAATTCACTAAGTGTTTTAAATTGAACGTTGACCCCTCCATATGCGCCCCTGGGTAAAACTTGAAGTTGTTAGGGTCAAATGCGCCCAAGAAGGTTGGAATGATGGAAATTTTTCTAAGTGTTAGAAACTGGAAGCTGTTTACCCCATATGCGCCCATGACAAAAAATGAAACCTTGATAGGTGATATGCGCCTAAGTGCCTAAAGTGGAAGCTTGATAGGTGATATGCGCCTAGGCACAAACTGGAAGTTGATGGTCTCATATGCGCCTAAGTTGAAAGTGGAGGCATCTCACCCCATATGCGCCTGGGAAATGAGTCTTAAAATATTCTAAGTCTCCAAATTGAGAGTTGATCCTAGTAAATGCGCCCCTAATTGGATGCTTGACCTCTCAATTGCGCCCTTGAAGACTGGAGGAGTAAAACGATAAGATTTTGTCTAAGTGCCAAAAATGAAACCTTGATAGGTGATATGCGCCTAAGTCATTAAAATAAAAGTAGGGGGTCTAATATGCGCCTAAGATGTGAAGTGGAAGTTGACTATGTTATATGCGCCCCTCTTGACAAAACTAGAAGTTCATGCACCCATACGCGCCCAGTGTCTGGAAATTGAAAGTTCAACACATCTTTTGCGCCCCTCTCAAAAGCTGAAAGCACCTTGTGTAAAATGCGCCTCACTTCAAAACTGGAAGTATGCCCCCTCAAATGCGCCCTTGGGTAAAATCGAAAGTTGTTAGGGTGATATGCGCCCAGGAACAAATTAGAAGCTTGATGTATCAAGTGCGCCAAAGGCTGAAATGAAAGTTCAATATGAAGAGTGCGCCTGAAATAATAAAGATGAATGTTGATCCACCCAAATGCGCCCTCAAACCTCCACCATGAACACGCGCCCATGAAAAGAACAAAGTTTGGAAGATGCTCATGTGCTAAATGCGTGGGAATTAAGATTGGAAGAAGAGTTTGTGATATGCGCCTGAAGAGAAGTAAATACACCCAAGCTGAAACCTCGACATGGAAAATGCGCCCAAGATGTAAGCTGAATGTTGACCCTTTGATATGCACCCTCATTTGAAGGAAGAGATTGGATCGTGAAAATTTCGAAGTTTGATGCTCAGAGCCTCATATGCGCCTTTGGTACTAAAATTCAAAGCCGTTTACCCCATATGCGCCCAAGCTTGAAATAACAAAGGCGTTCAAAGTCAAGCAATTTAACATTTAAAAGAGATCAAGCAATAATTTCTTTTTAAATTATTAAAAGGCATCAAGAAAAAGAAGAAAATTTTAAAGGGGCGTTGGAAATAAAAGTATAATAAGCGCTTTGACATTAAATTAAATATTTCCCCCTTTCACGATACACATAAAATCACTGATGATTTTCTTAAAAATCAAAGGCGTTTGAATCCTCCAAAGCGAGATGAAATTAAAAAGGCGTTTGGAAGAAATTAAAATTTCTTTTAGCAAGACGGAGAAATTAATTTAATTAATTAATTTAATTATTTTCCTAAGTTTAAAATTAAAATTCCCCCTTCGATTTTGACCCATGAAATTTTAAGATTCGGATGATTTTAACAAGGGGAATTTGTTTTGGAAGTCAATTACGGACGGAAAATAAAATTATGCCTAGCCAGTTTTGACGATCGACATCGAATTTTTTAAAGTGCGTTGAAGAAATAAATTAAAATGGCGATTAAATTAAAATTTTAATAAATTAAAAGTGCCATTTTAAAATGCAGTCGAGATAACTTCAAATCGATGTAAAAATGATTTCACTGGAGGTAACTGGCAGTCGGGAGGGAATTTTAATTTTAAATCGAGGAAAGAATCTCCCCGAATAGCAAATTGTCATAACCACTGCCTGACGACTAGAATATTCCCTTTTAAATTTAGCAAACGTGTCAGTCATGATGAAGGGAATAAAAGGCATCTGCTAAAATTAGCGCCAGCCTTTTGCTATAAAACTCTGAGGATTTTCATTCTCGTCTCACAAGATTCGAAGTTGAAATTTATGCTGGCAAGTTGAGTTGTGAGATTTCATTTGAGAGTTGCTGAAAGATTGAGGTGCTAAGTTCGATTTTTGCAAGAGACTGAAGTTGCTGAAAGTTGATTTCTTGAAGTTGCTGAGATTCGGAGTTGCAAGTTGCGAAGTGCTTCGAAGTAAAAGGGTTTAGCATTTTTATTTCTTCACGTTGTTGAGATGGCAGATGCTGCTGGAACTAGCAAGGCTGCAGCTAAGGCTGCAAACAACGAAGCTGTCAAGGAGAACGCCTCCAGGCAGGCGAAAATCAAGAGTCTAAAGAAGTCTTTCATCCCGGAATGAAAGATCATCTCAAAGCATGGAAATCTGACGGACACCAATCTCGGACCATTCAACCTCGAGGCATTCATACGCAGAATGTATGGGCAGGGTGGCAACCTTCCGACAGATGCGTCACGTAACATCGTCAAGAGCGGATTGTACAATGCGGCAGGCTTCCAACCAGCAGTTCGGTGTCCCGAGTTGATTCTTGAGTGTGCCAATTGCTACAATTCTGAGGATCGGACTATTACCTCTCCTGACGGTATGATTATGGCTAATTTCGCTCCGGATGCAATTGGCGAGGCGTTTGGAATACTGGCTACAGACAATATGTTGTATAAGTCCAAGGCCAAGGCAGATAAGATGTACACCACCACCTTTGAAAAGTGCATAAAAAGGATAAACACCTCATGGATGCGCAAGCCAAAGCCACCTGCTGCCAGGTTACCGAAACAGATAATTTCAGAGGAGCTGAAGCAAGAGTATTGCGACATCATTATGTTGCTCAGCAGAGTCAATGGCAGCCCACAGTCATTCATATTCGAGCCATGGATGTTCTTTTACATCAGTGTAGTGCTCGAAGGGGACGAGCAAGTAAACTGGGCGAAGATGATAAGTGATAACATCGATGAGCAGTTCCGGAGCCTCAGAAGAACAAAAACATTTTATATGAGCTCATATGTCATTTACATGTTAGCTCGAATGACTAAGTATAGAGGATTGGCGTACGAAGAGCCCATTGGCTGCGGCTATAATCAATTCAAGATTCACTAGTCTTGCAGACAGTTGCATCTTACTCACACTGGTGACTTTCAAAGAGTGAATGATGCCTTTACCATGTACATCACGAGAACCCTTCAGCAAAGGCTACAACAGAGGATATCCGAGGAAGCTCAGATGCTCATCGAAGAATATGGGTGTTGGTTCGTCCAATTCCCGAAGTTCACCTATCTGAGGCTTCCGGGTTATGATTCATATGTTTACAAGTTGCCAAGGTATCCAACTAATAGAATGATATTACTCGAGTTGTCTAGGCAATTGGTGGCCTACGACAAAATTATAAGGCGAAAGAAGAAGGGAGGTCTGAATTTTCCCATTGTGTTGGGAAATTCACTCGAGGAATGCCCTACCTTACAAGCAGCCAAAGAGGCCGAGGATGAGCTGAAATTCTACAAGCTGACTCTTCACACGAGCCGACAAAATTTTGATCCTAAGGGAATGATCGGAACGGTTCAAGGAGAAGAATACAAACACAAGGCTCACCTGGAAGACTTTTGGGCAAATGCTGGAAGCGAGGATGAAATCAGGAGAAGGATGTTTTCAAGGCTGCCCCTGAAGCTAATCAGAGAGTGTGAGGTGATTAAGGTGCCAGATCAACTTGAGGAGGATACTAGGGTCACCCATCCAGATTATGAAATGGTAAAGAACGCTCCGATGCCACCAATAGATTGGGCCGAACCAGAGATTGCGGATCTAGACACTCTGTCTATCCCAGTCATGACATTCACTAGAGCTTGGGTGGATGAGCGTGTTAATAGATTAAGGAGAAGGTCAGTCGCCCTCATGTATGACCTCATGGGTGATAGAAGGCCGCCGGTGTTAGCAAAGAGGAAGAAGCAACTCACACGAGGTCCGGAATCAAAAAGAAGGGAGCCCGTTCAGCCAGAGCCGCAAGGGTCAGAGGATACAACGTCCACTCAGCTGGTATCTCATGCTTCCAGTAGGCGTGAAGTTTCATTGTTTGCTAGTCAGAGAGCTCCGAGAAATGAAGAACCGGAAGTTGGAGAAGTCAACCAGCCTATGCCAAAAGAAGTAGATACTCAGAGTGTGAATGATCCTGAAGGTGCCGATAAGCGGGATGAAGGGGAAGAATCAGATATGGAAACCCACTTTGACTTTTCCTTCGGAGAAGAAAATGCTGGGACGCATGAGGGAAGTGATCAAGAGGTCGAGATAATTGAGCCTCCAACAAATACTGCTCGGGAAGAAGTTCGAGAAGTGGAAGCCACTGAGGAGCAGCCCTTGATCATCTATGATATTCAACGAAATTGGCTTTCACAGGCGATCCGAAGGGACCAGGATGATGACGCCAACCTAGCAATTGAAATGGAAGAACTCTTGAATAGAACAAGCAAGTCGCCAAAGCGGAAGAGGGCGAGAAAATATACAAGGATGGAAACAAATGAGGCCGGTTCTCGCAGCCTTCATATCGCTGCCCCAAGAGAAGATCACGATTTGAGTGATGCAATGCCGGAGAAGTACACAATCACCACAATTGAGTCGGGACGCCCTTCAGGAGCGCAGGTGGTGGAAGAAGCTGAAAGTTCGTTTCAGGCATTAAAAGATAGACTGGTGAAGAAAGAAGGAAAGTATAAGAGGTTAAAGAAAGAGCACAGAGCATTGGTTGAGTATGTGCAAAATCTCGCACATCCTGTTGCTCAAGGTAATCCAGCAGCAGAACTTCCACCAGAGGTGCCACGTGAGCCGATCAGCGGCTTAGAAGAAGTGAAGAGGGCTGTACGAGAAGGAGATAAGTGGGTGAATGGTGTCCGTGCTGAGGCAGAAAAGTTCATGGCGGATCTCATCTCAGCATTCCAAAATGCTTCCGGTATTCTTTCACGCTTGGATGATGTTGAGCAGGCTTGGGGAGATACCCACATCTTTCAAGATAAAACTATCCCACGTCTTGCTGTTTTGATGCGTGTTCCCACGCAAACTCTGGTGAATGAAGGGGTAATTCAAGCAGGTGATAGATATGACTTCCGTGGATGGCATTCAGCAGCGTTCACAGGGAAGAGTTTCTTTGACACTGCGGCAATGGAGTCCTCCAAGATCAGAAAGGCTATGAGGAATATTCGCGAGAGTATTCTCAACACTTTGGAGTCAGTATTCGCAAGAAGGCTTACGCACGAGGAGGTAGATGCAGAAGGACTAAGGGCAAGATTGCAGCCATTCTTTACGGAGATGAGGACATTTTCCCAGTTGGATTTTGAAAACATCTCTACGTTTTCAACAATCATTCAGAGCACGCAAGATTCTATGGAGACTTGGGAAAAATCTTGTGAGAAGCACGAACAAATGGTAGCCATCTTGGAGTATCAGCTGAATCTTACTCCATCAATTTCTGAAGAAGAGGTCGACGCAGTGCTGGCGCGATTCATAGCGTACGCGGTCAGAGAGAAGAGCAAAGGAATCCGGGTCATGGACGAGAAGCTTCTAGAAGGTTAGTGGGCATTAATTGCTCATGGTGGTCAAAGGAGGAATCTGCTATTTTGGGAGCATTTATGACGCCACTCCACCTTCTGGCGGTTTTTAGGGCAAAGCTTGTCTAGGGCTGAGGTGGCTCGATCTGAGCCCTCCATTGTAATTCGATCTGGGCCGTCGGTTGAAACAGGCCAGCTATATAAGGGGGAGTCCCCCTCATTTGTACTCTAGTAGTCATAGAATCAGAGAGTAGAGAGCAATTAGTGAAGCAGAATAGAGAGTAGAAGCTTTTAAGTTAGAGTAGTTTCTCATTTGCATTGTTGAAGAAGAAGGGGAATTCTCCCTTTGAGAATTTTGTAAGAGATTGTCACAAAAGATTATTCTTAATAAAGCTTTTCATTGATGGTGAATTTCAACTTTGTTTGGAATAGTTCGTGAGGTTTCTTATTCCTTTGACTTCAATTAGGAACTTAATTTCATGCTTGTAGTTAGACATGGATGTTTATGCTTGATATAAGTGAATTTCTTTTATCCATACCACTAACGTTCTTGCTGATGGTAAGCACGTCTTGTGTGGTCAACTGGACCTTTTGTACTTAACTTCGATCAAGGTTCATAGGTAGTTATGCATCGTTGTGATGGTAGTTGCACTATTGAATCCTGATTTGAACATCATTTTCATCCTTTGAAGATTGCACTTACTTTGTTGATGCTGTCCAACAGGAGGCTAAACAATGTTTGTCGAAATTCATTTAGGTTGAGCGTAACACCCATTTGCATTTAGATTAGAAGTTAGATTTTAGAAATCTCTGCAACCATTCAATTCCGCATAATCTTGGTTAGTCTTAGGAAACTTGTACGCTAAAGCCAAATCATTCGCGCAAAATCCCCTTCAAAAGCACAAATTGGTCGTTACTACACTCATTTTGAACAACTACGTAAGTCCCCTCGTGAGTACACAGCATATACACATCAACCAAACTGAGCCTATTCGCATTTAAAGAACCTTGGAGTTGAAGGCATGATCTCACTCGCAATCTTAGCACGCCGAATACTTTGTTCAAGAGAGAATAAGGTATCCATTTGGAAACTTTGTTCTGGATTTGGTGAGGAGTCACAAAAAATGCATCAGCGATAAGTTGAGTTCAGGCCATTGGATCAGACTAGAGAGCAGACATTTGCTAGAGCATAGAGAGATAGTTAGAGTTAGAATAGTTTCATTGCATTGTTTGAAGAAGAAGGAAAATTCTTCCTTTGAGAATTTTTTAAGGAATTGTTACGAAGACTATTATAATGAAAGAGTTTCATTGATTGGTGAATTTGTCTTTCGTTATGAGCAGTTAGTGAGGTTTCTTCACCCTTCAACTTCAAGTAGGATATAAGTTAGAGTAATTTTCATGCAAGTAGTTAATTATGGGTGGTTGTGTTTGATTTGAGTGAGCTTCATTAATCCATACCACTAACAAGCTTACTGATGGTAAGTTTGTCCTGCGTGGTCAACTGGAATACCAATTAGACTTAACTTCGGTCAAGATTCATGTGTATGTATGCATCGTTTTGATGGTATTTGCATCGTTGAATCGTGATTTGAACATCTTTTCGCTCCCTTAAAGATTGCACCAACCTTGTCGAAGCTGTCCAACGGTAGGCAAGACAACGTTCGGTTGAAGTTCATTGAAGTCAAGCTCAATACCTCTTGCATTTAGACTAGGACATAATTTTCTAATCTCTACAGCCATTCAATTCCGCATAATTTTGGTTAGTTTTAGGAAAAGTCATACATCAACGCTAAATCATTCGCACGAAAATTCCCTTCCAATCATCAATCTGTTGTCAGCTGCAAACCGCGAACAGTTGCAAGTCCCTCGTAAGCTTGACATATCACCGTATAGAACCTATTGAGGTAATTCAAAGCATTTGAACCTTGGAGTTGAGCGATCACGTCCTGTCGCACAATCTTAAGCATGGAATACTTTGATCAAGAAAGAATGGAGTAGCCTTGATTACTTTTGTTTTGTTGATTGAATGCGGTCACAAAAATCATCGGTGAGTGAAACCATAGTTTGTAGTGAATCTTGGCCACACAATGCAAATCAATCTTGGCCATTCATTTTGTTTTTTGAACACTATAAATAGGGGTTCTCTCATTTTCAAGGGAGAGTTGAGTTGTTGTAAAGACATGCTGCAGAAATTTTAATAGAAATTCATTGACTTTGGTGGATTCTTGAGTTTCTTTACATGTTTCATGATTCATCTCCCATAGTTAGTTGATTTAGATAGATTTACTTTACTGTTTTGACGGGTTTTAGATTACTTTGGTAGATTAGTTAATGTTGTTCAATGGTTGTGAATATTTCTGCTGTGTTGATGCCTTTCTTGTCCATACTTTTTGTTGTTTGCTAATGGTAGATAGCTATGTAAAGTTAGTCTAGACTTAAATTGAAAGTTGCTCCAAACTTCTATCCTTGTTCATGCATGTTTATGGTGAATGAATGGTAGAATATTTGCAGTCCTTCAAAGCTCGCACAAGTTTTATAATACTGTGAGTTAATCTGGTTAAGTAGAACTCAGTTTTAAGGAAGTTGTCCACAGTAGAACCCTCCATGACCCCTGTTCATTGCTAGTTTCAGACCCAGGAACCTCTTCTCTTCCCTGCTTTTTCTTTTTTTAATAAGTAACCTATGCTAAGGTTCATTGCACATTGTAAAGCCAAATCTTAAGGTAAAATAGGAGTTTATGATTGTTGTTCGAACTTGCAGCAAACTGCACTCTAACTTCCATTTTAGAAACTCCATTTCATGATTCATCTCGTATCCAACCAAATACGTAAGTTTGCCCTATGATTACTAGCATAGGGCACATCAAACATCAACTGAGATATTCCAAGCACTATCAAGACCTGACATTAGAAACCTTGGGATAGTGTTTTGCAATCTGATTGTGGAAAATTGTCTTTCAAGAAAGGTAGTGCACCTACGCACTACCTGTGTTGAGAAAGTGCTAAAACACCCATCAACACATACAGTCACCAACATCTTATCCCTCCCTATCATCAGCAATAACCCTTTCTAAATCATGAACATACTCAGGGGATAAATGTCTCCACCCCTCAATCTTCCAATCATTGTCATGCTCTGAAGCCCACTTAGCCAAACAGTTAGCAACCCTATTCCATTCACGTGGAATGTGGACAAAAGACACCACTTCCAAAGTAGAGCACCTTTGCAAAATCTGCTGAACCACCAACGCAATTTTTCAATTAACCTCTTTCATCTTTTACTCGAGCAACATATTAACAATAATCTGTGAATCAAATTCACAAATAATCTTTCGCCAACCGAAGGCACAAGCATGCTCAATAGCCCAAAGAACCGCCAACCCTTCCATAAAGTTGTTAGAATGTCGCCTTTTACGGATGGAGAAAAAGAAAATGACCAAACCAGAACAATCTCAACCCACTCCACCAATCCCAATAGGCCCAAGGTTACCCCTAGAGGAACCGTCTGTATTAATCAGTGTTCCACGGGGACACATCCCCCCCAAAAATCTTGCCGTTTTCGAGACTTGGAGACTTCAAGGAAACATCCCCCCGCCGTCCCCCCACTATCCCCTTGTCTCTTTGCTACCTCTGAGACGTCTCTCTTCTAAGGGAACTTTTGGACGTCCCCAAGACTTCCAGACGTCCCTTGAATTGGAAGAAACTTCTAGGCGTCCCCCTTAAAAATGCAATAAAAAATGATTTTTAAAAAAAAAAAAAAGTATAAATTATAAATTATAAATTTTAAAGTATTTTTAAAAGCCTAAAAGGCTAAATCAACCATGCCTTTGACTTTTTCTTCTATTTTCATTTTGCTATTTACACAAGTGAGCCATGGGCCTCTAAGTTTGGGAAATTGAAAGTTATAGGTATGTAGGGCTTTTTTATCTGTTTATTTTTGTTTATGCTTTGTTGGATGTCCATACCCGTACCAAAGCTCTGATTCACGTTGCAACCGCACAGGCAAGGAGGAGTCGAACCCTAAAAATTTGCAAGCACGGGCAAGGCACGTGAACTGTTAGACTGAATGCCTCAAAGAGATGTCATCTCGTGGGATACATTGTTGATTGTAATTATGAATCATGATATGATGATTATGAAACATCTAGTTCTCATTCCAATGTCTATCCAGTATATTTTCATTTTGATTTTCAATCTTCAATAGTTCAATGAAATCATTGCAATGTGTTTAAAGTTTAAACATTAAACTTTACTTATTCCTTAGGCTTCTACAATTATACATCTTTTTATAACTAATTTTTCAAGTACTATATGTATATCAATGCCACCCCCTCACCGCCCCCCATCGTCCCCCCACCGCTCCCAAACTTAGAGCCCCCATCCCCATGCCCCTGAAACGCGTCCCCTGCCGTCCCCCCATCCCTATCCCCGAAACCCCATGGAACACTAGTATTAATCTTCAGAAAATCCATCAGAGGAGGCAACCATCTTCCAACCCTTTGAACCTTCTTTTTAGCCCTCCTTCCTCTTCTAACACAAGCAGAGACCGGAGCCAACCCCTGCAAGCCCAATCGATTCATAATCTCATCATCACTTCTTTCCAACAGAAAAGCCACTTCACATTTGGCTTACACCGTCTCTTGGATCATACCAACAATTATGTGCCAAACCTGTTGAACCATCATCCTATCCCCACGAAAAATTCTACGATTTATTTCCAACCAAATTTTCCAAAGGACAAACATAGGACCAATGCTCCACACAATCTGAAGGAAAGAGGCCTGGAAAGGGGGTCTTCCCAGACTGCTCCAGAACTCAACAAGGGAAGACACATGAACACAGGGATGTTTCCAAACACCCCACCACCAATGCCAGAGCATCATAGAATAAGGACAACGGAAAAACAAATGGGAAGAATCCTCCTCACTACAGTCACACAGAACACAAATAGAGGGACCCTGGAATCCCCCCTTATGGATATTATTCCATGTCAAACATCTATTCCAAGCTAGAGTCCACACAAAACAATTACACTTTGGCCATGAAAACTTGTTCCACACATGTTTCCACCAGGGGACCTCCAACCCCCCAAACTTATGAGACAACAACTCCTGATAACCACTAGCCATAGTGAAAGCCCCTTTAGGATTCTGGCTCCAAGCCAAAATATCCTTATCCCTAAGGGAACTGCATTGTCTACCAGCCAAAATATTTTGAAGCATAGCACAATCCTCCTCCAACCCAAGAACAGGCCAATCGCAAGGATCCTTCCACCTAGTCACCTCCACCTGCCCACAAGGATAAAAATTCTTAAAATCACTTACCCTTGACCAACCAGCCTCCAAAAAACATTGACACGGATTCACCAAATTAGGATACTGACGCAGAATGGGGGAAAAATCATCCCAAGAATCAGATCAAAAGAGAGTCTCAACCCCCCTATTACATATCCAGAACAAATCCTCCTTGATTAGCACAACCCCTTTCTTAAGTGTTCCCCAAACCACAGAACCTTTCCCCACCAAAGGAAACCTGGGAAGCTCCTCCTTTAGAACCCCCAAAAGGTACTTGTTAGTTTTAGATCAGAAATGCAAATAAGCAGAAAATTCAACACATAGAACAATGAACACAGTATTTTACCCTGGGAAAACCCTCCTACTCGAAGGAGAAAAACCCAAAAGATATTCTCTTTATAAATCAAAAATAAAAGTGAAGAAATAGCACACATGATCAGGCCCTAGAAGAGGCTAAGTCTCATAAAATGAATAATTCAACTTCTCCTTGAAGCGAATCTTGAATACACAAAAGTAATGACACTTCTCCTTGATGCTAATCTGCTGCTTAGAAAAATAGGCCTGCTGCTGAAAGAATTTGAACTTGGAATTGGATGAATTGATGATGAAATGAGAGGACTCTATCCTCTTCAAATACCAAGCTAGGCAACCTCCTTTCTAGGGCTGACCTAGAAAATACAAATTTTATTTATAAAACAAAGGCTGACTTGCCTTGAGATAATTTTATTTGAGAGAAAATATCTCAGAAGCTATAAAACACTAACACTCCCTCTTAGCTAGGAGGTATTTTCGGACATATCCTGGAGTCATTGAATCTCTCAACGCGAGCGCAATGGCTACACCCATATGTGGGAAAAACACACATCTCAGTCTCAAGATGTACAAGGGGCTGTCATGGAGTCTTTCAACATGGCGTCCTGGCCTTCACACCCATTTGTGGAAAAACGCATCTCAATCTCGAGGAGATACCAAAGGCTCATCATGGAGTCTCTCAACATGGCGTCCACAATGAAACCCATTTTGTGGAAAAACGCATCTCAGGTCGAGGATGTACAGGGAAAACACACCTCATATTTCTGGTCTCGAGGAGAAATATACACTACAAGAGCTTTCACCTCTCATTTCTCGTCTCGAGGAGAAATATACACTACAAGAGGGCTTTCACCTCATTTCTCCGTCACCGAGAAATATACACAAAAATCTTCATGATGGTGTGACTCCCTCTAGAGCTCAAGTACCGCATCAACCTTCGACCTCCTGCGTCCAAGATTACGCAATGTCTACCTTAGAGGCGGTTTCTAATGCACACTTCCGACACTACTGACTTGTGAGAGTCCAGGACTGTCCTCCTTGACCTCATCCCAGATCACCCTATTCTGAATAGGTTTGCGGTGCTACCAATGTCAAAACAAGGTTGATTGCCTTGTGCAATTTTGTTCTCTGCAGCTGAAGAGGTCTTCCAAGGACTTAGCACCTGGCCTTGCAACGCTGCAACCTACTTAGTTGAGACCTTCACTTTTTCTCAGTGTGTCACTCTAGTTCCTTGAGACATAGGACTCCATTTTGCTGAATACAAAACTCCCTCTTGATCCCTGCCTCAATACAAAAATTACAAAAATCCTCTGGAAGTGAACTCCCCTCCATTGACGGATCTCAAAACCTTAGTCCTCTTCCCGGACATGTCATTGTTTTACCCAACTCGCAAAGAACCGAAAACTGTTTTTCTTTCACAACTCTCAATCCAATAGCCATTAGCATGTCTTCTCCAATGATCTTTGATAGGAACCTCACTGTTTTCCACAATTCTTTCTAGGGCTTCCAATAGTTGACCATGCAAGAACCATAGACTGCTGTTCCAAATCAGGAGGACAGGATTTTTGTCGTACCGTTGTTTAGTGTCTTCATCCTTCTCAATCTTCTTTGCTAATGCAAACTCTCCATCCAAGGCCGACCCAACCTTGTGCCCTCGAAAGATGACTCAAGTGAAGAATCATGAGAGTTATGTGCCACCAACTTAGTCCCATGGCTGCAAGCTATGTCTCCATGTTTGTTCATTTCTCCAGCCGGCATGACTCCCTCATAGGATGCCTCAAGCTTTTCCTCCCTTTGAATTCCTTATGCAATCTCTAATAATTAATCCATCATCCTTTTTCTCCTTGATCTGTCCTGCATTTTAAAGAGATTAGCGATAGTTCATAAAATCAAACTACCCAATACAAATGAAACATGTAGTCATCTAGCAAATATCATTAGATAGAACAATTAAAGGAATGATACATAATAGAACTTATCTTTGTTGATTCAGTTGCAGCCATTTTTCTCCTCTCGACAACCATCATCTTCGCCCAATGATGTTCCCTGTAACACTCACACATTTTGGAGAGATGGTCATTATTCATAAGGTGCTGCAAGTAGACATCCTCCATCATAGGCACGGTCTTTTGAAACTCTTGAAGTTGTGTGAGGTAGAGGACTTCTTTCAAGTGCTCATCCTTTCCTTCGATCTTCATTTTCTCCTCCAAGTGATGTGGCCCACACATAGCTCGTTCATGCCTCCATGAATCAACTTCTTTAAAGTTTGCCTTTAGGTCTGCAATAATTCGCCTTCAAGATCTGCAATAATTATCTTCAAAATATGCTCATAAATCTGAGGCTTATCTTCACAAAAACTGCATTAAGTCTGCCCCAAAAATATGTTTGATTTTTGCTCCAAAACTTTCTCTAAAATAGACACAAGATCTGCACCAGATTCTGATAAAAACCTGCTCCAAATCTGATCCTACTTCTGCTCCAAATTAGACACAAGGTCTGCTCCAAAACTGTGCTTCAATGCTGCTCCAAATCTTGCTCCAAATCAGATATAGTGATTGCACAAAATCTACTCCAGATAATGATGTGAATTGCTTCATACAAATCACTTCTATACTAGCATGATTCGCCTCAAGAGATGCTTATAAATCTGCTTTTCATTTGCTATAGATCTGCTCTAGAAGTAAGTTAATATTCAATGAATGGATGCTTAGTCAAATATGATCAGATCTTCCCCTAAACCGCTCACGATACCATGTTAATTTTAGATCAGAAGTAAAATAGCGAGAAAATTCAACGCACATAGAACAGCGAACCGGTATATTACAGGAAAACCCTCCTACTCGAAGGAGAAAAACCCAAAAGATATTCTCTTTATAAATCAAAAATAAAAGTGAAGAAATAGCACACATGATCAGGCCCTAGAAGAGGCTAAGTCTCATAAAATGAATAATTCAACTTCTCCTTGAAGCGAATCTTGAATACACAAAAGTAATGACACTTCTCCTTGATGCTAATCTGCTGCTTAGAAAAATAGGCCTGCTGCTGAAAGAATTTGAACTTGGAATTGGATGAATTGATGATGAAATGAGAGGACTCTATCCTCTTCAAATACCAAGCTAGGCAACCTCCTTTCTAGGGCTGACCTAGAAAATACAAATTTTATTTATAAAACAAAGGCTGACTTGCCTTGAGATAATTTTATTTGAGAGAAAATATCTCCCGAAGCTATAAAACCGCTACACTTGTGGGATAAAATCCTGGCCCAAATGTGATCTGCTCCACACACCACCTCTAGTAAAGCTTTGTAGCCAAAGCCAACCCCGACCAAGTTTCTTGCCGCAATCCAAGACCCCCAAACTGCCTTAGGCTACACACAATATCCCACTTAACCAGGCTCCACTTGGATGAGGACAAAGCTACTCGCCCATAAGAATTGTCTAGCCAAAGAGTCCAAATCCTTCACAAACCCAACTGGAGCCACCTGTAACATGCACCTATAAATAGGAAGAGCCTGCACCACAGACTTAAGCAGTTTAACACGACCAACAAAGGCCAACCATCTATGAGTCCAATGATTAACCTTCACATGAAACTTGTCCAAAATATTTTGCCATGATTCCCTGCGAAGTCTACCATCAAAGATAGGAATACCAAGATAAGTTAAGGGGAGAGAACCGATCTAGAACCTCAAGATACAAGCAATCCTTTGTTGAATAAGCCTCAGAATATTGAAGAAAAAAATGGAAGATCCATCTTCATTAATCCTTTGACTAGAAGCAACAAGGTAGATATCCAAAGCCTTACGCAAATTCAAAGCTTCTTTGATCTTAGCCAAACCCATCAAGGCAGTATCATCCACAAATTGCAGGTGAGATTGAGGCCAACCATTTCCCCACCTCCATCCTTAGATAAAACCCAACTCCACATTACATTTCACCAGTCTACCTAGGCCTTCCGCAAGAAGAATAAATAAATAGGGAGAGAGAGGATCCCCTTGACGAAGACCCCTAGAAGCACTAAAAAGAGAGGAAGGCTCACCATTTATCAACACCGTGAAAGAAGCACCTTCTAGTTTCATAGGTCTTGGGTATGAAAAGGTGCGCACCACCTTATTGGCAAGAGAAAAAAAATTGTAGAGACATCACTCAAACCAATTAGGGATTCTTGGACTGAAACAAGAGCGTCTATTGTTTTTGATGGATGGAAGGATTACAAAAACCGACCTTTAATAAATGTTATTGCAGTGTCCTCCAAAGGGGCAATGTTTTTGAAGGCGATTGATTGTGAGGGACAAATCAAGGATGCAGAATTAATTTCTAAAATCCTCACTGAATCCATAGAGATGGTGGGTCTTGAAAATGTTGTCCAAATCATTATGGACAATGTGAAAAATTGCAAGGTTGCAAATGCTTTGGTTGAGGAAAGGCATGAACACATTTTTTGGAAACCATGCACCATACACTCCCTTAACTAGGTGATGCACAAAATTAGCACTGAAATAGAGTGGGTAAATTTAATAGAGGTAAATTTAATTTTTTTAATTGTTTTTTATGTCATGTTTACTTATATAATATATTTTAATTGTTATTAACTTATTTTTTATATGATCCTAGATTGCTAAGACCCGATTTGCATCACACACAATCATTTTGAGACAACTTCTAAATGTGCAAAAGGCATTGGGTTCCATGGTTATTAGCAACCAATGGAGTATTTGGAAGCAATCAAATTCGAAGAGGGCCTAGAAGATCAAATCATTGATCCTAGATGACAATTGGTGGGCTCATGTGGACTATGTCTTGAGTTTCACCGAGCCTATCATGAGTATGATCAGGTTTGCTGATATAGATCGACCTTGTTTGAGGGAAATCTCTAATGGCATTGACTCCATGAGAGAAGAAAAAAAGGTCATAATAGCACAAAAAGAGAACACTAGCTCAATACGTTACTACTATCATTACTGAACATTGGGGTTGCTTCTGTATTTTATTTACAAGTGGAGACCTTACCATTGCGGCATTCTCAGAGAACGTATCTATTGTCATCAATGGTGATTTGCATCGAATTTCATTCCCTTAGGAACGATTTCATATACCATACATAAATGATTCTATTACATTTGGAAGTCAAGTAAGCGACTGGAGGTGACACTAGCGCTGGAGCGTTGTCAATCCTATATGATTACTATTGTTGTCATTATTAATCTATGTATGCCTATGGTCTT
Organism: Sequoia sempervirens; assembly: GCA_007258455.2. Taxonomy (NCBI): domain Eukaryota; kingdom Viridiplantae; phylum Streptophyta; class Pinopsida; order Cupressales; family Cupressaceae; genus Sequoia; species Sequoia sempervirens. The sequence goes on from VDFB02263757.1 coordinate 28,263, forward strand.
CATTGAACAATATTTCTAAGAAGTCGCAGCCAACAAGAAAGGGTCTCGAGGCTTAGTGATGTGTGTATGTATTCATAAGTTTTGAGAAATCAATTTAATTGCCACTGACCATATAGGGGAGGTGTTGCAAAGATCGAAATATTTGGATTGCTAGCAAATTGTATGAAGAGTTGGTTGCCCAGAAATAATCAAGTAGAAAGGATTGTCTCCTTAATCCATTGATTGGTCTCATTATTGGAGGACTAATCTTTCAACTCAGCACAGGTTAGATGTTAATGTAGAAATCAATGAATCTTTTATTGTGGTCGGTTGTGCTTATTTAGAATTGAAAATTAATAAATATTATCTCTGAGTGTGAAGTTTCCAAATAAAGTCAATAAGGTTAGAAACATTTTAATAGCAACCACTACAAAAGACTGGCCTAGTAGTGAGGGAAGCTACCCAGGGTGTTAAGGGTGAGGTTTACGTCCCACCAGCCGCAGAGGTGAAGGCATAGAAGCCATGAACATAGCAGACATGTGGCCATGGAGCCCCACCATCTAGTTATTAGGTACATGCTACCAGCACGATGGGTTACATTGCCTGGGTTTAGCCCTTCTTGCACGAGACATTACAGCCCACCACGCTTCGTAGGGGTCGACCTCGATACCTTGGCTCTAATACCACAAAGGCCCAACCACTACACCAAAAGACTGGCCTAGTAGTGAGGGTAGCTACCCAATTTGTTAAGGGTGAGGTTTGCGTCCCACCACCTGTTGTGACTTATTTCACACATCGCCCCATTGCAAATGGGGACCCTCAGTGGTTTGCTCTTAGGGTTTAGTTTTGAGTGGCAATTTCATCAGCTTTGTTGCTTTGGGAATCTCATGTCAAAGTCTGGAGTCATCACCTGAACCAAGTTGAGAATTTGAACCCAAAACTGAACATGAACGTCATAGAAGTGCTTAGAAGACCCAGTAGACTAGGGTCGCCTGTGCTTTCGCTCAATTCTGACACTTCCTATTTTTTAGGGATTCTACTTTTTTTCTTTTTGCTTTTTTCATTTTGGCATTTCTGAACCAATATGAAATTTACTATTTTTAGAAAGTTGCTTTTTTGTTTTTTTCTATTTTTAGTAAGTTTCTATTTTTAGAAAGTGCTAGGTCATACTGCCAGTGGAGTCAAAAGTTTCCATTCTTAGAATCGAAAAGCGGGCAAAAATAAAGCAAAAATCTTAAAAAATCAGAAAAATCATGAGAAAAGCAAAGAAAAGCGAATGCAAAGGTCTGAAAACCAAAGAAAAGCGCATGCAAAAATCTGGAAAATCAATTGAAAATCGCACCTTCAAGGAAGAAAAATCAACAAAAAATCAAGTAAAAAGCGAGGAGATTATGCTGAAATTTGCCTAAGTCTGGAGAGGTGCGCCCCATAAAGAAATCCAGTTGAATCATGGAAAAATCCATTTGAAATTCATCAAAATGAAATCCACTTGGGAAATCCAATTAAAATTCGTCCATTTGAAAAGTCTTGTTAAAATTCGCCCAAGTTCAAAAGTAAATCCAGTTGGATGATTCAAAATTCCAGTTGGCGAATGTATCTAAAAGTGAAAATTGGTTAAGGCAAATGAAAAATTCGAATTGGACTTCAAGAATTCCATGATGAAGTCAAAATCCACTTGAAAGGATAAAAATCCCAGTTGAAAGTTGAATTTCCAAGGAGAAAATCGAAAAAAATTAGCTAAGGCAAAGAGTTACCTTGGTAAATAAAGAAAATCCAATTGCAAAGTGGATAAGTCCACTTAAAGGTCGATTTTTCCAAGGCAAGGAAATTGAAATAATTTAAGTTTTTATTTAAAAACTTAATAAGCAAGCAAGAAGGGGCGCCTTTAAAAATCAAAAGGAAGATAAGATCGCTTTTTGTGTTTTAAAACAAAGCAACCAATCAAAGAAGAGGTTGAGCCAGGCTAATAAGGAAAGTTTTTATTATAAAAGAAGTGCTTGAGAGTTTATTTTTCATTATTCACAGGTCAAATTTTCTCAAAGGCAAACTTCTCTCAGCCAAAGGCGTCCTTATTCTTCTTTTCTTCTTGAGCTGCAAGTTACATTAATTTCAGAACACAAGGTTGGATATTTTTCTTCTATTTTCAGATTTCTCGTGCAACTGCAGAATCATAGCTGGCGAATTTGAAGAAGGAAAAAGAAATTTTTATCTTGGATTTACAAAAACTTCAGTTTTCAGCTCTAAAAGTCCAGTAAATTGTTTAAAAAATTCTTTGAATGTTCTTACAAAACAATAAAGGCTGGTAAAATTTCATTATATTAAAATTTATTCTCCAACCAGCCTAAGCAATCGAGTTCTAGAATTTTTTAATAAATTTATTTAAATATTCTCCAACCATAAAATTGCCTTCTTTGCAATTTGTGAAAATTTTCTAACTTCGAGCTTCGTACAGGCACAATGTCTATTTCAAAGAACGTAGGAGGTGGGGTTAGAAAGATTCAAGTGAAAGAAGTTCTCAAGGAATTCTATCCAGAATTTCAACTGTCATCGAAATGGAAGAAAGTAGCGGATACTAACTTCAAGCAATTCAATGCGATTCAGCACAAGAAAAGGATGTTTGGCACTCGACATGAAATGCCTACGCCTATTGCAACCAACATGGTTAAATGCGGACTTCACCAAGCAGCAGGATTTCCACTTGCAGTTCAGTGCAGTGAGCTAATAGTTGAGTGCGCTAGAAGATACAATCCACAGACAAGATCCATTAAAGCATCTAATGGGATCACTTTGGCATACTTCACAGAAGATTCAGTCAGAGAGGTGTTTGGTATTCCTCGTCGTCACAAAATGTTGAACAGAACCCAAAAGGAATCACAAACCATGTTTGATCAGGCCAAAGAATCTTGTATGGATATAATCAATTCCAACTAGGTTAACGAACCAAAAAGGCATCGCTCTAAGCTACCTAAGAGATTGATTCGCACAGATTTTAAGGAAGAATACAGTGACATGATTCACATGTTGAATAGGATTATGGGTACTTCTCAGGGAGCTTTCTTCGAAGTGTGGATGTTTTCATACGTAGAGGAGGTCATGTTAGGAATGGAAACAATAAAGTAGGCCAAATTAATAAGTGATAACATTGATTTCCAATTAAGAAACTTGGAGAAGACCAAGACTTTCTATATGAGTTCCTACATAGTCTACATCCTGGCCCAGTTTACTAAGTATAGGGGACTGATTTGCAAAGGGGAAGTTGGACTTCAAAATAACCAGTTCAAAGCATATGATTGTTACCCACAGCTACAGTTGCATTATAAGGACAATTATAAGATAACCAATGACGCCTTCCTCATGTATATCACTCGTTTGCTTCAAGGAGGAATCCAAAAGAGGTTGACTAAAGAGGCTATGGTGTTGCTTGATAAATTTGGATCCTAGTTCATCCAATTTCTGACTTTTACATACATAAGAGTTCATGGATTCGCAGATGCTCTGTACAAACTCCCTCGGTATCCAACATACAAGATTATTATGCTCGAAATTGCAAGGCAGTTGGCACACGTGGATTCCATTCAAGGGAAAAAGAACAAATGAGGAGTGGATTTTCCTGTTGTAATTGGGAAAATGCTATAAATCTGCCCCTCATTGCAATCAGCCAAGACAGCAAAATTAGAATTACAATTTTATAAGTTTGGCACTTGTAAACCGAGGTCTAATTATGATCCATATTTGAGAGTTCATGGGAAGAAGTCCCTTCATGTTATGCAGATTGAAGACTATTGGTCTAACTTGGTGGACGAATATGGAGTCAGGAAGAAGATGTGGTCTAGAATTCCAGTAGACCTTGTGAAAAAGTGTGACTTATTCCCTGTTCCTAACTAGGTAAAAGACAATGGAGAATACGTGCATCCTTAATTTGAACAGGAAAAGAACAAGCCTATCTTGTTGCCCAACTGGACTCAACCTAAGTTGATTGATTTGGATGTATTGATGAAGGACATTGTAGCTTATTCTAGGGAATGGGTGGATAATCAAATCAGTAGATTAAGAAAAGAAGGAATCTCCCTTACCTATGCCACATTGAGCAATGAAGAAAGTCAGGGAGAAGCAGTTGGAGAAGGTCTTGATGAACTTCCATGTCCAAGCAAGAGGAAGGCAATGATTGAAGATCTTCAAACAAAGAAAAAGGAAGCAGCTAGTAAAGAGTTGGAAAGTAAGAAGCAAAAGGTGAATGAAATTCCATCATCTTCAAGTACGTTATCAATCAGAATAGTAGAAGAAGCATCCCTTGCTGAGATTGAACCAAACCATAAACAAGAGGTTGAGTCTCAAGAGTTAGAACAGCTGGATTTTCTTCAAGAGAAAACCTTCACTGAGTGTTTGGAAGGAGGTGATATGCTAATGATTGAAGGCATGGGAGATATTGAGATCCTTGAAAACAATGAGGAGCTGGGAGATGAAATAATTTCTGCCTTGAAAGGGATTGATAATGATATTCAATTGGAAGATGGGATGGAATTATCCACTATCCCAGCTTGGTTGACTAAAAGTTTGATGAAGAAATCTAAACCACTAGATGAAGTTCAACCAATTGAAAGCATGCAGGACTTCTTAGAGAGGATTGGCAAAGCTAAAACACCAAAGAAGCCTAAAAAGTATTCTTAGATTATTAGAAATGATGCAGGATCTAGGGTTTTACAAGTTGCAGTCCCAAAGGTTGACAAGCCTAGAAATCATATTACTCCAATGGACTATGATGTTACAACATTGGACATTGGGCCAACCACGATAGAACAAGATTTTCATGAGCTAGCAGACACTTCCAAGGCCATCAAGGAGAAGTTTGACAAAACAAAGGAGAAGGAAAGACTAGAGCTGGAAAATTTGAGATTGATAGAGTTCATTCAACAAATAACAACCCCCTTGTGCCAAGAAGGTGAAGCTTTTATCCCACCATCATCCCTTCCTCTAGAATCCGTTGACAATCTTGAGGCTATGAGGATCACAAACCAAGCAACTAGGAGTTGGATCAACAATATCTCAAAACAGATGGAGCAATTCTTGGAGAAATGTGCTCAGACCTATGACAGATCAACCTTGCTTATGACTGAAATTTGCCAGATTGAAGATAATTGGGAAGACTTCCAATATATAAAAGACAAGGTAATACCTCGTTTGAAGGTTTTAAAGGAAGTATCCCTGCAAGTACTGATCCAAGAAGGTGTAATTGATGAAGGAGCCTCATATGATTTAAGCAGATGGTATCATTCCTTGTTGGCTAAGAGAAAAATATATGATGGAATGAAAGAAGAGTGTGCTGTTATACAGAATTCTCTTGGGAAAATACAGCTTAAAATCCTCACATCTCTTGAACGATTAACAGGGCAGAAGCATCATGATACAAATGGCTTGGATTTGGAAGGATTGAAGAAAAATGTGATGAATATTTACTTCAAGGAAATGCAGATTATCACAGAAGATCAGCTTGATGACATGTCTTCTCTTTTGACCTTTATGGATAGCTTTCGGAAACAAGAAGTTAGATGGGAAAATACTTTCACTCAATGCCTTGAAACCTTGGACATAATGGGAGTGCAGCTGGATTCTATGCCAAACATATCAATGGAGGAGCTCGACTTGGTGTTAATGTTGGCGTAACAACTAACACCTCTGGAGTACAAGTTGTTATGAACAGCCTATGCACACTACGCAATGAGTGCTCTTCGAATTATTGAGGGGAAGCTCCCTCGATGTTCTTTGACAAATATGCTTTGTAAAGAAAAATAAGCTAAAACTACTTCCTGTCTTTTTGTTTCAGCTGCTAGAGGCACAAGACTTTCTTGAAAGAACTTCTACGTTGCAGCTGAGTTTTCTCTGGTTTTGCAAATCAACTAAACTACAACTTATATCTATCCAATCTCCTCAGGAAAACAGAGCAAGAGGAAACGGAGCAAGGTTTGACTATCTGACGATAAGCGGGTTTAGACTCTCTACTTGAAGGCAAGGTGGGCACAACTATCATCTCAATCTAAACCAACTTATTGGGCACAACAGATTTAAGAATTTACCAAGACGATCTTATGAAACCCTAGGTGGTATAACACTTGATCGAATCAGCAAAGCCTTCACAAAACAGCCTTTATCTTTATAATCTCACGAAACCCTAGGTGGTATAACCTTCAATTATATTGATAAAGATTCACAAAAACAGATTTATTGCTGCAACTTCTCGAAACCCTAGGTGGTATAACGATCGATCACAACAGTAAATTAACACAAAACAGCCTTATCACTTTAATCTTTTGGAACCCTAGGTGGTATAACAATTGATTTCAATGACAAAGATGTTCAAACAGAAATATCTAATCTATGGAAAGAATTCAGCATCACAATCTTTCGAAACCCTAGGTGGTATAACAATCAATTGCAATAGTGAAGACACATGAACAAATACGAAAAAGAGTAATATTGAGGGCAAGGTGGGCACAGCATATATTCCTCTCTCAAGCAAAAGTTATTTACAAATGAGCGTAAGCTCTTATTTATATACATCAAGGTGTAGGGAACCCTAAAATCACCTTGTGTTATCTATAGTTCCTGCAATGCATGCAAGCAATGCGCCCAACCCTAATTAAGCAAACTATACAGTTAACTGGGCAACTACCCTCAGTTTAACTGAAACATCTAATCTAAAAATGGACAATTGTGCGAGCATGCACGTCCTTATTAAAACAAGTTAACTGGAAGACTATCATCAGTTAACGAAAACCCTAAATACAACTCCAAGTGAACAAGGCGATTCTCAGAATAGGTATGCATGTGATGACAACCCCGAGTTAACTGAAAAGGGTAACATCCAGTTTAACTCGTGTGTGTGAAGTCTATTCTGAGAAGTGGGAACTGAAGTTCACTATGTGTGATCTCGAGCAATCAACCCCTCAATGAGATTGTTGACTGTGTCACTGTCCGGAGCCATGAGACTCTGACGAAGGATGCTATGTCGATGCAGCATGTCCTCACCAGCTGTGATCTGAGACTGAAGTTCCCTTCTGCTCCTCGTTGCTTCATCGAAAAGTGTTGACATGACTGTAAGCTGAGTAACCTTACAGCCAACTGTCTCCCCACTGAAAATGGTATGAATGAGTGCCTGGAGTTCTGACTGAACATCTGTAAGCTCCACGTAGGCACCACCCTCAATCTGATAACGGCACGGTAAGCGAGATACAAGAGTCCTCACAAACCGGAGTGCACTAGTGGCGTGCTCTCTACTCTCAGCCAACTCTGATGCTAAACTGTCTTCTATCTTTGCTCTGAAAACCAACTGTGTCTTCCAAGAGTAGATAGCCTCTGCAATCACCCTCTTGCATCCGTAAGGCATTATTAAGTAAACAAACTGAATTAGAGCAATCAAATTCATCCACACGGGTTTGTTAATGGCCATATCCCGTTCCTCATCCTGAAGACGAATACGGAGCTCTCGTGCATTGTACCGCAACTGATATAACTCTGTAAGCATAGTACGGCCTCTAGCAACGAAGTCCTCCTCCCATTCCTCCAAACGCTTGCCATATGTAACTAAATGATTGAGCTGACTTTGCTCTGCTGGTGGCTCAAGCATCGGCGGGAGTGTGTTGATGGCTTCTGGTCTGTGCACAAGACTAGAAATGTACTGACGAAGCTGTCTGATTTCAGCCTTGAGGGCTGCTTTATCCTCTCCGTCCTTTAGTATTCTGTCCTTGGCACTATCTGTAGCAACTTGAAGAAGATCAACCTGAGTCTGGCGTGTGTTGCGACCAAGGTTGACTGTGATAACTTCAAAATCCTGAGACTCTAAATCAGCCAAGCTCTTCCCCTGCGGAGGTACAGCAGTCTCGATAACAACCTCCATATCAGTGTTTCTCTCTACATGAACCATGTTCTTGACTATCTTATCTGGCGCATCCTGGTAAATGTCATCAAAATCAGAATGATTAAGGACATAGGATGGCTACCTCCTCTTCCTTCTAAAATGCGAATTTTCGATCCAAGATGAATCTACGCTTCAATGCTACCTAGAAAAGTGCACTAAGCGGCGAATGCGATAGAGTGAGTGTGTAGAAGACAACTACTTGAGTGGAGAATCCAAGTCAATTCAATGTGATTAGGACCGTGACGACTCTGTAGCAGGAAACTAATTATAAACTTGAAATTTGAACCTCGAGACTTGAGCTGATCTACGGTAGCTCCTGATAAGCATCTGTCGAGGCTCACGAATGTCGCTTGATGGCGCCTTGCCTTTGAATTATTGGCGCACTTTCTTAGGAGGTTGCATATAGCGCATTTACGGACGAAGAAGGTAGCGTAGGATTCACCACTACTGGCGGCTCTGCTCTGGGCATGCTTACTCTTCTTGTCTTCTTGCTGTCGAGGTAAAGTATACTGTTCTGGATGACTCTACTAGACCTCTCCTTGGCCGTTGCATATTCTTTGGCATTATGATAAAACTCGGCAGCCGGTTATTATCGACGCCACAGAAAAATTGAGGAAGAACCTCTCCCTCATCATCGATAAACCTCCACATCCCTCGCGGCAAAGAAAACGAAATCTGGCAGGAAGTAAGCTGCGCGTCTGCCGAACCTCGAAGTCATCACTGACGAATTTGCCCGATGAAAATCCTCCATAGAAATTTCGTGATATGTGCCTCCGGAAGAGCTGTATAATATTTTGAAAGGTCATATGCCGCGATAACCACGACAAAAGTACTTAAGATGATATCTCTCAAAGTTCTGCAATGCAGAATTCGCTGCATCAATTCGCAGAGCTTACTATGCATTTCAAAGCTGAAAGAAAAGGAAAGTTGGGTGATAGTGCAGTACTGCTTAGAAGGCGATGAGCATAAAACATGCGCCTAAGAATTCACGAGAAAGATTGTTTTATCAGAAGGATAGCGTGGAAAGCATGGCTGGATTTCTGTGAAGCGGTATACTCAGGATGTAGGTGTATGTTGGGGCTGTATAAAACCAATCGCCCATCCATCCGCTGCTGCCTAGCGGTAGAATCTGGGCAGCGCAAAACCTAAGGTCCAGAGTTTCTCAGCTGTGTAAGTCAAAGAAAGCCTGCATTGAACTAAGCTTGGGAAATAATGATTGACTCTGAACTCCAAAGCTGATCTAATATCACCGTCGACGCTACGAGCGGTGGTGCGAGAATGCCCGCAATGTTAAAGTCCGCCGGGCCGGTATTTGATAGCGATCAATTACCACGAGATAGCGGGCACATGTGAAACTCCGGCGGCGGGTAATGCGGGGATGGCGAAACGGTAAGGAAGATACGCCAGGTGCTTAATACTCCACTTGAGAATGATCGACCAATAATGCTACATACGGTTTGGAAGAAACGATTTGCGTAATGGCCTTGACCTGAGACACGATTCAAGAGTGTGATTAGAATCGCGTACTCATCCTTGTATTCACCACGACCCACATTGTTTGGCAATCTGTTCTTTGCTTGTTTAACCATCTTTCTGCCATCTTCTTCTGACATTTGTCCACATCAGCATCAAACGCTTGTGCACACTGCTCCATAGAAACAACTAGGCTGTTTGGATTTTGAGGAATGCCAAAACTCCTCTCGATATCCACAGGTTTGAGACTGCAAATGACCCGACCGTCAACTGACACTATCTCACGGGTAGTCGGATTGTAATGCTTAATGCAAGCCATCACAAACTCAACCACGGTGAAGCGGAATGGAAATTATAGGCGGCCTCGTAAACCGGTTGCTCAATATTACGGATGATCCCGAACTTCACCGAGTTTTAGCTGAACAAAATGTTGCCTCGGCAATGCGCAATATCTCAACCTGCGGAAATCCATGAAGTAGGGCGGTTTTTAGTCTGTATTCAAAAGTGAGTGAACTGCATTTTAGAAAAACTTCGCTGTCGGTATGAACTTCGGCTATGTTCTGACAAGATTTCTGGAATCTAAAATAGCCTGCGAGAGTTAAAAATAGCCTTTCGAAGAATTATTTTCAGCGAAAAATCTGAAATATGGGTTTTGTCCAGGAAAGGATTCTAAGACAACCGAGAAGGTCAGATTTGCGAAAATTCAACTTCTACTCGATTGTACAAAGATTTTCACTTGAGAAAATTCGCCAATTAAAGGCAGTGTTCTGAAGCTAAAATTAAAATTGGTAAAGCGCAAATTCAACTTCGAGGGAATTATCGAGCTTGATCGGATCACGAGACTTGTCGGTCGTAATTCGGGGAACATGCACAATGTATATTATGAGAAATCTGAGATTCAAAGGATGCAAAAGACGTTTTTTGATGTCTTCTTCTATGAAAATCGCCCAAGATTTCTTGAGATAACTGATATTTGTGAACTTGAATCTGCAAAAAGATATGTTAAATGAAATCGCCCCTGTGAATTGATGAAGATTTCACCTCTGAACTGGAAAAATTCGCCTTGTTTGGAAAAACCACGAATTGCTCCCCTTTGAAGTTTGCGCCTTTTAATGAAAGAAATTCGATTTTCCTTGAAGAAAATACGAATTTGTATGAATTTGAGGTTTCGCCTTTGAGATGATATGAAATTCGCCTTTGAATCTTTGAAAGATTTGCGAATTTAATTTAAAATTTGAGACGCCTTTAAGGAAAATTTGGAATACGCCTTTGAATCAAGGAATTTGCGAATTACTTTGATCTTTGAAATATGCGCCTCTTTCTCCTTCTGAAGAAATACGAACTTGCTTTGAATTTGCTTTGAATAATAAAATTCGATTTCTTTGAAGACAATGAATTTGCCTTAGAAAAATACGAATTCACTTAAGATTAATTTGCTCTTAATGAAATCGAATTTCTCAATTGAAAGCTTTGTGAACAATGAAGATGGCGCCAGTATAAATAATAATAAATTCGCACCACTTGGCAACTGCAAGAATCCATGAACCCTAACCAAAATAGAAAGCCTCTAATTGGTTGCTCTTTAGTTCGACTGCCACTGTCTGAAGTTCAAATTTTGAAAATAATAATAAAATAATTATTATCATGCAATGGCGCCAAAAATAGAAACACCATCTAAAAATAGACATATTCTGAACTTCAGTTGACAAATTGGTTGAAGCTCTGAGATTCACCGTCATGCTTCCACGACTTCGAAAAGTCATCACATGAGCAAATTGGCGTCCATTTGCTCAAGATACTTCGTTTTTAATTAAATCCCTACTTTATAGCTGACGACCTTTTGTCGCGGCCCAGTAACCGACAACTGATTTCCAGGATGGCCGGGTGATCAGGCTGATGCGAGATAATCAGCGGAAAGAAGCCCTCTTGAACAAGGAAGAAATGTCTGGCGGGAGACACAAGCGCAAGTGTCCTCGTTTAACCCGCCAAAAATTAAGGCACTGATTAAATTGCTTCACAGTTCGGACTTAGCCATTTCCCTAAAGCTGCCATCGATACTTCAAAGCTTGGTGGCGGAGTGAAGCGGTGAACCTGCTGATCACGAGGCGAAGCTCCGCGGCATGGTAGATGCGCATCAATGGCCCTTCCTGCAACTGACTAAAGGCATGTTAAGGCCCTCAAAAAGAAAAGCGCCCCTGGCTCAAGGTTGCACTTTGGACATTTCAACGAAAATCAAACGTCGTCAAAACACCCTACTTTGACAGTTGATATCTGGAGCTGGGATGACCCGATTCAGGCATTATCTGTTTTAACGGACAGCCAGGAGGGCTCTTAAGAGAAGTCACTGGAGGTGTTGGGGCAAGAAAACTGCTTCTAAGACCTCAAATTCTCCAGTGCGTATTTTTAATATGTTTACCGCTCCCAGACTTGGCCATTTTCTGGACGTTTTCGGACATCTTTACCTTGTAATATGACACCAAAGACCTCGCACGCACGAGCGACTGCCAAATGCTGAAGGCTGACGGCTATGATCGTTGGAAAGATAACTTGATTATGCTCAATAGTCGTGAAGACTTGAGCGAGCAGACTCATCGGTCGGCTGAAGGCTGAAGCCTTAAGACCATGAAAATACGAAAACCATTTTGTTGGTTCATGGGAAAATTAAGTGCTTAGTAGAATCTCGCCCGCGACCACCCGAGGGCATCCGGATGGAAACCATTTGAATGATGCGTTGCGAACTAGATGAAGTATACTCTTGATAATGATGAAGGCTAAATGCGCAAAATTCTGACATCGCGGGGAGGTCATAGGCCAGCCCTAGCTTGTACTTGCAGGCATAAGCAGACTCAAAAACATACGAAACTCCATTTTAAGCTGTTCTTCGGACGACTGCCGCCTGAACTCTGAGAGTCGGATGACTATGCTTGATATCTCGTCGGATAAGCAGACTAGCTGTGAACAAATTGAATGTCTTCGGCAACGAAACTGACAAGTTTTACCCCTGCCTTGAAATGGGCGCCCTCAGGCTAGAGGCGCGCTTTTGCCTGAAAAGAACAAAATTTCCATCTCCTAAAATTTAGGGATTTTTACTTCTGTCGTCATTTGCCAGAGCTGTGAGTCTCGGAACGCCTCGCTGGATAGCTCGACGGATAGCCAGGCTGATTCTGAAGAGATTGACTGTATGCTTGAGCACTTCAGACAAGATCTTGACCTCCAAAAAACTGGGCGCCCCTGAGCTATACTTGCACTTTGAGGCTTTTCCTCTGAAAAATCTCCATGATTTGATCACTAAAAACCCTGTCTCGATCATTGAAATGACCGTCTGCAATATGAAATGCCGTCGTGAGATGCTCCTCCATCGTGAAAATCTTTATTTTGAGTCTCTTCTTCAGGTTCCGTTCAATATAACTGACTTTGACTGACAAATATTGACAAAAACTCCATGCTTGACATTGCCCAAAACGGTATTTCACAACATTTTAGCGAGGTTTAGACTTTAAAATTCAAAATGCCTTAATGAAGCAAAAAATTTGGTTTGGGTACAACAGTTAACAAAGTTTCTTGCATTTGCAGCCAGGGAGCAAGCTAAGGGGAATCGCATTTTGGATTCCCACTTGCTCGATTAATTTGCAAGGTGTCATTATTTTGCACACTCCAAATGGCTCATCCTACTTGTGCCATGTGTCCATGAGTTAGTTATACTTTTTAGGGTTAGGGTTTCTTGGAATAATCTTGGCCATTGATCTCAAATCAATCTGGGTCGTTGCTTTGTAATTGGGGTGCCTATATAAACCCCACTCATTTCATTCATTCAGTGAGACTTGTGAAATTGTTGCTACTAGTGCTATTCAAATAATGATTTGACTCATAGTTGAGCATTTGTTACTTTGAGAGCTTGCATGGTTTCATATTTCTTCAATAAAGTAAATTAGCTTCAACATTTTTTAGATGAATGAAAGATTGATAGTGTTGAAAATAGTGAAATTAGTTCATACCTTTTTCAATTGAATGATTTACAATTTGATGTGCAAGGTTAGTCTGAACTTTGAAACTGTTTAACTTGAATTCTATTACCTATATGCATTGTTCGAATTGATGGTGGTATTGTGTAATAGGACATCATTCGTAAATCCCATTGAAGATTGCACCATCTTTGTCTAGTTGTAGTCATCGTACTTGGCAAAGCAAAGATTGGTTTGAATTTCACTATCCAACATTTGTCTCTTAAGTTCATAGGAGTAGTTTAGCATAAGTCTAGTTTCTAAACCCTCATCCTTTTTTCCCTTTTTTTTTTTTTAATCTCAAAATTAAATCCCAAGAATAAAAGAGCATTCAATGTCAAATCAATCTAAATCCCTACTTTTGAGTAATTTGTTGTCCAAGGTCCCTTTGTGATACCAGCTTATCACATCATCCATTGAGCTTGTCCATCCCCCAACATATGAAACATTGGAATTACCGTATGACCTTTCTAGCAATCTTAGCATACTAGGTGGTTTTTCAAGAGAGGATAGAGCGTCTTTGGACTCTTTATTCTAGAGTGTTTGGTGTGTCATAAAACACGCATCAACACCACCCTCAGAGGTGAAGGCATAAAAGCCACAAGCATAGTGGACACGTGGCCATGGAGCCCCACCATCTAGTTATCAAGTACAGGCCTTCCAACACGACGAGTTACACCTGCCAGGGTTTAGCCCTTCACGCATGGTACATTACAATTTGATCAATTTTCTTATTCCAAATTGCAATTTCTTGTCCAAGTCGATGAGATCCTAAATTGGTTTGATTTGTAGGTGGTATCAATCTTTGAGGAGACAGCAAATTCATTTTCTGATCAGTGCTTATTGTTTGCCACAACAGGACGCAGCCGCTGTCCAGGGTGCCTGAGGACAGCAACTCCTTTTAGTCCATTGGTCGCCAGTTGATGCTTGCTAAGGACAACCATTCTATAGGAAGATCCGAGCAGAAGGATCTGTACACTGCTGCAGCCTTTTACAGCCCGATTTGAGCTTTCCAGAGTTGGATAGAACAAGGAATACCATCAGCATATCAGCAGCTATAAAGTGCAGATTACCATATGCAGCAACTGAGTTAGGAAGATAGTGCACCAGATACAGAGACTTGCATTGGAGTGACTTCAACTAGTTTAGCAATCAGGTTTTGAGGGTCACTCCACCTCAAAACCCCAGCCCAGTATTACTCCTCATCTAGCTTGAAGGTGGCAGGGCTATTCCATGGGAACAAGGGGACAAGCAGGCAGAAGCACCTACCAGATCAAGGGTTTCAGACCAGGACACCTACTGTGATTCAACATTATCCTATGGCATCCATAAACTAAATGTCTAAAGCTTTTAAGGAGCCACAGTCCCAGTTACACCTTGGATCTGCAGCCATAGAATTTGTACTGTGAGTTGTAAATCAGATCTGTTCAGTGACATTAATGAATTGCTGTGCTCTCAAATTGTTAATTGAGTTTTGATGGTTCTGTTAATGCGGAATGCAAAATTCAGTTAAAATATTCATTGCATGTACTTCGTTCTGCTTGACGATAGATCTGGGTAGAATTGATTAACCACCTGTAACCCTAGGGTAGTACAGTACCAAGCCCCACTATTGCACTTGCTTCCATTAGATCTAGAAATTGTTCCAATTTTGCACGAATCCAATAACAGATGTATACTTATGTATGTTATCACAGTAGCGTGTAATAGTTTTTTGTCTTTAAAGTTGAATGTATTGGAAAACACGTGCTTCCTTAAAAAGTTCTATATATACTTTTGTCAAATTCCTAAGTTTGAATCAAGTTTTTGCATCGAGTTCATCCAAGTCTAAAACCACCCTACCCATATGCTAAGTCCAAGTATAGCAACACTTTCTATTAACTTATATGAGGTAATTAATTTGAATTTTGAGCAGTACGGGTAGCCTCATTAGTGCATAAATCATAGAGTTTTAGTTCATTTCAGTTTTAAAACTTAGAAAACTTTTTGTTTTTACCTCGGTCAATACAATTCTTCACCTTACATTTATCAAGGCTAATATATAAGGGTTGCTCTTTTTCTTATTTTCCCAACTTAATGAAAAAACTTTAGTTTTTTGAACACATCCATACCAATATAGTAAATAATAAATTCTTATAAACAGAGCTTTACGTATACTTTTGGGTTCTTGGTTTCATCAAAATTTCCATACCTTTTCTCATTTTTCCCTCAAATTTTGGCCCAAGAAAGTTTTTCTGTCTGACTTTCCAAATTTGTTACAAGGCTGAGAGGGTGTTGATCTCAATTTTTGTATTTTTTATTCTCTTTAAACTGTATGATGAGCTATAAGTGTATTCAGGTGGCTGCAATTAAAAAAAATTAAACATTTCTCTCATGAAGCTCAATTCTACAATGTTCAAACCATAAATATTTTTCTTTCCGTCTTCCAGTGTAGATGTGTAACAGAAAAGTATATGACAGATTTAGTGACATTGGAAAATTCAAAAGAGTTCTGGCCTTAAAAGTTTTTAGTCTCTGATGTCATATGATGCACGCTTATGGTAGCATTAGGTAATATACATATGGATAAAATATAAAGTATTAAATAGATGGGATATGATGGCAGGTTAGATAGAGTAAGTAATATAAACTCTCTGCAAGAGGTGAGTAGGCTCCTGACCATACAAGAATATGGTTAATGACATGTGTGTGTCATTGCAGATGCCTTCAAATGGCAATATTACAAAAGATATATTTGAACAAATGAGATTATACACCTTTATAATATAAAATTCTTACTAGATATAGTGCTTAAAATATGGATATAACAACCCCTATTGTTGTTATGCACTTATACATGGTAACAGGGAAGAACATGTTTGAAAATGGTTATATAATGTAGACCAGTGAGTGTATCTAGTGGGCACAAAGTTTTGGATTTACACAAAACATGTAACAACTATTTAAACATGCTGCACAGTGGGATTGAATTTTCTTACCATGCATATTAGTGTTGGCATAGATCTGACTTGCTGGATGTAGAAGCATTTCAACCAATTAAAAGCATAGCATAGTTAAAATGGGAGTGCAAAGGGTACAACAACCATACATTGAAGCCTCGGACAATGGTATATTCCATGATTAAACCAGTGGTGTTATGTAAGTCAGAGAACTTTTATGGTTATGGTAATACAAAAACAGGAGAATAATATACAGAAATAGATTACTGTATTTTGACAACATAATGGCTTCTCTCTTCCCAGTTTAAAATGAAGAACAATTATGCAATTCAACAAGTTGTCATATTCACCTTCCTACAGAAAACAAAATGCCAAGGAAGAAGAGGACCCCTTGAGTATCAATTCGTGAAAGAGCTTGCGGAACTTTTAACCTTTGACGCTCGGAATCCCCATAATGAATTGCATCTGTCAGAATCCACAACACTCCAAGCCCAAAAAGCATACCCATAAATGGAGGCAATCCTGTTAATGCCTTAAAGACAGGCACAAAGAGCAAGGCCCCAATACCAACAGAAAAAACAAGTTGTCCTCTTGGTGCCATCTGCTCTGATGCATTCAAATCTGGTACCTCCTGTTTTCTGTTAACTTCACTGGAAAATGAAACAGAATATATGATATCATTTTTTACTTGATCCATTATTGTGTCATTCTATGTTGCAAATCATGTACAATCAGGTCCAATGAAGCCAGGAAATTGGTTATCTACCTGGTTAGTGACATAAGGGCCAAAGGTACTATCAAGGAAACTGCTGCAGGGAAAAAGAGGTCCTGGAAAAACAATAAATATAATCAGCAGAAATTTTGAAACAGGATTACAAAATCAGTGTAAGAATAAGATCAAATATCTCTTACTAATATGTGGGCAGCAGAGAAGAATGACAATTATAAATTATTGCAGACAACAATGGAGAAAGCTTCAATACTGTATCTATACCAAACTCTCGCCTAGAGATAAGCATCACAGCTAAACTTTCCCACAAATCTGGACTTGGATAATTATTTCCCTAGGCCCATGGCACGAACAGGAATAAGAAAATCATTCAATGTCTTGATAAACATTACCATTTGTGTGGTTGACATTCATTTTCCAGACTACTATGTCAGTAAGATAGTCAATTTACTTATGATAAGATCCACACATATAATAATGGAAATAATACAATGTAGAAGATAGACCATACTCCACACAAGAGATGTTTTTGGGTCAATATATCCTAATATCCAAAATATGCAGATATAGAATAAACCCTTGAGGTACAGTAACACTGTACAATACTCCTTATGGAAGAAGCCACTCCACACTATATCTCTAAGAGATCCCAAATACAATATCATACTCAACAGATATCCTTACAAATGATATTCACCTCCTTTATATAGTCGTAGAAATCCACCTAGTAACATAATAAGGAGTAAAACACTAAACTCATGTAGGCCTCCTAATTATCTAATATAATTAATTACTCAATATAACTAATTTTGGGGATATGTGCCACATGTCGGTATCTCCATCTACTTATACACAATATGATATGAATCTCTAGATACATGACATAATATGCTCTCATAGTGTTTGTACGATGTCAATTTATAGATCAAACTATGTTCAAAATCAGAATCTCTTCCCCTCTTAGGGACACGAGTACAGAAAGTAAAAAATACTAGTTAAATGTTCTACAAACCATAAAAGCATTCTATTTACACAGCATTGATGCATCATGGTAAAAGAGTGAATGGAATTCAATTACCCATGTTTAGAAAGATTAAAATTAAGCAAAAACTCAGAAAAATAAAAGTAATGAAATATTCATTAGAGAAAAGTTTAAAAAAAGTGGTTTTGTTATCTCGTGTCAAATATGATGCATAGAGATAAATATATATATATATATATATATATATATAAAAATGGCAGTCACTAAAAAGGGTAGGGTTCAAAAATACTTTTCGACCTTTACCTAAAGGGTTTGTGTAATTAAGCTAAGTTACCGGTTTGGTTTTGGTTTTGGGTACGGGTACGAGATTCCAGTACACGGATTCAGTCCAAAAAAATTTTGCGGTTTGGGTACGTTTTGGGTATGTTAATACAAAAAAATATAAAAATCAGAAAATATACATATTTGCAGTAGTAATTAAATTCAAAATACACCATCATATTATTAGTCAAATAACATAGCAAAAATACGCCACAACTTTCATAGTCAAATATTAAAATATTAGTGATACTCAAATGTCATGATATAAAATTATAAATTAAAGTTCAAACATAACGAGAAGTTATAAGAATTAATCCATGAATGGTTTACTTGAGTAGTAGGTTATAACTGAAGTCACTGTATAAGAATTAATCCATGAATGGTTTACTTGAGTAGATCAATTTTCATACAGTCAGTATGGTGTTCAAAATCTTTGATGAGAAGTTAGATAGGGAAAGAGACCACATTAATCTCTAAAGGCATATTTCTTAGCCAATACATTGTTGTACTGCCTGAAATTTGTGCCACTGGTTGTGTAGCCATAGACAACACTATACCAATGTGGAATTGTTCAGAAGATTTGCATGGAAGCACCAGTTGAGAGGTGTTTGGTATAGAAACTAATATTTTGAGGCATACTATGAAAAAAAATATGGAAGGCAGATGTAACCTTAATACTGAAGAAGAATCTTTGCTGAAATGGGGATGCCGGAAGTCTCTTGAGAGTCATGTTTTAGGAGATGCATCTTGGAGGATAGCGGATGCTGTCCTCTAAAGTGTCTCTTTTTTAAGTACATATTGGGGATTAGTGAGGTGCCTTCCAAAAGTTTCACATTCACATCCTTCCTCAAAAAATCTTTCCTTGGGTTAGGGGACACTTCCTTTTGTTACGAAGAGCATATGTTTATGTGGCAGGTATGATCTTATCCTGGTCTATGATTGGTGATGGATGGTCAAACCTAAATATATTTTGTGGCTTGATAGCTAAAACACCCATACACTTTGTTACAACCTGACCATGTGTTGTGAGAAAATCTAACAAATATCTAAATAATTTTTTTCCTTGAGTAATGTTTAGTTTTGTCAAGAATGTATACATATTCTTAAGTTTTATAGGATACAGATTCATCTGCTAAGAATTACAATTTGCTATCAAAGTGTTTAAGAAAGCATAAACTTTCCTTGACTTGAAAGGAACATCATAACCAGTTGTTCCCAGAAAGTTTAACAAGTTGCACAAGAAACTGATTTCCATTTTCAAAACTGAATCTTTCCGTCAATCATGTGATGGTATTTCAGCAAGTAATAAAGATCTTTTGAAACAGAAATGAGCACAAAACTAACGATTAAATATCTTCAGAAATAAGAATTGTTTCCTGGTCATTTCCACAGTCAAAAAAACATATCCTGGACGTATTTTCTTCATTTTCGTACCGTTTCTCGTACCCGTATCATACCTGAGGCCATATATGGGCATAACAGTAACTTACTAATTAAGTATAAAAAAAGTGTTAGCATGTCACGTCCCCTTTTCAGAAGTAAAAAAATTAATTATATTTTAAGTTGAGCCTAATCACTTTATTTTCAAAAAGGCAAATTAAATATTGTTATAAGTCCTATGCAATACACCATAAGAGGGGCTAGTTTACATGTTTACTTATGGATCAAGGTAGCCCCTTAGTGGGTTAATATAGGCTTTTAAGCCTATGACCTTGGCAGCCAAGATGACTAAGACTGTTTCATTGGATTGAGCTCAGATGGGACAAGGCACTAAAGGGCAGTCATTTAGGGCCACACATGATGGTGCTAGGCCTCAAGCAATACCTACCAATCTACCACAACCTATATAGACTAACATACAAATTGGAGGTAGACCACTACTACCACCTATGAGGCAACAACTGTTCATTCCTCAACTACAACCTTGAGTTCGAAGGCCTATGCCACAAAGTGGTCAAAGAAATCCATAAGGTTTGAGAGATATAGGAATTAGGGTGGAGATTGAGGTGTATGGCCCAAGATGAGATGAGACAACATCAATAATGTTTCACCTATAGGCATCCTTAGGCCCCAACTCATAGATTCCAAAGACACAAGAAAGTATAGTATATAGAGAACATATCTAACTTGAATGGTGAGGGCGATGACCCCAATGTAGAGAAGGCAAGGGATGATGATGATTTTGTAGAGGAGACCAAGAATAGTAGTTGAGAATCCCAATCACACACATCTACAAGCATTAGTGGCAACTATATTAGGAGTACAAAGATTCTTGACTTTTTGGTTTGAAGGATGAATAGTAGGTCCGAAATTATCATCTTAATTGATGGGGGTTGTGACCATAATTTTATGGACAAAAATATAGTGGAAACAACTAGATTACAAGTAGAGTTTCTTGGATTCAATGTGGCCACTGTTGATAGATTCTTCCTTGCAAGAAGAGGATCAAACTAATGAGTTCTTCATAGGAGAATTACCATGACCATAGATGTGTATGTCTTGTTATTCAAAGTAGAGGATATGATTTTGGAAGTTCAATGATTACACACTCAAGGTGATTTGACTCAAAATTATAAAACCATAAATCTAAGATACATAGTGTATGGACAGGAGAGGGTGATCAATGATGTTAGGCCCAACCCCATGATGAGGAGTGCCATGCCTGTAATGTCCCCAATTTAGCCCTACACTCTTCGTTTGGATTTAGCCTATTTCCAAAAACTCATAGGCTAAAGCATAAATGAAAATTAGGGTTTCCACTTTCAAAGGAGGTTTTGAGGTCTTGCATGCGAGAGTTTCTAACGCATGTCTGGTGAAGCTTTCTGGGTTTTTGGAGAGCAAGGCAATGAGGTAACATGCATGACAGGATATTGACTTGCGTTCTCGGCTGCTTGTTGGAGGCTTGCATGTTGGAGTTTTCCAATTTGGCTTCTGGATTCCTTCTGGGTTTTCAGAGAGCTTCGCGATGGTGTGACATGCAACCGAATCAGATGATTTTTCCGGACTTACTATTTTTAGTAAGTTGCGACGGCTACTCAAAATGTGGAGAAAATGAGTTTGGAACAACTTACTATTTTTAGCAATATGCTATTTTTAGTTAGTACTATTTCTGGCAGTGTTATTTTTAGCATCATTTCAGCAGTTCAGTGCAATGGCTATTTCTGGCAGGTCAGCTTGAGCAGTGGTCTCCAGCATTTGAGGTGATTATTTTGGCAAGTTTGATATTTGATGAAAAAATAATGTTTTAAGTGAAAAATATTTGGCTAAGGCATGGAGGACGATTTGGAGAGATAAGTGATTTTTATAATGTTTATTAATTAAACATTTTGGAGGCCTTATTTGATGAATTAATATTTAAGTGAAATATGTGCTAAGGCAAAAGGGGACACCTAGTTTGGAGACATTTGAGTTTAATTAAATATTTCACTTAAATCTTTTAGTGAAATATTTGCAAGTTATATATTTGCATTTTATTAAATTATATTTCCACATATGGGTTGGAAATGAAATGCAAATGAAATTTGGAGAAAAGGTGAAAAGTGAATTTCATTTAGGCACCCTAATTGGAGGGAAAAGAAGATTTGAATTTGGAGACATAAAAGTTATAAATAAGAGACTTGGCCTTCAATTAGATTATCTATTGTTGCTTATTATATTGTGATGCTGCTGAAATGCTTTCAGAGCTTGCTTCGAGGAATGCATACCTCCTAGTTCTTTCTCTTGGTTTTGTGCTTGAATGATAGCACCTAGCTGAGTTTCCAGAGACTGCTTCTCATCCAGACTAGCAGACAGAGCATCAAGGTTGAAGATTCTAGAGATTTGTCAATTTTGCATTTGCTGGTTAGGGTTTTGCTGAAATAGAAATCTGCTCATAAGTCCATGCACGATTTTTTGGTGGTTCTGGGTATTGGCCCTATGCTTTAGTCTACCTTGGGCGCCCCTCCTTGCAAGTTTTCAGATTTTTTAGAGGTGTCTCGGATTTTATCTTGCTAGTAGAACATTTCTGGAGGTCGTACCTTCTTTGAGGTTGCATTGGAAAGCGTGCATAAATAAATCACTACTATTTGGAGGAGTTTCTTGGCTTGGTCTTGGTCGCTCAACTCCTAGCTCTCATTTGCATTCAGTTCCACATCATTCGGAGGTGTTTTGACGAAGTTATGAGCATTTTGGTGATTCTAGGGCTTGCTGTTTGAAAAAATTTGGGTCAGAATTGGTTCAGTTCATTACAATGCCACAACAACTTGAGTGTATGGCCAGGTGATGACATTTTCAGTGGATAGTACAACATTAGGCCATTAAAGTCCTAGTGACACCACCAAGTGAAAAAGCTTATCACCTAGATGTACAAAGGATTGTGGACCACTATAAGTTGGTTTTTGGGGAGATTCCAATAGAGTTGCCACATATTAGGGGTCTCTAGGATGTGATAGAGTTAGAACCAAGTTCAAGACTAGTCATTATTCCTCCTTGTAGACATCCATGAGTGTAAAAGGAGGAAATTGAGAGAGCCATTCAAGATTAGTTGGACATGGGAAGCAATAGTCCACTTTGTCACTTGTTTTTGGTGAAGGAGAATGCTATGATAGAGTTAGAATCGGGTTTAGGACTAGTCATTATTCCCCATTACAAACATCCACAAGTGTATAAGGAGGAAATTAGGAGGGCTATAAAAGATTTGTTGGACATGGGAAGTAGGAATCATCACTTCATCACTTGTTTTGGCAAAGGACACCACTATGAGGATCAGTATAGATTATTGAGCACTCAACAAGAACATTATTAAAAACAAGTACCCTATTCCTTGCATAGATGAGTTATTACATGATCTTCAAGAAGCTACCTATTTTCAAAGATTGATTTGAGATCATAGTATATAGCCTAAGGATGTGCCCAAGACAACCATTCACTTTGTGAGTTTTTAGTGATGTCATTTGGACTCCTCAATGCTTTGGCAACATTTCAATTTTCAATAAACAAGGTGTTTCAAGTGCATCTACAAAAATTTGTATTATCTTTTTTAATAGCATTTTGATGTATAGCCAGTTACGGGAGGACCACCTTTTCCATCTTAAGATAGTATTGAACATTTTAAATGGGCAATTGTAATGTCCCCTTCTCAATCCTAAGCTATTTAGTGATTGTTAGCCTATTTTCAAAGTCCCGTAGGTTAAACAGAGGAGTTAAGGGGATTCCAAGATCCTTGGAGAATTCATGTCAACACTTTCAAAAGTGTGTGCAATTAGTGCCAGAGAGTTTTTTTGGGTTTTTTTGGGTTTTTTTGGGCCTTGGTCAACAATTTGGCTATTTTTAGTAAGTTTCCAGTGTATCTCAGTTTGAGCCAATTTGGAGTTTTGACTCACTATTGTTAGCAAATTGCTATTTTTAGTAAGTGTTATTTTTGGCAATTGGTCTTGGCCTCTCTCCTCCAACTTTTCAGTGCGATGGTTGGCAATTTCATTTTTTGGTGAGTTCTGATATTTTTGGCAAAATATTCATTCGCCATTACTTAAGTCTTCGAAAAGGTGACTTTGTGACTTAAGTTAAAAAGTTCAATTTGACCCCCCCTTTGTGCCCAACGCCTAGGTTTGACGACTTAAAATTGTTTTTAAAAGGGGGACTTGCATTTCATAAAGTGGACGCCTAGATGAGGGGAAAAAAGAAATAAAATTAGATTAAATATTCTTTTGAGAGTGGGCATCCCTTTTGGGGGGGAAAGGATTTCAAATTTGTGAGCCCTAATCTCTATTTAAGCTCAATTTGGGCTCTCATTCTATTCATGTTGATGGGAGATAACAAAGTGTTGTCAAAATGAGGATCGAATCCTTTGGGCTTTGCGGACAGAAACCCGCAAGGTGGCTCTAGTTAGAGATACTCCCTAGCTAGACGTGGGTGTGGCTTCATTGTAGGAGTCACCATTGGAGTTTTTTTTTAAGGTTTTCAATTTGCTTTCAGTTTGTTGTACGGTTGTACCCCAAATTAAAAAAATTGCTACACTTAGGCATTTTGAAGAAATGATTAAAGTCTTGTGTAAACCTGTCAAAAAGGTTGGAAAATTGAAATTTGCATGTCATGCATGAAGGTCAAAATTTTAAAATTTTCAAAATTTGAGGATCTGAGTCTGCGTAGAGCGACCTAATCTACAAAACCTAGATCTCAATTTTTCGGCCCTAAATTTTAGGAAAATTTCTATTCCTTAAAAAATTTCTAAAAATAGAACTTTTTTCTGGGTTTCTTCTCAAACAGATGTTGGCAAAATTTTCTAAAAATAGAAAGTTTGGTTTCCAGGGTTCAAAATGATTTTGATTGACTTAAAATACTTCCTCATCAGGTTGGTCCAGCCAAAATCATCAAAAGAACAATTTTTCCCTAGTGGGTCTATTATGCTTTTTCAAAAGCTTTTTTTTAGGAGCTCCAAGGTCATTAATAGAGGTTACTCAACTACCAGGTGTCAAATTCAAAGTCTCAAGCAATGCACAGATCAAGAAACTCCAACAGATGATCAAGGAATGAAGAATGAAGAATGGAGGTTGGAGAATCTTGAAAATTGCAAAATTTTGACTATCTGGAAAGTTCAGGCGCCCCAACTTAGTCTAGGTGCCTAGGATTCTATGCTTTAGCCATTTTTTCCATCCCAACAATCAAAGCATGAAGAGGTCAATGAGGAATGAGGGAGAAAGTGAAAAATGAGAAATAAAACTATCTTTGGAGACTATAGGCACCCCAGCTAGCTAGGGGCGCCCATGATTTCAAGGCATCAAATGTCAGAGTTAGGGTTTTGTGCCTCCAGGACATCTTGTTTAGAATTTTCCTGGCTTTGCAATGGATCTATCAGCAAGACCATCAAATCAACCAGTCAGCCGGAATCTCAAATCAATCAGAGTCTTGACAAAGTGGCAAATTGCAAACCATGAAAATATCAAAAAATAAACTAACTCTGGAAACTTTGGGTGCCCCAGTTAGCTAGGAGCGCCTAGGGTTTTGAGCCACCAAATCCAGCAATTAGGGTTTTCCAGATTAGTCATTGTGACCAGAAATCTGCCAGTTTTCCAATGAATATCTTAGCCTAATCATCAAACTCATCAACTACCAGCAAATTCAAATCAAACTGAGGACACAGCATGAGGTACAAATTTGAAGGTTGAAAATCAAGCAAAAATGGTTAAGTTTGGAGATGTTGGGTGCACCAGGTAGCCAGGGGCACCCAAGCTTTTGAGTGCCTAAATGAATGAATTAGGGTTTGATACCTCCAACAGATCATCTTAAGATTTGAAGTAGCTCTCCAACAGAACCATCAACAAATCCATCAGAGTTGTCAATCACCAGATATCAAAGACGGAACGGAAGGATGAAATTGTGCAAAATGAAAATCTCAAGAAATATTCTAACTCAGGATGAGTGGGGCACCCTAGGTAGCCAGGGGCACCCAAGGATTTGAGGCACCGAATCATCTTTTCAGAAGATATCGCTCCCAAAAGACCCCCCTTAGAATTCTCCGAGCTATCCAACGAGTCTGGCCATCAGTTCAATGGACCTCTCGATCATCCAGAAACGAGAATTCATCGGAAAGATTGAAAACAATGATAAAACTTCAAGAACATAAAAATGGCTAACACTGGAAGCCATGGGCACCCCAGGTAGCCAGGGACACCCATGATTTTGAAGGACCAGATGAAGTTTTTATCAAAAGAAGCCTCTAGGATGATCTCGTCAAATTCACTCAAGATCCACAATGGATCAATTAGCTAGTTCACAGCATCAACCTAGCATATGGAATTCAAAATCAAACCGAGGTCAAAATCAAGCTAAATTTAGGAAAATTCAAGAAAATGGCTAAGTCTTCCAAGAAGGGCATCCAAGCTTTCATGCCTTAGAGAAATTTCTCAAAATTTCATCTTTCAACATAAAAAAGTGCCCAAGTTTGATGCACTTGTTATAGGGTTTCATAGTTCTAAATTTAGGAAACAAAGCAATTCTATAAACTTATTTAAGATGGCTTTCTGCATTCATTCTTAACAATTTTTGCAAGTGGCGTCCAAGGCAAGAGAGGTGAAACATAATTTTTTATCCATTTCAAGATTTGAAGGGAAAAACTTGGAGATTTTTCAGAGTTCATATTTTCTTGATCAGCTCACACAGAGACTTCCTTTTTCATACTTTATTTTTCTAGGGCATCAATTTTCAGAAGGATGGGGTAATCTTTTTCAATTTTTAGCAATCTGGGTCAGCTTGGTTCATGATTCTAAAAACTTTTGAAAAAAAATAATATTTTTCAAGTACCTGATTTTTTCATGCATGTCCAAGAAATCTTCAAAATTTTCAACATTTGATCATTTGGGTCCATCTCAAACATGATTCTGCACAAAATCTAGCTCTCTGCTTTTTTCAAAAAAAATTCAAAAATTAGGGTTTCTTCTTTTTCAACCAGCCATCAACATATTTCAAAAACAAACGATTTGGGTCTTCTTGCAACGAGATTCTCTACAAAACCTATATCTCAGATTATTTTTTGAAAAATCTGCCCATTTGAAGAAGAAAAATCAGCAAGCTATTTTTAGCTTTTGTGCAAAACTTGTCTAAGCATAGTCGAGTTTATAGTCAAACTTCAAGTTTTTTAGAATACAGTATTCTCCTATGGAATTCAGAGCCAAACAAGTGTTGTATCATGATTATCTAAACGGATGATGTTGAGAAGTTCTTTTTCAATACCACCATGAATAGAAAACATCATCATCTTAGTTGTAGAATGTGAAAGGGTGTGGTATGAGCAAAAGGACAAGTATTGGAAAAGAGTTGTACAATACTCTTTCATTGGAAAATCAAGAGAAGTATTAGAAGCATAAAGTTGCAAAGCCGCCAAGTTATCAATTAGTGAGTCATCTTTTGGGGCAGCGATGTTTTTCAAGAATAGAACTCATAAAGCAGCTAAAGAGGTCAAAGATTCTCTAAAGTTCAATTGCAGAAGGTGAGGAAATCCTAGAAAAGTGGAATATGGCTATAGATAGTATCAACACTCCTAATAGAGAGGCAATTTCCAACTTTTTGGTGAATGTAGTTGAAATTTAAAGCAATAGTGAACTTGAAGCTTTCTCCAAGCTTTCTTTCTATTCTTGACTCATTCTTATCCATTCTTTGAAGGAGAAAGAAATCAAGATGTAATAGTTGGCACTTTCCCTGTTTTATTGCTTTCATAGGTTGTTAGATGCTTATCTTATTTTAGTTTTAGAAATAAAGCTTGCATGTTGGCAAGTCTTAGTTGTAAAAGCAAGGAGATTTTAGGGTTCCCTACTCCTTTGCTTGTGTATAAATAAGGGCAGCCTTGCCCATTTATTTTTAACGGTTATTGTGATAGCAAATTGCTGAGCCTCTTTTGCCTGCAAGTTGTTGTTGTTCAGTTTCAGATCACTTAGTGTAAGAGCAAGCTTGTATGCCTCTTTTAGCTGCAAGTTATTGTTCAATTCTTGTGTTATTTGTGTCAATGTATTTTGGTTGATCGCTAAGTTGTATGCCTATTTTGCTACAATCCTACTGGCCCAAAAGTGTAATCTTTTGTTCTTGAGATTTGAGAAAATAAAGTCTTGTGCCTACTTTGTTGCCCTAATATAATGTCTCAGATTTTCGTTTTATATGTTCTGCTTATATGATCTTTATTTCAGATTGCATTGAAAGTACTATAGATGTGTGTTGGAAGAAAGTTTTTTAAAATATCAAAAATTAGGGTTTCAGTTTTTCAACCAACCATCAACAATTTTTCAAAAATGAGTGATCTAGGTCTTCTTGCAACAAGATTCTCTATAAAACCCATATCTCAGATTATTTTTGAAAAATCCACCCGTTTGAAGAAGAAAAATCAGCAAGCTAAATCTAGGGTTTGTGCAAAACTTGTCCAAACATAGTCAAGTTTACAATCAATCTTCAAGATTTTCAATATGGAGTATTCTCCCATCAAATTCAAGACCAAATCAGTGCTATACCATGATTTCATCAAAACTTGTGAAACTAACTTGCATCATGTCAAACTAGTGTTCAATTTGTGTGCTTTGGAAGATGTAGGCAATGTTGCAATCAGACACCTTGGTCATTTCGGATTACTTGCAGCAACATCAATTCTTGTCTCAGTACAAAATCTAGAGTTCGTAATTATTTGTATCAAGCATTACAACCCCGCAACACGAGAAATTCAAGCAGCAAATGGAAGAGTAGTTTGCAGCCTCAAGCCAAACATGATTGAAAAGTATTTTTCAATACCAACTTGGTCAAAAAAATTTGTCATCTCCATTGAAGAATGTGACAATGTGTGGCACATGCACAAGGATAAATACCATAAGAAAATTGCACAAAAATGGTTGAAAGAAAAACACAACACTTTAACAAGGAACATCGAGTGTGGAGAATTCACGGAGTTTGCAATAATGATTACACTGCTAAACCAACTCACTGGTCAAGCAGGCGCTACAAAATTCCAGCCTTGGATGTTTTATGTCATCTCTCATATCATGAAGAAAACAGAGCTCTATGACTCGCCAACTTTGATCAGCAATAGTCTTCACCAACAAATAATTGAATATTTCAAAATCCATGTGTCATGTCCCCTTCTAGTTGACATCTCTCCGAGCACAGGATTAGCCTATTATGCGACCCTCGTAGGCTGATAGGTTGGATAGAGGGTCATGTTGGAGCTTGGCTCAGCTTCAGTTGTCAGTACTTGATCAGTTGGCTTTCGTTCGGGCTCGTTCAGACACTTCTAGCCTGAGTTGCTATTTTTAGCAGTATTCAGCACTCAGCGTGGGACCCCTGCTATTTTTAGCAGTATGGATTGATAGCGTTCAGAATCACTTCCTCAGTCGACAGCTTCAAACGGCTCGTGCATCGGATGAATAATGAGAGAGATATTAATATTTAATTGAATTAATTAAATATTAATTAATTGGAGTTTATAATATGAAGTTATAATTCAGTGAAGGGGGTCGCCCATCATCAGAAAGGGGCCATTTTGTTGATTATATTTTATTATAAAAATTTGGCTGAAGACTATTGAAGAATTAAATGTAAAAGTTCGAATTATTTTAATATTTCCTATTTTTAAGGAAATCGCACTTTTCACGAGATATATGGTTTTGCATTCGAATTTGAGCCTATTATGTCATTTGGAATTGAAAATTGATCAAGTCTTGAGCAGAGCACAGAAACTTAGGGTTTCAGTCTCGAATGCATTGGGGAACGAGCCATCTCCAATGAGAGCGATTCAGAGGGTGTGAGATATCACCTGATTTATTGCCAGGCAGAGGAATTTTTTTACCCAGAAGAAATTACAGAGCGTCAGAGTTATTTGATCTTCAGGGTTTCAGACAGTCTTTTTATTTCGAAAGCATCTTGCAAACCAGGCGCACATATTCATCAGTTCTTGAGATTCTAGAAGGGTCGTACTTTTTAATCATTGCTTGCTGCTGTCATCAGGGCGTACCCTTGTTGTACCTGGCCGTACTGTCATAAAAAGGCGTGTTTTTGTTCTTGGGAAAAAACGCCTATCACTTGGGTTTCCAGTCTTCACCTTTGTGGGCGCTAGGGTACTTGGAATCATTTGAGATTATTTTCAAAGGGAGAAAGTGCAATTTTCACATCAGCCGTACCATCTCAAGCAATATATCAGCAAGCTGCAAATACCAGGTTCTCTTCATTAGAAATCATTGCTTTTCAATTTGCATGTAACTGGATCATCATTGTAATCATTTCAAAAGGTTAATAAATGGTCTGGCTTCAGTATTTGCACTAGGGTTTGTTATTTCCGAAGTTAAATAATTTTCATAGAATTTATTATCAATTTCTTGCAAGTCGCATTCTTTATTATTTATGCAAAAACGTCAGAAAAACCAAAAACTGCAAAAACAAACAAAAACATTCAGAATCAGAATCAAGGGGGAAACAAGGGTTTCTACAGTGGTATCAGGGCTAAATCCTGCCATCCTAAGGGTTTAGCAGTCTTATGCAGCCAGAACAGTTTGGGTCTCACAGGTATTACACACGCAGATGTGCTCTGATTGACAGGCAACAGAGTTTGAGTAGGCAGCCGGGAAATATGGCTGACAGGAATGACAGGGCAGATAGAACAGATGTTCCCAGGAACGAGATTCCTCAAAACCCTAGAGATCAGGATGATGCAGAGGTTTTGCATGCACTCAGAGATTTACGTGCAGGTCAACGGCAGTCAAATGATGTATTGCAGCAGTTGACAGTGGCACTTCAGAGATTGGGTACTCCGAGGAGACCGTCACCACATCGTGACGATGAGAGGAGTGAAGCAGGATCTCGCAGAGCACCGAGGACAGCCTCACGGACAGCAGATAGGCCCACTAGGCCTACTTTTGTGAGACAGGAGGCCGAGGAGGCTATTGCAGAGAAGCATGAGGAGTTGTTTGCAGACACACTTATGGCAGCGAACGAGGAGTGGGAGTTAGTACCACCAGAGGTCAGAGAGAGGATTTCTTTTGACCGTTTTGTCACTCAGAGGCGAGAACACCACAGAGGTCGACAGGATTGGAGACCTAGATACCAGAACAATGACCTAAAACATGCAACCAACAGGCTTAATCTAGCGATGTTCGATGGTAGTGGTAAGGTGACAGCTCAGGCATGGATTAGTAAGCTGGACACATTTCTCACATTGCGCCCGATGGCTGAGTGAGATGCTATTAGATATGCGACACTGCATCTTGAGGGGGTAGCTTACGACTGGTGGCACCATGGTATGGTGACGCTACAGCATGACAGGATCACATCATACCAGGAGTTTGTTGACAGGTTGGTTGAGCGGTTTGACAGGAAGGATCCAGAATCCTACTTCAGAGACTTGGCTCAGTTGAGACAGAGTAGCAGTTTGGAGTCCTCTATTGGTGACTTTCAGAAGTTATCAGTCATGGTTCCGAACATTTCAGAGAGGCGATTGGTAGTACTTTTCATGGAGGGTTTGACAAAGCCACTGAGAGGTTGGGTCAAAGCCTTTGATCCTCCTTCATTACAAAGCGATGAAGAAGGCTCGTAGTATGGAGTTAGCAGCACCATCTAGTAGATTTAACTCCAGAGGTAATTCATCTTTCAGGGACAATAAGGGTTTTAACAAAAACAGAGACAAGTCTGATTTTAACAAAGAAAAATCAGATTTTAAGAACGATTCAAAAGGTAAATCAGCAGCTCCACCTTTGGATCGAGAGGCCCTTAATGATCTATGCAGGAAGAAGCTTTGCTTCTACTGCAAAGGTCCCTATGACACCAATCACGATTGTCCTCTAAGACCTAAGGGCAAGGCAAATCGAGTGATGTAGGCGTATTATGAGGATTCGGAATCAGAAAATTCCGAACAGCAGGAGAGTTCTGAGGATTCAGAGGCAGAGGCTTCAGAGCCTAAGGCAGAGATAGAGTCAGAACTTCAGATACAGGAGGCACGCTTATCTAGCATCCAGCAGGAGGGCTCATTCAGGATTCGTGGTGTGTTAGCAGGGCAGAGGGTCATTACCCTTCTTGATACAGGAGCTACACACAATTTCATAGATGCTAGATTCGTTGAGAAACGCGGACTCATTACTGAGGAGTTCGAGGGCATTAGGGTTAAGGTGGCCGACGGATACACTTTGAGGTGTGAACGCATGATAAAGGATCTCCCTTTACGCTTGAACAATTATGAGTTCAAGGCTGATTACTATGTAGTTAATATGGGAGATATTGATTTGGTCTTGGGAATGAAGTGGCTTCATTCATTGGAGGAAGTCACCCTTCGTCTCAAG
Organism: Sequoia sempervirens; assembly: GCA_007258455.2. Lineage (NCBI taxonomy): Eukaryota > Viridiplantae > Streptophyta > Pinopsida > Cupressales > Cupressaceae > Sequoia > Sequoia sempervirens. Next base: position 60,375 of record VDFB02263757.1, read on the forward strand.
GACATGGAGATCCGTTTTGATGTTGACGGGAAGACTCACATACTAAAAGCAATTCGGGACAGCAACATCAAAACAATTTCTTTTCGTCGGATGGAGAGGCTCATGCGTCACGACATGGTTGAGTGGGCTGCCGAGTGCACTTTAGCACCTATACAGGAGGGACAGCAGAAGACTGAATATCATCCAGACATACAGCAGTTGAGAGTCAAGCATGATAAGGTATTCAGTGATATTCCACCAGGGAGACCTCCAGACAGGGGCATAGAGCACATTATAGAGCTCGAGGAGGGCGCTAAGCCCGTTATGATAACTCCTTACAGGCATCCTAAGAGATTGAAGGATGAGATAGAAAAGACAATAAAGGAGTTACTTGCTATGGGTCACATTCGGCCTAGCAAGTCACCATTCGCTTCTTCAGTTGTGTTGGTAAAGAAGAAGGATGGCACATTACGCATGTGTATCGATTATAGAGTCCTGAACAAGAGGACGATCAAAAACAGGTATCCGATACCGCGTATTGACGAGCTTATTGATGAGCTCCATGGAGCATGTTACTTCACCAAAATTGATTTACGGTCGGGGTATCATCAGATCAGGGTCCGTGAGCAGGACATAGAGAAGACTGCCTTCCGATGTCATTGTGGGCACTTTGAGTTCGTAGTGATGCCATTTGGGCTCACTAATGCGCCAGCTACTTTCAGTCCACGATGAACAGGGTTTTTCATTCACAGCTGAGGAGATTCGTGTTGGTCTTCTTCGATGATATCCTTATATACAGCAGGACTTGGCAGGAGCATCTGGCTCACTTGGAGACCATGTTGAGTATTTTGGAGAGGGAGTCCTTGTACGCCAAGGAATCCAAATGTGACTTGGGAATGACCGAATTGTTATATTTAGGTCATATCATCAGTGCAGGAGGAGTGCGATGGATCCTGAAAAGATCCGCGCCATTGTTGACTGGCCTACACCGGCAAACCTGACACAGTTGAGAGGGTTTCTCGGTTTGTGTGGATTCTATCCGATTCGTGAATGGTTATTCACGACATGCAGCCCCTATGACAGATTTACTAAAGAAGGGTGCATTTATTTGGACTCCTGAGGCACAGGAGTGTTTTATGAGGTTTAAGGAGTTGATGACCACATGCCCTGTTAGCACTACCAGACTTACGAAGCCTTTCGAGCTTCAGGCGATGCATCGTGAAGGCATTGGTGCGCGCTTATGCGGACAAGCACCCGATTGTATGAGAGCCGAAAGCTCAGAGGGCCAGAGAGACTTTATAGCATATATGATAAGGAGATGCTCGCTATCATGCATGCCTTAGCAAAATTCAGACAGTATCTTGTTGGCAGCAAATTTTGTATTAAAACTGACCATAACAGTTTGAGACACTTCTTAGGGCAGCGAGATCTCAATGATCGTCAGCAGAAGTGGGTCAGTAAATTGCAGGCCTATGACTTTGATATTTCGTATATCAAAGGTACACAGAACGTAGTAGCTGATGCTCTTTCACGCAGGCCACATTTGAGCTCTATGGTTCATATTACAGAGGATTGGAGGCATATGATTGTGGCAGAGTATGCCAAGGACACTTGGGCCTCCAGTATTGTTGAGGGATCGATGGTTGATACCAGGTACACACTTGTAAATGACTTGATCATTTACAAGAACAGGATATATTTGATCCCTGGTTCAGAGGTGAAGAACATCATCATGCGGGCCTTTCATGACATGCCTACAGCAAGACATCCCGGGTACTTCAAAACCTACAGATAGATACCAGAGAGATTCACATGGAAAGGACTCAAGGCAGATGTTCTTCAGTACGTGCGTGAGTGCCCTGTTTGTCAGCAGAACAAGCAGGAGAACACGTACCCGGCAGGTTTATTGCAGCCACTTCCGATTCCTGACAGGAAGTGGGAATGCCTGTCGATGGATTTCATTACAGGCTTGCCTAAAGCCCAAGGGCGAGATTGCATATATGTAGTTGTGGATCAGCTTACGAAGTATGCCCACTTCTTTCCGATCACCACAACCTACACAACTACACAGGTAGCAGAGGTATTCTTTCGTGAGGTGTTCAAACTACATGGATTGCCTCGGAGTATTGTGAGCGACAGGGATAGTCGGTTCTTTAGTCACTTCTGGCAGGAGGTATTCAGACTTTGTGGGACCGAGCTCACTCTGAGCACTAGTTACCACCCGCAGACTGATGGGCAGACGGAGATTGTGAATAAGTGGGTGGAAGGGTACCTCAGAAATTATATTGCAGGGCAGCAGAAGGCGTTGGTCAAATGGATACATTTGTGTGAGTATTGTTACAATACGACATTCCATATGACCATTCAGATGTCCCCTTTTATGGCGTTATACAGGTATGAGGCGCCGAGTTTTCTGGATTTGCTACTGAGCGACAGTAGAGTGCCGAGTGTTGGAGACTTGTTACAGGAGAGTCAGGATACCATGAAGGCTCTCAAGGAGAATATCGCCAAGGCACAGAATCAGCAAAAGCAGTATGCAGATCAGAAGAGGACGGAGAGGCATTTTGAGGTGGGTGACATGGTTTACCTCATGCTGCAGCCCTACCGTCAGTCCACTCTTAGGAAGAGTGGGTCAGAGAAGCAACGTTATTACGGTCCTTCGTGATCCCGAGGCGAGTTGGAGAGGTGGCTTACGAGCTTGAGCTTCCGAGAGCGTGGGTACACAATGTTTTCATGTATCACGCCTCAAGAAGGCGTTGGGACATCGTGTGGTACCGTCTGCAGTTCTACCTCCCTTAGATGATGAGGGAAAGTTGATTCTAGTACCTGAGTCTATCCTAGAGTACAGAGAGAGACAGTTGTGTAGGAGGACTATCAGGGAATATCTAGTGAAATGGAGAGATTTGCCTGTTGAGGATGCTACATGGGAGAGCGAGGATATTCTACAGATCCGGAGTTGAGATTGCTTGAGGACAAGCAATTTCGGAAGGACTGTCATGTCCCCTTCTAGTTGACATCTCTCCGAGCTACGATTAGCCTATTATGCACTCTAGGCTGATAGGTTGGATAGAGGGTCATGTTGGAGCTTGGCTCAGCTTCAGTTGTCAGTACTTGATCGTTGGCTTTCGTTCGGTCTCGTTCGGACACTTCTAACCTGAGTTGCTATTTTTAGCAGTATTCGGCACTCAGCGTGGGACCCCTGCTATTTTTAGCAGTATGGATTGATAGTGTTCAGAATCACTTCCTCAGTCGACAGCTTCAGACGGCTCATGCATCGGATGAATAATGAGAGAGATATTAATATTTAATTGAATTAATTAAATATTAATTAATTGGAGTTTATAATATGAAGTTATAATATTTTATTATAACTTAAGTGATTTCAGTGAAGGGGGTCGCCCATCATCAGAAAGGGGCCATTTTGTTGATTATATTTTATTATAAAAATTTGGCTGAAGACTATTGAAGAATTAAATGTAAAAGTTCGAATTATTTTAATATTTCCTATTTTTAAGGAAATCGCACTTTTCAAGAGATATATGGTTTTGCATTGGAATTCGAGCCTATTATGTCATTTGGAATTGAAAATTGATCAAGTCTTGAGCAGAGCACAGAAACTTAGGGTTTCAGTCTCGAATGCATTGGGGAACGAGCCATCTCCAGTGAGAGCGATTCAGAGGGTGTGAGATATCACCTGATTTATTGCCAGGCAGAGGAATTTCTTTACCCAGAAGAAATTACAGAGCTTCAGAGTTATTTAATCTTCAGGGTTTCAGACAGTCTTTTTATCTCGAAAGCATCTTGCAAACCAGGCGCACATATTCATCAGTTCTTGAGATTCTAGAAGGGTCGTACTTTTTAATCATTGCTTGCTGCTGTCATCAGGCCGTACCCTTGTTGTACCTGGCCGTACTGTCATAAAAAGGCGTGTTTTTGTTCTTGGGAAAAAACGCCTATCACTTGGGTTTCCAGTCTTCACCTTTGTGGGCGCTAGGGTACTTGGAATCATTTGAGATTATTTTTAGACGGAGAAAGTGCAATTTTCACATCAGCCGTACCATCTCAAGCAATATATCAGCAAGCTGCAAATACCAGGTTCTCTTCATTAGAAATCATTGCTTTTCAATTTGCATGTAACTGGATCATCATTGTAATCATTTCAAAAGGTTAATAAATGGTCTGGCTTCAGTATTTGCACTAGGGTTTGTTATTTCCGAAGTTAAATAATTTTCATAGAATTTATTATCAATTTCTTGCAAGTCGCATTCTTTATTATTTATGCAAAAACGTCAGAAAAACCAAAAACTGCAAAAACAAACAAAAACATTCAGAATCAGAATCAAGGGGGAAACAAGGGTTTCTACACCATGAATTCCACATGATTTCATATCTAGTCTACCTAGTGGCTTTTCAAGGAAAATTCAGAGGATTGAATACTATAGGAACTCTACATGTATAACATGTTTATAATCATTACCCTCAGTTGGAGTTTTCAGAGTTAGCATATCACTACAAAAGGGTAAATGAAGCACTCTTGATGCGTACGGTGAGAGATCTAGACAACGAGTTGCATGTACGGATTTCATCAACTGCCAGGGCAGCAATGGTGGAGTGGAGGGATTAGTTCATCCAGTTTCCTACATCAAAGTGTACGGCTTCTCAAGTAGCAAAATCGAAAGAAGGCTGCTTTCAATTTTCCTTTTGAGTTGGGAATCTACAGATGTAGATCGTCGGCGGATGCTAAGTTAATGGGTGATGAGTTATCAAAATTTGGTCTCAAGCCATTCAGCGAGAGATGATCATTATGCTCATGTGCCCGCACTTGAATATTTTTGGGCTAATTACAAAGATGAGTTTGAAGTATGGAGGTGCAGTAACAACAGGCTTACACTCGATCAGATGAAAGATTGCTTGTCAAAAGATATTGAAGGATTGTCCGATGATGATGGAGAAGTACTTCCTATGTACACCCGAAATAAAATTGAGCGGCAACCACTTCCACAAGTCAATTGGTCCAACAAAGAGTGCATCTCAGTTGAAGAAAGAACGAGCCAAGTCATTAAGAACAACAAGATTTTCTTAGGCCTCAAGAGCAATTGGAAGTAAGCTATTCTAGCCGCAAAGCCGCCAATAGTACATTCATCTCTTCCTTCTTCCAAACCACAACCAAAGATGAAGGCTATCTTCAGAAGCTGTGAAGGGTAGTCGAACAACAAAAAGTGTAAAAAGAAGATTGGACTTTTCAAATATAGTTCTATAGGAGCAACCAGTAGTTGTAGGAGAAGTTCCACCTCAAGAGCTCGCGCCACAAGAAGAAGTGCCTTTGACACATGATTCTCCACCATCGCTGAGGTTTTCTCTGATCCATATTGATTTAAAAGATGAAGAAGTTTAAGAAGCTGCAGCTGAACCTCCCAGGGAAGTTAGTAGAGACACCTCGTCTTGGCTTGAGAATGTCCTGGGAAGAAAGAGGAAGAGGCCTTCATATCAGCTATTTTTTGCAGAACTTGACAACATTTACCAAGATGCACCTGTGAAGAAACCAAAGAAACAAGTTCATATGGAGAAGAATCCAAAAGGAGAAATTGTCATTGAGACTGCTACGCCTCCAGAAGATAAAAATATTGATGATGTAGAGGTTGATTTCATAATGGTTAAGGCCAATCTCGACAAAAGCACTAGGCACACAAATGTAAATTTGTTCAATGTTGCAGCAAAAAATCTCAAGGATAGAGTGCTTAAAGATGGAGAGGATAAGGCAGCCCTCGAGGCTGAAAATCAGCAACTCAGACAATATACTTATAATCTTCTTCACAGCACTTCACAAGCTACTCAATTGCAGCCCTAGATTCTAGAGACACCAGCTGATCAACATCAGTTAAGGCAGTTGGTGATATATGGGAAGCACGTGCAGGATTGGATTGAGGAATTCATCACCAGAGGCAGAGTTGTTCTTTCACAGATATATCAACTAAGGTATAATGCCCAAGACCTACGCCAAGGAATTTGAGGATTTGAGCAATGCATAGTAGAGGTGAAACCAATACACAAGATTATCGTTGCTGATTTGAATACTGCATATGGCTCAATAGTTTCAAGAGAACACAAAAGACAAATCCTTGCATGGAAAGAACGTCACCTCTTCAAGGTGAAAACTTATGAGAAAATATCTGAAGAGTTAGCTATGTACAAACAGAGGCTTGTCGATGCTCTCCAAACCATAAGTGAATTTGTTTTAGAGATTCCTTGTCAATATCACCATGGTGATGCTTCTTACATTGAATTTGATGAAGTACAAGTCAAGTTCTAGAATATTGTTCGTGGCAGTGTTAGCAGTGATCCTATTGCTGGAAGGGTGAGTTAGATCGCAGAGATGTCAGCAAGATTCGATAAAGCAGCTAAAGATGTGAAATATTCTCTAAGTTCAATTGCAGAAGGTGAAGAGATCCTGGAAAAGCGGAATTTTGCTATAAATAGTATTGATGCTCCTAATAGAGATACAGTTTCCCGCTTTTTGGTGGATGTGGTGGAGATTTAAAGCAACAACTTTCCCCTAGCTTTCTTTCCAATCTTATCTCATACTTTCTTTCTATTCTTGGCTCATACTTATCCATTCTTTGAAGGAGAAAGAAATCAAGATGTAATAGTTGGCACTTTCCCTGTTTTTATGCTTTCATAGGTTGTTAGATGCTTATCTTGTTTTAGTTTTAGAAATAAAGCTTGCATGTTGGCAAGTCTTAGATGTAAAAGCAAGGAGATTTTAGGGTTCCCTACTCCTCTACTTGTGTATAAATAAGGGCAGCCTTGCCCATTTATTTTTAACGGTTATTGTGATAGCAAATTGCTGAGCCTATTTTGCCTGCAAGTTGTTGTTGTTCAATTTCAGTTCACTTAGTGTAAGAGCAAGCTTGTATGCCTCTTTTAGCTGCAAGTTATTGTTCAGTTCTTGTCTTACTTGTGTCAATGTATTTTGGTTGATCGCTAAACTATAAGCCTATTTTGCTACAATCCTGCTGTCCTAGAAGTGTAATCTTTGTCACTTGAGATTTGAGAAAATAAAGTCTTGTGCCCACTTTGTTGCCCTAATATAATGTCTCAGATTTCCATTTTATATGTTTTGCTTATATGACCTTTATTTCAGCTTGCATTGAAAGTACAGTAGATGTGTGTTGGAAGAAAGTTTAAGTATTTATGTCAAAGAATCATTCTCTTTCCATTTCTAACACTCGAGCTATGCGTTTACTTGAGTAGTTAGAAACGTCATTAGAGTAGGCTTAGTCGTAGTTGAACTTCTAAAAGAGAAAATCTCAGCTACGACGCTTGAGTTTTATAACCTTGTGCTCTTAGCTAAACAAAAAGATTGGAAAATTAGTTTTAGTTTATTTTCTTTAAGCAACATCAGCAAAGAGGTAGTTTCGCCTCCTAATTCACATAGCAATTTATATGTGCATAGCTATCTGTTTCTAATCCGCATTCCAGAGGAGCAAATTGAAACCCTCAAAGTGCCTCTAGTTTTGGCGTTGAGAGATACTCCCTAGCTAGATGTGGGTGTGGCTTCATTGCAGGAGTCACTATTGGAGTTATTGGTGAAGGTTTTCAGTTTGCTTTCAGTTATGGCTTCTTTTGATGTTTTCTAGCAATGTATTTTGGTGTGATATCCGACTTTGCAAAGCTTTTGGAGTGTTTGGAGTGGATTTTCTGAGTTCTCTACTTGCTGGCCATACTATTTCCATGAGTAGGCCATACCCCTACTTGAGTCATACTGGTTGAGACATCTCATATCTTTTTGTGGGTAGTGCTTTATCCTTTACAGCAGACTTGGGCGACCCTTTGTGCAAGATTTCAGAATTTTTGAAGGAGGTTTGAATTTCTAGAAGCTGATCACCCCTCTCAACCAGCCATACAGTTGACGGTTTGTGGTGATTTGGGTGTGTGGAGACTGCCCTTTGTCCCTGCTGTTTAGTCTGTTTTGGAGGCGCCAACATTGGTTATGACATAAGCAAACTGAAGGTAGCGATCTTGGATCATGTTGGTGAGTTTGGTGATGAATTAGGGGGCTGCCTATACCTGAACATAGCATTTTCTGAGTGTTGCAGACCTGCTGCAACTTATTTCTGTGACAGATCATACCCTTGCTTGCAGTTGTATTCAGGTATATTGATGGGGTTTCATTGGGGTTCTCATTTCAGTTGATTGATTGTAATTGGGGGTGTTGCTATCATATTTCTATCTTATTAGCAGCTAGTTGTATTTGTTATTATCATTGTATAGAGCATACTATTCTAACACTGATTTGGTAGTACCATTCAATGATTTTGCTCTCAGTTGGATTTGATGCTAACCCCATTGAATAAGTGGCATCTCTATTTGTCCCACTGAATAGGTGGTTGATTTCATATTCCACTAAAGAAGTGGCTGCTAGTACTTACCCCGCTGCAAAGTGGTCTTTGTACACTCACCATTGAAAAGCAAAAGATTTCTTATTTTCAGTTTCTCTACTCACCCCACTAAACAAGTGGTTTCTCTTAGCATTGCAATGTAAGCCTTGCCACTATATGCTCTCACCTTGCCCACATCAGGATTTGGGTGATCAAAAAGTGGAAGGTCATTAGTTACCATTGATTATCTTTGTTGTTATGTTATCATTTGCAATGTAAAACTTGCCACCGTATGCTCTCACCTCGCCCACATCGGAATCTAGGTGATCAAAAAGTGGAAGGCAATTTATTTCAGTTGCTTATCATTGTTATTTTGCTAATGCTAACAAGTTACAAATTTGAAAGAATTGGGGTGGTTATTACAACAATAGTTATATGTAAAGGGATCAAAATGTGAGTTTAGTGTGACTAAGTTGTTATATTTGGGAAACATCACTAGTTTAAAGCGTGTGGAAGTGGTCAATGGAAGATTCAAACAATACAAGAGAAGCTACTATTGAAGACACACACACACACAATTAAAAGGATTCTTGGGACTATTCAATTGCTATGGATGGTTTGTGTGAGGATTCTCACAATTAGTAGCATCTTTGACCAAGCTTATCAAGGAGAGAGCCTTCACATGGAGTGAGTCAACTCTAATGATCTTTGACAAGCTTAAGCAAGTGATGTGTGAATGCCTAGTTTTAGGTATCCTATATTTTCCTATTCTCTTTGTAGATGAGTGTGATACTTCAAGATAGGGGATTGGAGCAATATTGATGCAAAGTGGTAGGCCTACTGAATATGAGGGTCAAAAGCTAAATGAGGTTGAGTGTCCATTTTCTATCTATAATAAAGAGATGTTGGTAATTACAAATACTTTATTCTCAATTTAGGCAATATTAGTTTGTGGGATGTTTATTGCTAAAACTGACCACAATAGGCCCAAGTATTTAATGACATAGAAGGATTTGTGTGAGAAGCAACAAAAGTGGGTGAACAAGATTCAAGCATAGAATTTCAGCAGTCAACATATTATCATGGATGTATGTATGTGATGCTATATTTGGGATGGCTACTAGTCGAAAGTAGAAATTGTTGATTGAATATGCCACATGTCCTTTTACAGCACATTTGTTGGATGATACCTTGGAGATGGATGAAGCAAGATTCAAGGTACATGGTACAAGATGAGTTGATTCTATATAAAAACTATATCTATGTGCCACCCGATTGTCAAATGAAGCAAGAAATATTGAGATCAACCCATAGCATTCCCTTGTCAAAACCTACCAAGTTGTTTGTGATACGTTCTCTTGGAAGGGATTCAACCAATATATGACAAATTATGTGAGGAACTGTGATGTAAAGTTAGTGGAGTGAGGGGAAGACGAATTGTCCACCACATTTGTTACCACCTCTCCCTAATCTTAATAAGAAGTGGTCTGCAACATCCATGGGTTTTATTTCTAGGTTTCCTTTTGTTGGAGAGTGGATATTTTGTAGTGGTAGACTAGCTAACAAACTACGCACACATGGTTTCAGTGGTTGCCATGTGTACAAATCAATAGGTGGCAAATCTGTATTCCAAGGAGGTCATTAGGCTTCATGATTTTCCCAAGTTCATAGTCAATAATCCATATGTCTGATTTATGACCATGTTTTGGCAAGAGCTATTCTAACTAGTGAGGATAAAATTGACAGCAAGTACTTGTTATCACCTTGGATATGTACTCAAAAAAAAATTTATTGCATCCAAAAATTTATTGCATCAAGTTTCAAGTCGAAGTTATTATTTTGAGTGGTCTTACATGTAAAGCCTTTCATAATTCATCTTGTTTTTTGTGCCTTGTCATCCTTCATTCTTTTCTAATAGGATCATGGAATTGAGTGTTTTGACAAATAACATGTTTTCAAAGAGAACTTTGGTTATAGGGAGCACACTCAAAGACATGAATGTGTTAGTTTTAGGATCAGAAATTAAGTAAGCAGATATAGAGCAATTTTAAACAAATTAACATAGCATATACCCTAGGAAAACCCTCCAACTTGAGGGAGAAAAACCCAGCAACAAAATATCTCTTATATATTGAATAATGAAGCCAACTCGCTTTTACAATAAGGCCAAATACTAGGTCGAATATCAGCACCACGCTTTGATGCAAATACAGGAAAGAATCTAACACCTTGCTGATAATAATATTGATCTTCTTGAAGACACAATATCGATCTCTTGATGATTTCGCACTTCTCTTGCAATCGGACTATGAATGGATGAATGACTAGCATCTTATATATATATACAAATCGAAGAGGTAGGCTCCATAAATCGTGTCTCCTCATATCACAAAGTCGGCCCATGAAATGAAAGATTGTAACTCATGCAAAAGGTGGCGATTCAATATGAAGTTGGCCTCATACAATTTCGATTAACAATAATTAAATATTATTTATTCTCCCAAGTGAAGCGCCTCTTCACTAATGACATTCCAATAAATTAAATAGCTGATAGGATATATTTTATTTATTGCTTTAATAAAAGGTCGTGGTTGGAAGTAAGAGGCCCAACACTGTAAACATCAACACTCCCTCTCAACTAGGGAGGAAAACTTCCAGCTATCCAATGTCATGGAGTCTCTCAACATGACACCTGTTGATGTGTTTTTTGTGACCACACCAACACAAAATAAAGTCTCCAACGGCTACCCTATTCTCTCTTGATCAAAGTATCCAACACGCTAAGATTGCGAGAGAGTTTGTGCGTTCAAATCCAAGGTTCCTTTAGTGCGAATAGTCTCAGTTGGCTCGATGTGATTTTGCTGGTATTTCAAGGAGACTTACACAATTGTTTAGCAGCTGACAGCAGATAGCAGATTAAGGGCTTCACGTGGTTTAGATGACTTGGTAGGTAAGCACAAGTTTCCTAATACTAACCAGAAATGAACTGAAATTAAATGAGTGTAGGGATAAGAAGGTTCTAGTCTACTCTAAGGCGTGGGACATGGCGATCAATTCTCACAGACTTCAACTGAGCCTTGCTTTGCCTCGCTTCGAACAGCTTCCACAAAACCGGTGCAATCTTCAGAGGAGTAGCGAAAGGTGTTCAGATTATAACTCAACATGCAAGTACCATCAAGACGGTGCATACGAACACATGAATCACAATCGAAGTTAAGTTTGAAAAGTAATCCAGTTGACCACGTAGGGCGAACCCACCGTTAGCGAGCCCGCTAGTGGTATGGATAAGCAAAGTCTTGTTCAAATCGAGCACCACATTCCACAATTACTAAGTACTTGCATGAAAATGAAAACTACTCTACTTTACACTACTTGAAGTCGACGGGATGAAGAAATCTTGCTAGCTACTTATAGCAAAGATGAATTCACCATTCAATGAAAGATCTTTTATTACAATAGTTTTTCGCAACAATCTCTTACAAAGTTTTCAAAGGAAAACTTTCCTTCTCCTTCAAACTACGATATGCTAAGATATTACAACTAAAGTGTCCCTGCTCTACTCCCTAGTCTGATCTCTAAGCTCTACTAAAATACAAATATGGGGGGATGCCCCTTTATATAGCTGGCCAAGTCCAACGAACGGCTCAAATTACAATTGGCTGGATGGCTCGGATTGTGCCACCTTAGCCCTAAACAAGATTTACCCTAAAAACCGCCACCAAGAGGAGTGGGGTAATAAATGAGTCGTTAATGTCCATCATCTTCCAAAAGATTCATGTTCATAGACGCGTTCACACTGCTTCAACTTCTTGGACTAGTATGGCAAGCACGTTCTCAATTTGACTTCAAGGTTGCAACCTCCTTTGCTTGATGATGATTTGTCGTTTTTTTTTTTTTAACTCCAAAGTGCTTGAGGACGACCTTCTTCTCTCCATCCTGAGCTTTGAAAACATTTCTTCTGTCACGTGAGCTGGGCACATACTAAGTCTCAACACTTAGCCATTTTCTCCAAGTATTCGCTTCATCTCCCCAAGTCATCACCGTTTAGTCTCGACGTTCCTCCTGCAAAACAAGCAAGGAGAAGAGCATTAGAACACTTCATAATATAAATTCACTTTACTTACCTGATTTTCATGCTCCGATCTTTGAGGTTTGAGTGATCTCTAGCTAACTTTGCTTTCTCCACGATTTTCAACATCTGTAGGCTAGGGCATATAACACCTGTACATCATATTTCAATGCCTTAGACAAATTTTCAACTTCTTCAAGGGCGTATTTAAGAGATGCACTTTTAAAGTCATCTTTTGAAAGTGTTAGCTTCAACTGCATCTTCTTCACTTTTCCAGCCGAGGCGTTCACTCTGACATTTCATCCAACTCTGGCTCGAGCACAATGTTTTCATTAGGAATTTGATCAAAAATTATCTAGGCACCCAACTTCAAATTCATCCGCCAAGGCATTTTTATGTCCACAACACATTTTATTCCTTGCCTTAGAAAATTTTTAAATTTTCCCCTTAGAAAATTCATTGTTTAAGTGCCCATCAAAAATCCCCACCCCGAAGGCCTCGGCGAAGTGTGGAGGACTTTAAAATCCATTCCCCATCACAGACGTCCAATACCCAGAAGAAAATTCCCTTCAGAAAGCATCGAATTCTCCAAACGAAGGGGTACATTTAATTTTTTTAATTTTTAACCTTAGAAAGATATTTTGCCACCAATTTTATTCTTCATCTTCATCCCTAGGCATATTTTCCTACCTGGCTTTGAAAATTTTAACAACTTCATGAAGCTGGCACCTTCTAACATATTTCACAACCAATTCATTCTTGCCTCAAAAAATTTCATCACCTTACAAGCCTGGGTGTATTTTCTCTAGAGATGAAATTCTAACACTTAGAAAAAATCTTGACATCTTATTATCAATATGGGCGCATTTCACATGGCTTACTTCAAGTTTCCACACTTAGAAAAATTTTAAACTTTTGATATTACCTCTTTCAAGCCAAGCGCATTCAACATGGACTTCAAGTTTCAATTCCTTAGAAAATTTCACCCCCACCTTGGGCACATTTGACCCCTGAAGTTTTCAATTTCACTTGCCTTGGAAAATTTTAAGTCCTCTTTCAAATTTGGGCGCATTTGGGAGCTTCTACTTTCATTTTTCACACTTAGAACATTTCCTAGGCACTTCATCTTCTATTTTCCCTCAAGGGCGCATTTGGGGGTGGGAGCTTCCAATTTCCCACACTTAGAAAAATTCAAACTTCCTCTAAAAGGCTGGGCACATCTAGCACCTTGAGCTTCCAACTTGCAACACTTGGTGAGATTTCCAACCATCTTCAGCTTCCTAAGGTGCATATGGCAGGGCAAACTTCAAGTTTTTAATACCTAGTAAAATTTCCATCCTCCTCTCACTTCAAGGGCGCATTTTGAAACAACTACTCCCAATTTGTCATACTTAGAATATTTTACCACCAACTCCTCAAGATCAAGGCGCATGTAGGGGCCTCTTCTTCAAATTTAAGTGCCTTAGAATATTTTCTAACTCCTCCCTTAAGTTCAGGCGCATTTTAGAGGGTATGCTTCAAGTTTTGAGGACTTAGTAGAATTTTTAAGCATTCATTTTGTCAAGGGCGCATTTACCACCTTGTGCTCTGAGTTTGACACCTTAGAATATTTTCTATCTAGGTGTCTCCTTCCTGGGCGCATTTGAGGCCATGTGCTTCTAGTTTGAGTTCCCTAACATTTATTTAACTCATCTCTTCAAGCCAGGGCGCATCTAGGCCCTTGTAGTTTCAATTTCAATGACTTAATCAAATCTATATCAACTTTCCTCTACCTTGGGCGCTTTTGGGGGGTCAAGCTTCAAGTTTATAACACTTAGAAAATTCTATGAACTCTTCATGCAAGGCAAGGCGCATTTGAGAGCATCTACTTCAAATTTAAAGCACTTAGTGGAATTTCTACCCTCTTTCCTCCTCAAGGCGCATATGGAGGGGTGAGCTTCAAGTTTTCAACACTTAGTGAATTTTCATGGCTTCCAACCTTTCAAGGGTGCATTTTCATTAGTGAGCTTCCAATTTGCAGTACTTAGATAAATTTTCAAGTCATCTCTCAAGCTAGGGCGCATTTTACCCTGTGAGATTCCATTTTTCATGCCTTAGCAGAATTTTCACCCATCTTCAGCTTCTCAAGGTGCATTTGGCAGGTCGAGCTTCCATTTATCCAGACTTAGATGGATTTTCAACTCCCTCCAACTTGTTAAGGCGGATTTAGGGAGGTGTTCTTTTGACTGCTCATGATGTCTCCAGCTTGCCCTAGTTTTCTATTTTTAGAAAGTTTTGCATTCTTCGTGTTTCAAGCTGAGTTTTGGCTTCGGAAGGCTTGATTTTTGCTCTATTTTGAACCTCAGGATGTGGTTAAGCTGCTAATGCCCAATATCTGCCTACGCCTGCTATTTTTAGCAACTTTCTAAAAATAGCAACTGCTCAAAATGAGTTCAAATTTTGCGTGTTGTTTGCCTGAAGGGTGATGGTCGTGGCTGGATGTTGCCTCTGCATGATTGTCGTGTTTTGCCCTTGAATTTAGGAAACCCTAATTCCTTTGTACCAGCCTGCTAAAAATAGTAAGTGCTTGATTTTCCATCTTCTACAACTTCATTTGACTTGAAATTCGCGCCCTGGGGTCCTCATCACCTGTTTGACTTGTTCATACTGACGCCTCATGCTGACCTACTATTTTTGGCACGTTTCTGGAGGTGGTTTACTATTTATAGCACTTGCTTGATTTTGAGACCTCCACAACTCCGTTTGACTTGAAATTCGAATGTCGAGACCCTCATCATTTGACTTATCCGTTCACACTGGCCCCTGATGTCGAGTTACTATTTATAGTTTGTTTCTGAAGTGGCTTACTATAAATAGTAAGTGCTCTGTTTGCCTTCAAATTTTACCAGCGGACTCCTTGAAAGATGTTGATCATGATGGGATACTTCAGTTTTCTGAAATTTTGGCGTTTGACCCCTCATTTTGAGTCTCGAAGCTCGAAACCCTAACTCATCTTGCATGTGCCTCAAATGAGCTTCGTTCAACTCCGTTTTTGTTGCATGTCACTGTGTTAGTGATTCTGAAGCGTCAGGCAGCTACCGAAGTGTACCTGCTAAAAATAGTAAGTGGCTGAGAAAGTGGCCAACCAGCTATCGGATGATTTTGCATGTCACACTGCTCGAGAGATCTTGAAAAACCCAAAAAAGCCCAGAAAATTCATTGACATGCAAGCACTGGCTAAAAATAGCAAGTTCCCGAAAAGTGACCGGTTTTGCTTGCATGTTACACCGTTGCGAAACTCTCGGAAAACCCAGAAAGATTATGCCAACATGCGTTGAGAAATCCTACATGCAAACCCTAAAATCTGCCTCTGAAGGTAGAACTGCTAAAAATAGCAAGTTGTCGGTTTCTACTCAAATTTTTCCAATGATGAGTTCAAAGTGCTCAAAATGCAATGCAGCTATCTATACGTGAAAATCTTTAGAAAACAAACCCTAAATTGACAATTACTAAAAATAGAAAATTGCCAAAATTCAGTGAAAATTCAAAGGGAGCCTGCTTGAAGCATACTAACTGCAACATGAAGCTCAGATTCCAACTTATTCACTCCATTTGACTTCAAATTAACTAGAAAACTCAAAACCCTAATTCTATAGACTCAGCCAAAATTTCACATTTAAGCTCAAAGGTGGGCATACCCCGAAAAGACAGATAGCAGAAGAGACAGAGACAGAGACAGAGAGAAAGAGAAAGAGACAAAACCAAAGCCAAAAGACGACGAACGGAGCAAAAAAATTAGGGGGTCCCCATTTGCAATGGGGTGATGGGTGAAAAGGTCACAACAACACCCACAATGGCTACACCCATATGTGGAAAGATCTCATCACGGAGTCACTCAACGTGATATCGTCCATCATGGCTACTCCCATGTATGGAAAGAACATGTGCACAAGTACCCATCACGAAGTCACTCAACGCGATGTCATCATCTCCTCATGACGTCCACCATGGCTACTCCCAAAGGGTGGATAAACACAAGTACAAGTAAATCATCATAGAGTCTCTCAATGTGATGTTGTCATGGAGTCACTTAGCATGACATCCACCATGGCTACTCCTAGAGGGTGGAAATAAGGGCTCTCACTTCAAATTTCTCTCACTAAGAAAAATGCATTAACAAGGGCTTTCACCTCAAATTTCTCTCACAGAGAAAGATGCATTAAAGCAAATCATAGAAGATCACTAATGTTGAGTCTCCCTCTTAGCTAGGGCTTCATTCTCCACAACTCCAAGCTTGTCTCGAAAGTGCACAAACTTCACTCTGGAGAGAGGCTTGGTGAGAATATCAGCCATCTGCTCATTAGTACAAATGTATCTCAACTCGATAGCTTTCCTCAATACCATATCTTTGATGTAGTGCTATTTGATCTCAACATGCTTTGTTCTGTCATGAAACACTGGATTGATAGAAGGCTTCACACAACTTTGATTATCACAATGAACAACAGTCGGCTCCAATGATTGTCCAAACAATCCTGCAAGGAGCTTACGAAGCCACACTGCTTCTCGAGCTGCTACACAAGCTGCAAAATACTCTGCCTTTGCGGTGCTTAGTGCCACTAAAGACTACTTCCTGCTACACCAGGAAATCATCACAGATCCCAAATTAAAGCAACAACCAAAGGTGCTCTTCCAATCAGCTACACAACCTACCCAATCAGAATCAAAATATCCTTGCAACTAAAGATCTACACTGGAAGTATATCTCAAGGCATATCCAATTGTGCCACGCAAATATCTCAGGATATGCTTCACTGCAACTAGATGTATTTGCCTTGGTTCACACATGAACTGACTAAGAGCACTCACTGCATAGCAAATATCTGGTCTAGTATTGACTAGATACATCAACGATCCAATCAACTGCTTGTACATAGTAGGATCTACCAGATTTGAACTAGCTGCAGACTCTTTTAGCTTCTACAAATTGGTTTCCATTGGTGTAGACATGGATTTGCATTCCATCATGCCAAATCTCTTCAAGATATCTATTGTATACTTCCCTTGACTCAGAATGAGCTCATTAGGCCTCTTCCATGCTTCTAAACCAAGGAAGTAATGCATATATCCAAGATCCTTCATCTCAAATTCAGAAGCTACCTCCTTCTTGCATTTGATAATGAGATGTTCTTCTCCTATAAGAAATAGATCATCAACATAAAAAACCAACATTAATGCCTCACCATCAACTACCTTGAAGTACAGGTTTGAATCAGCATCATTCTTGGAGAAGCCCAAGCTCATCAGGTATTGATCAATCCTCTCATACCAAGCACAAGGAGCCTGCTTAAGGCCATACAAAGCCTTCTTCAATCTACAAACATGAGACTCGTTCCCATGAATCTCAAAGCCATCAGGTTGCTCAATGTATACCTCTTCTTCAATTACACCATTAAGGAATGTTGTCTTGACGTCCATTTGATGTAACTTCCATCCTTTAGCTGTTGCAATAGCAATGATGGTCCTGATGGATGTATAACGAGCAACCGGAGGAAATGTTTCCTCATAGTCTATTCCCTCTTTTTGAGAAAATCCTCTAGCCACAAATCTAGCCTTGTACTTCTCAATGCTTCCATCAGCCGCATGCTTGATCTTGAAAAGGCACTTAGAAGATACAACATATTTCCCTTCTGGTCTAGGTACTATATCCCAAACATCATTCTTGATAATAGATTGATATTCTTCAGCCATAGCATCTCTCCATACTTGCTGACTTGAAGCTTCCTCAACACTGGTTTGTCGCCTATGGGCAAATGGACGCCTATGAGGACAAATGAGGACTTTTTGAAATCAATGAAGTTTGTCAGATGAGTCGAGCTCACCGTGGTTTGTCAATTGATTAAAATAATATTTAATATTTATTTTGCATGTCAAAGCATTAAATGGCGATTTTCTCAAATTGGCACCTCTTTGTGCTAGATTTTCAAATCGCATGATGAATATTTTTATTATTATTTTATTCCAGACTCTAAATCAGTATCAGTTCGAACTCGGGGCATCCAATTAGAAGCTTTCTATTTCAGTCGAGGTTTTTAAATCTTGCAGTCAGCATTATGGTGCGAATTTTACTCTATTTATTCAAGCATGGCGTCATATTTCATTTCCACAGCTTGAGCAAATTCATAATTCTTCAAAGCAAAGGCGAATTTCCTTCAAAGTTGGGTGAATTTCTAATCAGCAATCATTGGTGAAGACATCAAAATACTTTCTTTTCAGGTGCAAATCAGAATTATTAGCGAATTTCAAGGCAAAGTAGCAATTTTGGCAGAGGAAAACAACAAAAAACGTCTTTCTTCTTCTCAATTTCTTCCATTTTCTCGTCTTAAATTCATTGGCATGTTTGAAGAATTGGCGACTTTTGATAAAACAAATCATCTAGGTTGATTTAGAAAAGCTTCCTCGAGAAAACCCATGTGCCAGAATTTTTTAGAAAAATTTACTCCAGAGCATCAATTCTCGAGGCTCAAATTTTCTCAACTGAAAATTTCTTGCATGGTCGAGTAGAAGTCAAATTTTCGCAAATCTGACATTCTGGGTTGTCCTAGAATCTTTTTCTAGACAAAACCCATATCTCAGATTTTTCCCTAAAAATTGCTCTCCGATAGGCTATTTTTAGCCTCAGCAGGGTATTTTTAGCTTTACAAAAATATTGTCAGAATATAGCCGTGTTCACAATCAGCAGGCGAGTTTTTCAGAGTGCAATTCACGCAAACTGAATTCAAGACCAAATCGGTCTTAATTCATGATTTCGTCAGAAAAGCTGACACCAATTTGTGTCAAGCGCACTCGAAGGGTTGACAGGCATAGTCACTCAAGTCCACATGGTTGCATGCCTCGTATGGCCGATTGTCTTCGAAAGCCGGTTTAGAAGGTTGATACCATTGGAATTTTGTGTGTGCAGCAAGTTCATTTGCATTTCTCACAACCAGAGTGTGCACAGTCAAACCTCGCAATTTCGTCATGCAACACTCTTTCATTAAGGAAAACTGTTAGAGACATCAAGTTGCAGAAGAGATAGTGGCCATCACTTCAGTTACAGAGCCGCCAAAGTTATAAGTCGGTGAGGTGCTAGTTTGAGTGTGCAATGATTTCCAAGATTGTTCAAGTTGCTAACAAGCAGTAAATTGTGACGACCTTCAGATGGTGATACAATCAACAATCTCGTTAAGGGATTGGTTGCTCGAGATCATGGCCAGTAGTCTTTCAGTTCCCACCTCTCAGGATAGACATTACACACAGGAGTTAAACTTGGTGTTATCTTTTCAAATTAACTCGTTGTCTCATCTCATGCATATCTATTCTGGGATTAGCTTTATTCACTTGAAGTTGTATTTAGGGTTTACGTGAACTGATGGTAGTGTTCTACTTAACTTGCTTTCAATAAGAACATGCATGCTTGCACATTGTCCACATAGATTAGGGTTTTTGGTTAACTGATGGTAGCTTTCCAGTTAACTGTATAGTTTACTTTATTAGGGCTTAGCAATAAATCTTGCATGCATTGCAAGACTGTAGTTGACTCAAGGTGATTTTACGGTTCCCTACACCTTTTGATGTCTATAAATAAGAGCTTTGCTCATTTGTACATAACTTTTGCATGAGAGAGAAATATATGTTGTGCCTACCTTGCCTTCAATATTGCTCGTTCTATGTCTGTTCATGAGTATTTACTATTGTGATGAATTGTTATGCCACTTGGGTTTCATGCAATTATGATGGTGAATTCTTGCTTTAGTTAGATATAGTGGCTAGTTGATTGTAGATTGTATGCGTGTCTCGCCTATGCAATTTATTATCCTAGTTGGCTATCTTTCATGTTTTGTGTTCAATAAACTCGTTCCAATTGAGCTAATAGATGTGCCACCTTGCCTTCAAGTTGAGAATCTCTTCTTGGTTATCGTGTGATGTGTGTGAATAATAAACTTATTCAGATTGAGCTGATAGTTGTGCCACCTTGCCTTCAAGTTGAGAATCTGTACTTAGTTTATCGTATATTGTTGTTTCCAATAAGCCTATTCAGACAAGCAGATAGTTGTGCCACCTTGCCTTCACGTTGTGAGTCCGTACCCGACTTATCGTCAGATAATCATTCCCGCTCCGTTTCCTCATGCTCTGAATTCTTGAGGGGATTGGATAGATAAGTTACTTAGTTCTGTGTGTTGTAGTTAGTGATTTGCGAAACCAAAAAATACTTAGCTACAACGTATATAGCTTTCATGAAAGCCTTGTACCTCTTACAGCTGAGACAAAAAGACAGGATATAGTTTAGTTTATTTAACTTTTCAAGTACTTTTGTCAAGCACAACGAGGGAGCTTCCCCTCCTAATTTGAAGAGCACTCATTACGTAGTGTGCATAGTTGTTCGTACCAACTTGCATTCCAGAGGTGTTAGTTGTTACGCCAACAATTTTTTGGCGCCCACCATGGGGCACGAGGCATAGAAAACTTGCCAAGGCTTGGCCTTGCACGGTTATGACTATTTGGCATCCTACTGCTCCAATACAACAACCAGCACTAATTTCGCCTGTTATACAGCCAAATTTTGTCTTCATCGAAGCAAAATAGTCAGATAGCATTAGTAGCTTGCGCACTTTTATCTTTGAAAATCATACATCTACTACTTAGTGGAGAAACGCGGCTACAACTCTAGACAACGAAGAAGAGAAAGTAGATCTTGCAGCAGGTAGACCAATCTTGCCACCTCCTGCGTGAAATTAAGCATCCTGGCCTACCGAGTTTATACTAGAAGGAGAGGTAATCCTCCCATCCAACCAGATCCTATTTTCCAAGAAGCTCCTGATCAGTTTACTGAATCAGAAATTTTTGAAGAAGAGATTCCCATTCCAACTGCACAAATGGGTGATCATAATAATGATAATCACAATGGTCGCAACGGAATAAACGCAAGACGTCCAACCCCCTTTCCTTGGGGCAACAATATTGGACCGTTGGCTTTAGCAGGACATCATGAACTACCCAAGGGTTCACGCAAGTTTTTCTCGAGATTTCATGGCGATGGTTCCAAACATCCAGATGAACATCTATCAACATTCACGGCGGCTTGTTCCGTTTTTTATGTTGCACATGAAGACATTTATGTACGTCTTTTCGTGGAAACTCTTGAGAACAACGCAGCAGACTGCTTCAATAATCTTGAACTAGGTATTATCACCAGTTGGGCTGTCATGAGCGAGAAGTTCTTGGCAAGATTCAAGCTTGCCAAGGACAGTCATAGATTATTTGCACAACTGTCAAATTCAAAGATGGAAAAGCATGAACCGATGAGGGAATTCATGGCGAGGTTTAATCGTCTTATTACACGTCTTTCTCATAGCTTGAATCCATCTGATGAGATTTTGATGAGTTCTTTCATCAACGCGCTGCCATCAAAAATTGCCTTTTTCCTAAAGATAAGTGAAAAAGATGATCTACAACACCTTCAAGAAGAAGCAATCAAGCTTGAAGATAACATGATTACCACAGGCAAGATGAAAGATGATTCGATCAGGCTGCTCGTACAAGCGTCGGCTGATCCGTTGCTATAGAAGGTAGCAAACGAGGTGACAATGCTGAAGAGACAGTCACCTCCTCAAGGGCAACCAGCCTTGCCCACACCACCTTTACAAACACAACAACCGTACTAGCCGAGGAGGAATAACTTTCAGCCGTACAATAATTACAAGTCTAAGTTTCTGCAAGGACAACCGAGACAAAATAATGAAGCTGAAAAGGCCACAATCTTTTGCACGTTGCATGATTCAGCTAAGCACACCGGAGCTACTTGTCCAGAAAATCAAAGAATGGGATTTGCCGATTTTGTTCCTAGTTCAGGTTTCATACCTTCCAGTTCAAATGTCGTCTTTTCACAATCAGACGAGTTTGATGGCGACTCCACAACGGGATACTTTGATTGAGAACCTGTAAAAGAAGAAGAAGAATCCCACCATTTTTCTCTCACAGTAAATCATGAAAATATCACCTCACCTGTGTTCACATGTGCTTAGCATTTCAAGGCACAGAAGGAGGAAGAGGAAAAGCGGAATTTGAATATAAAAGCAAAGGAAGTAGCTTCTACTTCTAATCTTAAACCTTCACAAGAAAACATCTTTCCAACTGCTTTAGATACATCTTCAGCAAGTTTTGACATCGTGTCTTCTATGATGAAGACAAAGGTACAGATATATCTCAACAAGAGTATTTACAAGATCATCCAAAGCAACTGGATAGAATCTTGAAAGTTGTGAAGAAGAAGACTGTCGTTCAGCCGACATTGCTACAATCCTCTGTTCCTGCAGAAGAGAAGCCCAAGCCATTTTATATATCTCTATATATAGGAGGTTTCAAGCTAATCAATTGTATAATTGACAACGGAGCTTCGGACAACATTATGCCTTTGCAAATTATGAATGTGTTGGGACTTTCATGCACTCCTACTCAGGAAAAGTGTTATTCACTTGAGTCCAAGCCGGTGTCGTTAGTCAGTCAACTCAAAGACGCACAAGGCTAGCGTCGTGTCCAAATAAAAAGATCATGATGACCATCTTGGTGGCTGATATTCCTACCAGCTACGGGATGTTACTTAGTAGAAGTTTCTGCAAAGATCTTGGAGGGGAAATTCAGATGGATTGGTCGTTCGCGACAATTCCATTGAAGAAAGGCACTTTTAAGCTGGAACCCGAAACAATATCAAAGTTTACGGTGGTGAAGTCCCAGGAACCACACGCTCAAGCGTTGTATCAAGACATGGGTCCAAGCACATATTCTATGGTGTCTAAAGTGACTGAAGATTGTCACAACGTTGCACTTTCCACAGAATTATCAAATGAGGAATCTAAGATGTGGACGATGCAGTTTGATGGCAGTTGTTCGACTTCAGGCTCAGGAGCGGGAGTAGTGACTATCTCTCCCAAAGGTTGTTTATATCCTTTTGCATATAGGTTGCAATTCGATTGCACTAATAATACTGCTGAATAAGAGGCGCTTTTATTAGGTCTCAAAAACACTAAGGATATGGGGATCAAGCTACTTCAAGTTGAAGGAGATGCAGAGCTGATCGTTAAGGAGGTCAGAGAGCAATTTCACGTAAAAAAGAATCATCTTCAAAACTACAGGCAGAGGGTGTGGAATGCAATCAATCGGTTTGATGCATTTAACATCAAATATATTTCAAGAATGAACAATAGCAAAGTTGATGCACTTGCAATTTCAGCCGCTCTTTTCATGTCAAACTCTGACTTCCGTCAGAATTCTTTTGCTATTGAGCTAATCTACAGACCAGTTGTTCCTGATAATTCAGACAACTAGCAAGTCTTCAATGACAATGAGGATATTGAAGAATTTCTCGTCATGGGAGACAACTACAAAGAATTGTTCTTTGAAGGAAGTTCAACTCCTTATAGAGAGTCAATTGTTGAAGACTCTAAGGTTACAGAATTTGGAATCATACAATTGAAGGGAAATCATATTCCCAAAGGTTTTGTATCCTTAGAGGATATTTTTGACAAGCATGATTGTTACATCCAAGATCAGAAGAGGTCAGGGGTTAATACTTCATCAGAATATAATCAAGTCAACATAGGTATTGAAGACAAGCCTCGGCTTGTGAATTTAGGCAAGTGTTGTACTCCTAAGGAGACTGAGAGGTTTATCGCCTTGTTCAAGCAGTACAAGGATGTTTTCGCCTGGTCATATGAAGATTTAAAGGTCTTAATACCCGTTGAATTGTCTCATACAATTCCGCTAAAGTTTGATGTTAAGCCTTTCAGGCAAAAACAAACATTATAATCTACGAATTCAGAGTACTATCTATGCGAAAATTCAGAAGATGGTGGACTCGAGGATAATATTTCCTATTCATCACTCCACCTGGGTGTCAAACATTGTTCCTGTGCGCAAGAATGGAGAAATCAGAATTTGCGTTGATTTTAGGAACTTGGATCAATCGTCCTTAAAGGACAACTATCCCTTACCTATCATGGAGCATACATTGCAGACAGTTACCGAATTAGAGATGCTGTCACTTCTTGATGGTTTTTTTGGCTACAATCAGATTGCAGTGGCTGAGGAGGATCAGATCAAGACAGCTTTCACCACGCCGTGGGGAACATTTGCTTATGAAAGGATGCCTTTTGGCCTTATCAATGCCGGTGCTACTTTTCAGAGAGCCATGGACTTAGCGTTTGGGGATCTTAGGGATAAGATCATAGTCGTCTATCTTGATGACTTAACCATTTTTTTAGATAAACGGAGTGATCACTTTTCACATCTTGTGGAAGTGTTCGAGAGATGCAAGTATCATAAAATATCTTTGAATCCGAAGAAGACCATCTTCGCGGTGACGGACGGCAAGTTACTTGGCCATATCGTTTCCAAAGAAGGGACTAGAATAGATCTGAATCGGGTGGATTCAATTAGAAACCTATCTCTCCCTACAAGCAAGATGTAGGTGCACTCCTTTTTTAGTAAAGTTAAACTTTATCCGAAGGTTCGTACCTGATTTCTCAGAGCTGACAAAGGAGATCTCAGCAATGATAAAGAAGATGTCCATTTTTGTATGGACAGAAGAAGGCAAGAAGGCCTTTACTAAAATCAAAGAAGCTATTGCTAATGCACCAATGTTGGTTCGGCCTGACTTTCAAAAGGATTTTATCCTTTACTGTTATGCGTCAGAACACTCACTATCTGCCATTCTGACACAGAAGCTCAGCGAGGAGGGAGAATCTCCTATTGCTTTTATGAGTGCTAATTTTAAAAATGCTAAGATGCAGTATTCTCAGATTGAGAAGAATATTTATGTTGTCGTCAGAGCTATCAAAAATTTCAGGTTTTATCTTTTAAATTCTCATACAACGGTGTATGTCATCGATCCAGCGGTCAAAAGTGTGCTTACCCAACAAGAGATGGGCACAAAAAGAGGGAACTGGATTGCGAAAGTTCAAGAATATGATCTGGAGATTAAACCAACCAAGCTTGTTTGCGGGCAAGGTCTTTGTCGGTTATTGGCAGAAGACGAAGATCGTAAATTCCAGAGCAATGGTGGAATTGGTTCAGTACAAGAAATTGAAGAGGACATTCCTTTGGTCCTACTTGTTGATTCTACGAAAGAATGGTACACACCTCTGTGGTATTATTCGGCTTATGGTGAATGTCCACGTCACATGGACAAACAGTAGAAAAGAACACTGAAATTAAAAGCACAGAATTTTGTGCTTGTTAACAACGTTTTGTACAAGCATGGCCTTAACGGAACTTTTCTTCTATGCGTCGGTAGAGACCAACAGCAGAAGTTGTTGGATGCGTTTCACAGTCAGGCATGCGGAGGACACTTTTCATCGAGGGTCACTGCATTCAAGATCTTGCAGGCACAGTACTATTGGCCTACTATGTTCCGTGACGCATATGAATGGGTTTACAAATGTCAATTATGTCAGTAGTTTGCTGGTAAAGTCAAATTGGCATCTCTCCCACTCAGGCC
The DNA here is from genome assembly GCA_007258455.2 of Sequoia sempervirens. Taxonomy (NCBI): domain Eukaryota; kingdom Viridiplantae; phylum Streptophyta; class Pinopsida; order Cupressales; family Cupressaceae; genus Sequoia; species Sequoia sempervirens. The sequence continues at coordinate 86,314 of VDFB02263757.1, forward strand.
AATGATCATTGATGCTCCATTTCAGCAATGGGGTATTGATTTTGTAGGTCCATTCAATCCAAGTTCCAACAAGGGACATTCTTATGTTCTTACAGCAACAGATTATTTTACGATGTGGATTGAGGTGGTTCCTACTAAACGAGCTACATCCGAAGTGGTTTGTAACTTTCTTAAGGAAAATATCATTTCTCGCTTCGGAATTCCTTGGAAAATTGTGGCTGATGATGCAACATGCTTCTCGTCAGAGAAGATTTTAAGTTTTTGTTTTGATCACGGCATCATGCTGTCACATTCATCAGATTATTACCTCAGGGTAATGGATAGGCCGAATCATCCAATAAGAACATTGTCACAATTATACGCAAGTTAGTTGAGTCAAATCAGCGAGCTTGGCATATTAAGTTATATGATGCCCTTTGGGCTGATCATATAACTCCTAAAAGAGCTATTGGCACCTCGCCTTTCATACTCTTGTATGGTACAGAAGCTATTCTGCCCATTACCTTGGAGCTGATTGCTTTACAGCTGGCATCTGCAGTGGAGGATGAAGAATTCAATGATCCTATTCAGAAGCGGATGTTGCTCCTGATGAAACTTCAAGAAGAGAGGACAGAGGTTGTTGATAAAATCACTCAACACCAGGAAAGAGTGAAGAAGATTTTTGACAAAAAGGGTCGTCACAGAGACTTTAAAGTCGGAGATCAAGTCCTTTTGTGGGACAAAAGGCATGAGCCAAAAGGAATGCATGGAAAATTTGATTCCTTATGGTTAGGGCCCTTCCAGATCCATGAATTCGTACGGGAGAACACATATATTCTCTCACATCAGGATGGAAGGCTTTTCCCGCTTCCTTATAGAAGGCAGTATCTTAAGCACTTCAACCCTTCGGGGGAGGAGTAATATTGTAAATATTTTGTAAATACTTTTTATGCTTTATCGTTATGTTGTTTTGTGTTTCCCCGTTTTGTGATGTTTTGTCGTGTTTTAGGTGATTTAGGTAGTCCTATTTTAGGTGATTTTTAGGTTAGGTGATTAAGTAACTCCAAATGTTTTTAGGTGATTAGGGAAAGTCCCGATTCCAATGCCCAATTGTAAATCACTGGTCTACATAGCACTGAGATTCTTAGGTTCTCCTATGCCGTAGGTATCCGACATGGTCACCAGACGGAGCCTAATGTTGTACCCAAAACCAAATTTTTTGCTTCATCAAGGCATTTTGCTTAAAAGAGTCTAAACCTTTTCTAAAATGATGTCAAGTATAGTTTTTGGGCAATATCAAGCATGGAGTTTTGTCAATGTTGTGTCAGTCAAAGGCAGTATCCATTGATTAGAACCTGAATCAGAGACTCAGAACGAGGTATTTCACGATGGAGGAGCATTTCATGATGACAATTATACCTTTGCATCAGTTTTCAGTGACTACGGCAAAGATTTCAGTGGTCAATTTTTGGAGATTTCTCAAGGAAAAGCAAAATTGCGCCCCTGTAGCCTAGGGGCGCCCTTCTTTTTGAAGGCTTAGATTTTGTGGCATTTGCTCATAAATACAGTCAGTCTCTTAAGATTTACTCCAGTTATCCGATGAGCTATTCTACGAGGCTATCCGAGACTCATGACTCCGGTAACTGACATCAGAAGGTGAAGGTTCTAGAGGTTGCAGACTGCGAAAATGATCATTACACAAGCTTTGGCACCCCTGTAGCTCAAGGGCGCACTTCTTAAAGGGGGCTTAGATCTTGGCCTTCTTGCTTGTTGATGTATTCAGTCTCTTCACGACTAGTCAGCCTATCCAACAAGCTATTGAATGCAGTCATCCGAGTTCCGAAGCTCCAACAGTCAACGTCAAAATATGAGATTACATGGAGAGTTCACATCACAAAAATTTCTCAAAGGGTGAAATTGGGCCCCTATAGCTCAGGGGCGCCCTTCAAGATGACCCCTGAGATGATTAAATTTGCAGACGAGGTCTTCCCGACATCCGTGCTACTCCAGTCCGGCTTCGCAATGCACCAGTTAGCCTGTCAATCTGACATTCTGAAAGGTCGTGGCAGAGATTCTACCAGGCACGTAAATTAGCGGACGGAGAAACATGAAACATACATTGTAGCTTCTATAGGCAAGGGGCACCCAGCCTTTAGGCCTGTCAAATGAAGTTATTCGCTTTTGAAGTCTTCACGAGATTTGTGCATAATTACTCCAGCTATTCAATGAGCTCAGTCGTCAGCTTCTAGGGTTTGGCAAACGCTCGTACGTGTGAGGTCTTTAGCGAAATGCTGAAAAACGAAGAAAGCTCAGAAAATGGCTAAGTCTGGTCGTCTATTCCATCTTGGGAAAGGCCCCTTTCTCTTTGAGGTCTTAGAAGCAGTTTTCTTCCTTTGTCACCTCCAGAGACATCTCTTCTCAATGCTCCTAGCTATGTAGAGAGATTGTCGGCACACGAATCGGAGCATTCCAGCTCTCGGTGTCAGAGGACAAAGTAGTGTATTTGGATGAAAGTTCAACTTTTTGTCAAAACAGTCCCGGTGTGCCTGAAGCCCAGGCACACCTTTGTTTTTCAGGTCCCCATCACAGCTTTCAGATGTCTTATATACAGTCGTTGGATGCGGAATTCTTCTAGTCACACAATGAATCTATCCTTCAATCCGCATGATTCACTGTCCATTATCTATGGCAGAACGAAACATGAAATGGCAAAATGGAGAAAATGGCCAAGTCTGGTCGTCTATTCCATCTTGGGAAAGGCCTCTTTCTCTTTGAGGTCTTAGAAGCAGTTTTCTCACTTTGTTGCCTCCAGAGACATCTCTCGTAGGTCCTTTTGGCTACGCGTTGAGACAGACAATGCTCGAATCAGGCCACCCCAGCTCCAGATATCATAAGTCAAAGTAGGGCATCTGGATGAGAGTTGTAATTTTGTCAAAATGGTGTTTGAGCCTTTTTAGGCCAGGGGCACCCTTACTTTTGGGGTCCTTAATGCAGCTTTCAGGTGCCCTACGTATATTCGTTGGATGCAGAATACTCCTAGTCACGCAGTGAGCCTATCCTCCAATCAGCAAGGTTCACCGTTCATCGTCAGCAATCGTTTGAAGCGTCAGATGGTAGAATGGAGAAATGGTTAACTCCGATACCTGAAAATCAATTTAATCAAGGGCGCCTAATTTTTTGAGGTGTTAAATGATGGATTTTGCAGTGATGACTCCTAGCAAACGTTTCTTCCTTGCTTTGCAGGTTTCGCAATGAATATCCCTGCTCAATCTTAGAATCACCCAATCACCCGGAAATCAATGTTGAATATGGCCAGTTGTAACTTTGTAGTCAGCTACAAAGTAGAAAGTTAATAAAAAACGTAATATCTTGAGCAAATGGACGCCTATGAGGACAAATGAGGACTTTTCGAAATCAATGAAGTTCGCCAGATGAGTCCAAGAGATCAACATGGTTTGTCAACTGATTAAAATAATATTTAATATTTAGTTTGCATGTCAAAGCATTAAATGGCGATTTTCTCAAATTGGCACCTCTTTGTGCTGGATTTTCAAATTGCATGAAGAATATTTTTATTATTATTTTATTCTGGACTCTGAATCAATATCAGTTCGAATTGGAGGGGTCCAATCAAAAGCTTTCTATTTCAGTCGAGGTTTTTAAATCTTGCAGTCAGCATTATGGTGCGAATTTTACTCTATTTATTCAAGCATGGCGTCATATTTCATTTACACAGCTTGAGCAAATTCATAATTCTTCAAAGCAAAAGCGAATTTCCTTTAGAGTTGGGTGAATTTATCATCAGCAATCATTGGTGAAGACATCAAAACACTTTCTTTGCAGGTACATATTAGAATTATTAGCGAATTTCAAGGTAGAGTGGCAATTTTCGCAGAGGAAAACATCGAAAAACATCTTTCTTCTTCTCAATTTCTTCCATTTTCTCATCTTAAATTCATTCGCATGTTTGAAGAATTGGTGACTTTTGATAAAATAAATCATCAAGGTTGATTTAGAATAGCTTCCTCGAGAAAACCCATGTGCCAGAATTTTTAAGGTAAATTTACTCCAGAGCATCAATTCTCGAGGCTCTAATTTTCTCAACTAAAAATTCCTTGCATGGTCGAGTAGAAGTCAAATTTTCGCAAATCTAACATTCTGGGCTGTCTTAGAATCTTTTTCTAAACAAAACCCATATCTCAGATTTTTTCATGAAAATTGCTCTCCGATAGGCTATTTTTAGCCTCAGCGGGCTATTTTTAGCTTTCCAAAACTACTGTCAGAATTTAGCCGTGTTCACAGTCAACAGGCGAGTTTTTCAGAGTGCAGTTCACACAAACTGAGTTCAAGACCAAATCGGTCTTAATTCATGATTTCGTCAGAAAAGTTGACACCAATTTGTATCAAGCGCATTCGAAGGGTTGACAGGCGTAGTCACTCAAGTCCACATGGTTGCATGCCTCGTATGGCTGATTGTCTTCCAAAGCCGGTTGAGAAGGTTGATACCATTGGAATTTTGCGTGTGCAGCAAGTTCATTTGCATTTCTCACAACCAAAGTGTGCGCAGTCAAACCTCACAATTTCGTCATGCAACACTCTTTCATTAAGGAAAACCGTTCGAGACATCAAGCTGCAGAAGAGATAGTGGCCATCACTTCAGTTAGAGCCGCCAAAGTTATAAGTCAGTGAGGTGCTAGTTTGAGTGTGCAATGATTTCCAAGATTGTTCAAGTTGCTGACAAGCAATGAATTGTGATGACCCTCAGATGGTGATACAATCAACAATCTTGTTGAGGGGATTGGTTGCTCGAGATCACGGCCAGTAGTCTTTCAGTTCCCACCTCTCAGGATAGACATTACACACAGGAGTTAAACTTGGTGTTATCTTTTCAAGTTAACTCATTGTCTCATCTCATGCATATCTATTCTGGGATTAGCTTTATTCACTTGGAGTTGTATTTAGGGTTTACGTTAACTGATGGTAGTGTTCCAGTTAACTTGCTTTCAATAAGAACGTGCATGCTTGCACATTGTCCACATAGATTAGGGTTTTCGGTTAACTAATGGTAGCTTTCCAGTTAACTGTATAGTTTACTTTATTAGGGCTTAGCAATAAATCCATGCATCATTGAGACTATAGTTGACTCAAGGTGATTTTAGGGTTCCCTACACCTTTGATGTCTATAAATAAGAGCTTTGCTCATTTATTACAACTTTTGCATGAGAGAGAAATATATGTTGTGCCTACCTTGCCTTCAATATTGCTGCCTTCGATATCTGTTCATGAGTATTTACTATTGTGATGAATTGTTATGCCACTTGGGTTTCATGCAATTATGATGGTGAATTCTTGCTTTAGTTAGATATAGTGGCTAGTTGATCGTAGATTGTATGCGTGTCTCACCTATGCAATTTATTATCCTAGTTGGCTATCTTCATGTTTTGTGTTCAATAAACTCGTTCAGATTGAGCTGATAGATGTGCCACCTTGCCTTCAAGTTGAGAATTTGTTCTTGGTTATCGTGTGATGTGTGTGAATAGTGAACTTATTCAAATTGAGCTAATAGTTGTGCCACCTTGCCTTCAAGTTGAGAATCTGTACTCAGTTTATCGTGTGTTGTCGTTTCCAATAAGCCTATTTAGACAAGCGAATAGTTGTGCCACCTTGCCTTCACGTTGTGAATCCATACCTGACTTATCATCAAATAATCATTCCCGCTCCGTTTCTTCATGCTCTGAATTCTTGAGGGGATTGGATAGTTAAGTTACTTAGTTTTGTGTGTTGTAGTTAAGTATTACGAAACCCGAAAATACTTAGCTACAACGTGTATAGTTTTCTTGAAAGCCTTGTACCTCTTATAGTTGAGACAAAAAGATGAGATATAGTTTAGTTTGTTTCCCTTTTCAAGGACTTTTGTCAAGCACAACGAGGTAGCTTCCCCTCCTAATTTGAAGAGCACAAATTGCGTAGTGTGCATAGCTGTCCGTACCAACTTACACTCCAGAGGTGTCAGTTGTTACGCCAACAGTTTAGCTGTTGGATCCTATTTTTATTTTCAATAACTTTTCCACTTTGCAAGGTGTGTATTGAAATCAAATGAATTAGTGTCATTTTGAATTGATGCAATTCCACTTGCATTGAACCAATCTGGCTTGATTGGAATTTACATTTACTATCAACCAATTTGGCTAGCCACCAATATCTTTCATGGCATTCCATTGTCCCATCTTCCATAGGGATCCTACACTTCTGGGCCTATTGTAACTGTTAGGGAGTGAGCACTGAGCATTCTTATTGATTAATGTTGTGATTCACCTTTCTAAACATTTTAGACCTATTATTGCTCCTAGCAAGTCAATTTATGCCGACCATACCATATTGGGGAAGGACAATGTGAATTCCAAAATGGACCAGTCACAATTTTCATTATTATTTGTGTTGTTACCAACTATTATCTAACAGAGCAACAATGATATGTGATATTTCCATCATTATTCAATAATCTGAAGCTTCTTCTTTCTATTTCGGATAATTATTTAATTGTTTTCAGCTTTACAACAACTGTTTGATGAAATGCCTTCTTGAAAGTTGAATAATTGTTTGGAAATTACTTGGGATTGGTAGTTGAAGTTAAATAATAGTTTCCCTTCCAAGATTGTAATACTAATTAATTTAAACATTTTAGTACAAGTTAGTTTACCACCAGTAATTATTTAATTTTAAAGATCACAGACGGTTTACAACTGGAACTTGGTTTATCATTGTAACAGATCCTAGTTAGTTTACTTATTGGATCCTATTTTTACTATCAATACGTTTTCCACCTTGTAAGGTGTGCATTGGAATCCAATGAATTAGTCTATCATTTTGGCATTGACACAATTCCACATGCATTTATCTAGTTTGGTATGATCATAAATTGCATTTACTATTAGCCAATTTGGCTTGATCGTTCTATGATTTGCTTTAATTGTAAATTGGATGGCTAGTCGCCAATATCTTTCATGTAACTCCATTGTCCTTGTTCAAATCTTCATATGTTCATCTTGCTCACATCAAAAACCTGGTGATCAGAAAGAGTTAAAATTTGAGCAATCATAAAAAATTTGTGGTTTTGAGCTAACACCTTGCAAGGGTTACAAGTTGAAGTTCAAAATCTATTTTATACTACATTAGTGCATATAAAACAAAAATGCATGGCTATCAAAGGAATTTAAAACATCAAAGTAAATTTTTCAAGGTTTTTCAAAGAGCTAGGCATGATCAAAGGAAAGGCTGCAAAATCATCAAAGTTATCCAAAGCTACCTATCTATAATTTTATTTTTTGCTCGTGCACTTTTTCAAAAAAGAAAGAGTATATTTTGTGGATTTGCTATTTTTAATTGGAGCTTTTATAGCTTGTGTTATTTTTAACGTGAGGAGCCCATGCTATTTTTAGCATTTGCTACTTATAGCCTGGAATTAGTCATTTGCATATAATCTATTTTTATATCTCTTGCAATGTGAGAGATGTGAGAATTAAGTCATAGTTTGTAACATATAGCTGCCAAAGGATATATTAACTTTAATATTCATAATTCCAATGTTTGAGAACTATCATGAGAATTAAGTCATAGTTCATAATATATAGCTGCCAAAGGATAACTGATTTTAATATTCATTATTCTAATGTTTGAGACATTTGAGCTAGACATGGTCTATCAGCATAGTCAAGCAATTGCAATGATGATTATTTATCTTAATTCAAATTTCCATGAGATTGCTTCCAAATTCAATACAACAATGTTCTTATAGATGTTACCAATAACATCATTAGATCCAGTGATGGTAGTGTTGACAATGATAAGAAAACACAATAATTCATTTTAACACACTCAAACACCAAACACATGCATCATAGCGTATAAACAAATATGTTTTGGATTTTTTATATAGTACAAAGAGAATATGTTGGTATCCAATTATCAATTGGAATATAAGCCATCATTGAATCTCAAGGATAGTCTCTCACACTAGGCCTCTTAATCACATTACCCAGAAAGAACAAAAATCAAAGGCAAGGTCCTTGATATTAGATTTACTACCCACAAAAGAAGACTCACATTGGTAAGAGGAAACTATTCACTAGTTTAACAAATTAACTATTACAACAGCATTCTTGCGTAATTTTAATGTTTATTTACTAGGGTAAAATTCACTTTTGGTGTTCCACCTAGAGTTGCATAGAAACGGATATGATGTTAGATATGAATACGGCAAATTTTCAAGACCCGCTAATACAAATACAGCTGGATATAGCAATATAAAAATAATCATATATTCAATAATTTACACATCTAAAGGCATTGAACATAACTCAAAAAATATATATATTTATATATCATTTGGTTTTTGTATTTTAAGTGTGTCTGCATGTGTGTGTGTAAGTGAGCAGTTTTCTTTTTATTTTTTCTTCTTTTTTGCAATTTTTGAATGTTTTTTTCATGATCCTAAATTGGATACAACACTGGATGGTATAGGATCATATCCAGATATACTGAATATGGCCCAAAGATGCACCCACACAGATATGGTATACATGCCATATCCAGGAGTACCATATTCTTTACCAGTATCCAATTCATGGATATACATATCTGAGCAGGAGAGGGGAAGATCCAACAAATCTGGACTTCCACCTTAGGTGATGATTTCCCCCTCAATGGTTGACCCTCAGTGACTAATTAAACATGGTGATTGAATATCTAGATGACTTGTAATCATGAAAAGTACTTTCTTACATAATAGTTTTATTATACAAGCCAAACTCCGGGGGGAAATTAAGAGGTTAGGAAAAAAAGGCAAGGTCCAAATTTCAAGTGTCACATACCTCCATATGTTAATATATTGTATGGTAAGTGGAAATTATGACATTCAAACTATTGTGACTTTTGTACATTCCCTTTCCTGTAATTGTGTCTATTGATATATTCTTCTAAGTTTTAACAATAATATACCATTAATTCTTCATCAATAGAAATAGTCCTTTTTTAATATCCTGTGGATGTTATGTAAATCAAGTTCATTCATTTAGGAGCATGAGAATTGTATTACAGCTGTTCCTTTTGATTGAAACTTTTCTCCATGACATTAAATCTGCAACAGCTAGCTACACTTTGTTGTATTTACATGAAGAGACCACCATTTTATCTTACCTTGACTACATCTTTCTCCTATAAAAGTGGAGCTCCCTTTTCTCCTATTAAAGCAAAGCCGTAATTCAAGCAAGAGGGAATGTTACAAGTCACATCTAATCATAGGGATCTAAAGAAGCTATCATAGAAGATTTTGGAAATATAAAATTCTAAGTTACCGGTTCGGGTTCGGGGACGGGTTCGGGTACGAGAACCCAGTACGTGGGTACGGGCAAAAAATTTTAAGGGGTTTGGGTACGTATGGGTACGTGTATATATATATATATATATATTAATAATTTAATATATTATAAATCTATATATATGTATTATATATACAAAAAAATAAGAGAAATATAGAGAATTGTAAAACTAAATCATTTCATAGTATGATACTTGATCATTGATCAATGCCAAATGCCAAAGATAAATATTAAATGCCAATTGATAGTTGAAAAATATTCAAATAAAATTACTGAATTACAAAATGTAGTTCATGAAACATTGAAACATGATTCAATGTTCATTGTTCATGTGCTCATCAATCATCAAAAGGATTGTCAGAATCATCATGACTTGGATTTTGAGTGGTTTCAACTTCAAAATCATCATCATTTGAACCCAAAGCGGATCCAACACCATGTGATATGTCATCAATATCACCCACATCATCCATAGTGGCTCTAGCAAGATCCTGAATGGTTGCATCCAAGTCAGTAGACTCGGGTGCTACATCCCAAAGCCTCGCTGCCCCCTGCCTGTATTGAGGATCCTTACGTGACAGAAGACGCAAATTGGAATGAATGTACACTAAGTCTTCAGCTCTTTTTGCAGCCAACCGGTTACGCTTCACTGAGTGGATAAAGGAGTATGTACTCCAATTCCGTTCAGCGGCAGAAGAGCTTGCAACCTGGAGAGAAAACCAACAAAATTAAAAATAAAATAAAAATGCAAGATAAATTCAAGAATGTTAAGTGTTAAATTTTACAATACAAGTGGCAAAAAACTTACTTGTGAGAGGATCTTGATTGCAAGAGGTTGAGGTTGTCATGTCCCCATTTTTTTACGAGCATCGAGAGTTCGTAAGTTTGGCTATCGGAGACCCTCAGAGGTCGATGAGTGGTTAGAGGGTCGCTTTGGGAGCTTGGCTCAAGATCGCATTGGCAGCTTTGATCAATTGGCTCGTCGCCTCATTCGGACGCTTTTGCAATGCTATTTTAGCGCCCCTATGGACCCCTGCTATTTTTAGCAGTATGGTTGTGTCAGTATTCGGAATCACTTCAGGGTTCGTCAGCTTCAGACGGAACAGTGATCGGATGATTAACGAGGAAGATATTAATATTTAATTATATTGATTAAATATTAATTATTTAATGTTTATAATATAAAGTTATAATTTTAAATTATAACTTAAGTGATTCTCATAAAGGGGGCGCCCATCATCAGAAAGGGGCCAATTAATAATTATAATTTATTATAATTATTTGACGGAGAACTATTGAAAGATTAAAAGAATTAAAAGTTAAATATATTAAAAATTCCCTATTATTAAGGAAATCGCACTTTTGTGCAATAAAGAGGTTTTTGCCTTGGGAATTGACCATTATGACATTTGATGAATTGAAAATTTGCCAGTCTTTGCCAGAGAACGGAGACCTTAGGGTTTGTGTTCGAAAATTCTTGGAGAACGAGCCATCTCCATTGAATCAGTTCAGAGGGTGTGAGATATCACCCGATTTACTGCCAGTTGTGAGATTTCTTCATCCAGAAGAAATTACAGAGCTTCAGAGGATATATATTTACAGAGAATTCAGAGTATTCTTGCATTCAGAAGTCATTCATACCTTTAGGCGCACCTTTCATGAGATCTGGAGAAAATAGAGGAGCCGTACAAATAATTTAGTGCATGCTGCAGCCGTACTTTGTACAGCAAGGCCGTACCTTAACTAAGTTGAATCTTTGCATTTAAAACACATTTCTTCATAGAAGACTTCCAAAGGAGTTTGTCAGTGCAGGCGCCTAATATTCAGAGAACTGGAAAGCTACAGAGGAAGCCGTACAAGTTAATTGTTTGCTGCTGACATTGTTCTGGCCGTACTACTGTTATTACCTGGCCGTACCAGCAGAGAAAGGGCGTATTCTTCACCTAAGGCAAAACGCCTTACTTATTGGCCTTTGGCCTTCCATTCTGGAGGCACTTACATCTCAGGAACAGTGTGCAAGCTTTGAAGATCGGGAGAAGCTGATATTGGTGGAGCCGTACTATCATCTGGAGAATAATTCATTGCTGTTTCAAAAATCAGGTTTTCAAATATTTATTGTCTTTCACTTTGCATGTTATCAAAACTTCATTGTAATCATTGCAAAAGAATAATATATGAACTGGCTTCAGTATCCGTGTTAGGGTTTGATGTTTACGGAGTTAAATACTTTTTATAGAATTTATTCTTCATTTATTGCCAAAATCGCCATATTGCATTTTATGCTTAAAACCCTAGAAACGTCAGAAAACTCGAAAGACAGTCAAAACCCTAAAATCTTCAGAAAATCATCAAAACAGACAGATACAAAGGAAACGAGGAAACTAGGGTTTCTACAGTGGTATCAGAGCTAAATCCTGCCATCCTGAGGGTTTAGCCGTCTTCTGCAGCCGGAACAGTTAGGTTTTACCAGGTATTATTCATTCAGTCGAGCTTTGGTTGACAGGCAACAGGGTTCGATCTGGCAGCCGGGAAACATGGCTGACAGAACTGACAGGAATTACAGGACTGATAGAACAGATAATGTTAGAACAGAGTTTCTTCATAGTAACAGAGGTCAGGGCCGTGCAGAGGTCTTGCATGCACTCAGAGATCTTCGTGCAGGTCAACGGCAGTCAAATGGTGTATTACAGCAGTTGGCAGTTGCACTTCAGAGACTGGATACTCCGAGGAGACCATCACCACATCGTGACGATGACAGGAGTGTTGCAGGTTCACGGAGAGCTCCTAGGACAGTGCCACAGACAGCAGATAGGCCTACTAGGCCCACTTTCACGAGACAGGAGCCCGATGAGGCTATAACAGGTGAACAGCATGAGGGTTTGTTCGTTGGTACCTTTAGGACAGCGAACGACAGGTGGCAGTTAGAATCACCTGAGATCAACGGAAGGATCACGATTGACAGAACACCACAAAACACGGAAGGAGAAGTGATTAGCATGTTCCAGGAGTATAGCATTCTACCTCAGAAGATTAAAACAAAACTTCCTTTCATGAGTTACATGGACTTGCACCTGAGTCTTTGCCATAAGACAGAGTTTGCAAGACAAAAATATCTGACTATAGCTCGTGAGTTGTTTACGTCTGGAACGGATAGAGAATCTACGCATAAGGGTGATACAATCCTTCATGAGAATGATTTGGTGTTTTCAAATCCCTATGAAGTAGGCAGAAATTTATTACAGGAATTTGATAAGCGTGCTGATTTGAGTCAAGACAGCACTAGCACAGCTTGGGGTAATAATTTACTTACATCGTCTTTGCAGGAGGTGACTCAAGAAGCTTCGACTATTGAAGTCACTTCTGATTTTTATGACAGCGTTGTTAAAACTTCGCGTGAGCATGAGATAGCAGCTGTTTCGCAGATGCAAAGTAACCCTATTGAGTTGTCACGTGAAGAGACTCAAGAGTTGGGTACTACAGATGCAGTTGGCGTTGAGAATTTAAGTCATGGTGAATCTGATTTTTCGGATCAGACCTTTGAAAACAAGCTAAAGGATTCGTATGTTGATATGGAATCCCAGGATCGTGTGTCGGATGGGCATACAGTCACTGTTGGAGTAGAAGCGTGTGAAGATACTGTCAGACCAGCAACTTCTACCGTATCAGTTGAGCCATCCTTTGAGGTACCGAGCAGCAGTACCTTAAACGCTGATGTGTGCATGGATGAAAGCACACATGATGTTGCTTATCATGCGGTGAGCGATGACGGATCAGCGTCATATCATAGTGCATATGGTGAACCGGAAATCTTGTATGGGGGTCGTAAGCTTCAGAGTCCGCATCATTTGGTTGGGCAACTACAAGTGAATGATAATATGATTGCCACCGCCCTTGAGCATTTTGACGTTGCTCGTCAGATGTTGACTACCTATGGTTGGAGTCCGCCTTCGACAGATGAGCACAGTGATAGTGGTTTTTCCCTTGCAGTGATACATGCACTCCGAGAAGCGATTGGAACGATGAAACAAAATTACCTAGGACTACTTGCAGACAGGGATCTCCTCGAGTGGGATTGCATTTGTTATGATGCATGGAAGGGAAAGGAGGGGCGGATTGATGAGCTCACTCATGAGCTGGAGGTGACTAGGGATTCATTGCATAGCACCCAGTTGGCTCTTCGTGAGTCACAGTTACAGATTGAGAGGTTTACCGTGGCGTTGAGTTTAGCACAATCTTCACCACCTTTGGATAGAGTTCAGTCTTCCATGGCAACGGTTGGTGAGGAGTATACACCCATGGTTCATAGCAGTGAGGGAGATGTTGAGGGTGAGGTTACATCCATCACAGTCACAGGAGCAGTTGGTACAGATAGGATGAGTACACTAGATGAGAGTTGCAGTGAGCCACGCGTTGCACCAGGTCCTCTCGACATTAGTTCTGTGATAGGTGATGCAGGGCAGTTCATTGATAGTTCTTGTGACATGGTTGTTGATACACTGGAGAGTTGTGTGACAACCCTCGATACTTGTCCATCTTCACAGCAGATATTCAGAGTCTCATCCAGTTGGGAGATTGGTACTTGTGATGATTTGTTTCCCTATCCTGGAAGCAAATCAGTCTTTTCATCCGATGCAGTTGACTATGATCGGCAGCTGGTTGAGCCTAGTCAGGAGTACAATTCAATTTATTATTCCAGCGATTCAGAGATGGATGATTCAGATCAGTGTGGAGTGATTGTGCAGTTTGTGAATAATCCATTGTTTGAATTTGATGGTGGTTCGATCTATGATAACCCACTCTTCGAGTTGGACGCTGATCGTACTCTTGATACTAGTTCCAGGTTGGGTGATGATCGTAGTGTTTGGGATTGTTCCAGTGCATCGCAATTCCAAACCAGACTCACAGAGGAGTTCAATGAGGTGTACACGGTGAGGAGTGCTTACGGTTTTTCCTTTGATCCACCTGTACATGATTCGTATTCGATGCACCATACTTGTGCACAGGGTGATTCTCTCGGTACAGTTGAGGAGAGTAATTCATTATTGTGTGCAGAGTTACCATCTTCACAAGATGGGATTAGCGGATGCAGGTACTTGACTCAGCAGTTTGCGGGGTATTACTTGCAGGGACAGCAGTCCGTTTTACATCATGCCGATATGTATTTGACAGGGCTTGATACTTCTATGTCGCAGATTTCATACAGGTACATGGTTACAGGGCGACTATGGTATTAGTTGGCATGATGGTTTGGGCAGTTATCACATCCATGAGTATTTAGCAGAAGACAGGGAGAGATTCAGGATAGTAGATGCTTTTAGAAGTGTTTATCTCTGCATGACAGATGGATGTGGATTCATATTGTATTGGGATCCCGGTGGCGACAGCTTTGACACAGAGTATTGGGTGGGTCCCATTGAGTTACTTCACTATTCTCAGCATGGTGAAGTTGGAGGCAGTAGAGCGCAGTGGCAGCCTGAGGAGGATCCGTCACGACAGACTTTTACGCTGGGTTTGGGATCCAGGTATTGATTGCGCAGTTGAGTTTTGATGATGCTACAGGAGGCAGTTCGAGATGTGTGGGACATTTTACAGTTTTTTCTTTTGGGCCTTCCGAGGTTTCTTTGCAGTGGAGATTGCTTGGGGTCAAGCAATTTCAAGGAGGGCGGACTGTCATGTCCCCATTTTTGGCGAGCATCAGAGTTCGTAAGTTTGGCCTATCAGGAGACCCTCGTAGGCTGACAGAGTGGTTAGAGGGTCGTTTGGGAGCTTGGCTCAGCATCAGATTGGCAGTTTTGATCAATTGGCTTTCGTTCGGGCTCATTCGGACGTTTCTTGCAGAATTGCTATTTTTAGCAGTTCCTAGCAGGCAGTGTGGGACCCCTGCTATTTTTAGCAGTATGGTTGTGTCAGTATTCGGAATCACTTCAGGGTTCGTCAGCTTCAGACGGAACAGTGATCGGATGATTAACGAGGAAGATATTAATATTTAATTATATTGATTAAATATTAATTATTTAATGTTTATAATATAAAGTTATAATTTTAAATTATAACTTAAGTGATTCTCATAAAGGGGGCGCCCATCATCAAAAAGGGGCCAATTAATAATTATAATTTATTATAATTATTTGACGGAGAACTATTGAAAGATTAAAAGAATTAAAAGTTAAATATATTAAAAATTCCCTATTATTAAGGAAATTGCACTTTTGTGCAATAAAGAGGTTTTTGCCTTGGGAATTGACCATTATGACATTTGATGAATTGAAAATTTGCCAGTCTTTGCCAGAGAACGGAGACCTTAGGGTTTGTGTTCGAAAATTCTTGGAGAACGAGCCATCTCCATTGAATCAGTTCAGAGGGTGTGAGATATCACCCGATTTACTGCCAGTTGTGAGATTTCTTCATCCAGAAGAAATTACAGAGCTTCAGAGGATATATATTTACAAAGAGTTCAGAGTATTCTTGCATTTAGAAGTCATTCATACCTTTAGGCGCACCTTTCATGAGATCTGGAGAAAATAGAGGAGCCGTACAAATCATTTAGTGCATGCTGTAGCCGTACTTTGTACAGCAGGGCCGTACCTTAACTAAGTTGAATCTTTGCATTTAAAACACATTTCTTCATAGAAGACTTCCAGAGGAGTTTGTCAGTGCAGGCGCCTAATATTCAGAGAACTGGAAAGCTACAGAGGAAGCCGTACAAGTTAATTGTTTGCTGCTGACATTGTTCTGGCCGTACTACTGTTATTACCTGGCCGTACCAGCAGAGAAAGGGCGTATTCTTCACCTAAGGCAAAACGCCTTACTTATTGGCCTTTGGTCTTCCATTCTGGAGGCACTTACATCTCAGGAACAGTGTGCAAGCTTTGAAGATCGGGAGAAGCTGATATTGGTGGAGCCATACTATCATCTGGAGAATAATTCATTAAAGATAGTAGGTTTCCACAATCCATAACATAGATTTGTATTGCTTCTGGATTCGATTGTGTAAAGATTTTTTGCATCAACGTTTCGAATCACACTCCGTGATCCATCATCAAGATGAAAGAGAGCTAGAGGAGAATAATTCATTGCTGTTTCAAAAATCAGGTTTTCAAATATTTATTGTCTTTCACTTTGCATGTTATCAAAACTTCATTGTAATCATTGCAAAAGAATAATATATGAACTGGCTTCAGTATCCGTGTTAGGGTTTGATGTTTACGGAGTTAAATACTTTTTATAGAATTTATTCTTCATTTATTGCCAAAATCGCCATATTGCATTTTATGCTTAAAACCCTAGAAACGTCAGAAAACTCGAAAGACAGTCAAAACCCTAAAATCTTCAGAAAATCATCAAAACAGACAGATACAAAGGAAACGAGGAAACTAGGGTTTCTACAGAGGTACATATAATCTTGACCATGGAGGTACCACCATGTAAGACCATCCATTTTGTATTGGTCTCTAGCAACAGAAGCATTATGATTTTTTGATTTTCCTGTGACAAACATTCCAAATTCTCTCATGACACTTGCATGCACTTCTGGATCACTAAACATTCTACTAAATGTCGTCTTATACCCATTAGCAACTTCACCATCTCTATATGGCGGTATTCTCCCTGGGATAGAAAGTATTTCAGTGGTATAGTACCTCGGAGATAGGGCATATGCAAGGAGGTGCAATGGAGTTGTCATCTTGTTCCAACGATGAAGAACAATTGCTTCCACCCTTTTGTACAAGGTGTCTTCAGGATCATTCTCTTTTTTTTGTATTTCTATTTTTATTTTTTCCAACATTGTGTCCATGCTATCATAGACATCCCCCAAGCATGGTTCATCTGTATCAGCAAACCGAAGCATAGACATGATAGGTTCGGTGAATTCCAATACATAATTCACACGATCCCACCAATCGTCATTCAAGATCAATGCCTTGACTTTTTGGGCCCTCTCTGAATTTGATTGCTTCCATATACTCCATTGGTTGCTAATAACCATTTGACTCAATGCATCTTTCACCTTCACAAGTCGTCTCAAAACAATTGTGTGAGATGCAAACCGGGTCTCGGCAACCTAAGAACATGTTAATAGTAAGTTAATAACACATTTAAAATATGTAAATAATGCAAAAAATTATTTTATTCAATTATGTAAAACATGACATAAATGATAAATGAAACTAAATAAATTAAATTTTAAAATTTACCTTCAACAATTCCAATGTTGAAAAAGTTCTGAAAATTGCTTGTGACATATGGTGTTTTGTCACAAACATCTGGATCTCCTCAGACTCCTGGTATATTTCTTTCACCCACTCTATTTGGGTGCCAATTGCTTGCATCACCAAATTGAGGGAGTGTACAGTGCACGGTGTCCAAAAGATGTGCTCATATCTGGCCTCTACCAAAGCACCTGCAGCCCTGCAAACTTTTGCATTGTCCGTAACTACTTGGACAACATTTTCACTACCCACCATCTCTATGGAGTCAATGAGAATCCTGGAAATGAACATTGCATCTTTCACTTCCCCTTCACAGTCAACCGCCCTCAAAAACATTGCCCCCTTGGGGGACACTGCAATAACATTAATCAATGGACGGTTTTGCAATCTTTCCATCCATCGGAAACAATAGATACACCTGTTTCAACCCAAAAATCTCTAATTGGTTTTAGTTGGGCCTCTACATATTTCTTCTCTTTTTGCAATAAGGTGGTACGCACCTTTTCATACCCAGGACTTGTGAAATCAAGAGGTGCACTATTTATTGCTGACACCATGTCCTTCCAATATGGTGATCTCACCAAGTTGAATGGAAGACCATTGGCATAGAGGCAACGTGCAATTTTTTCTTCAGCAATATCTCTTGCCTCCATTTTAAATGCCTTCTCTAATGGACCTCTCTTGCGGGTGGTGGTTTCTGGTTCTTCATCTTCTTCTTCCGTAGAGGGTATAGACAAGAAGGGATGTCTAGAGGGCCTAACTATCTGATGAGTGGGTAATGTTGTTTTTTTCTTTCCGGAACTATAACTAGTTTGTTTTCCTCTTGCAATGGAATTGTCAGCATCTTCTTGTTCTTTTATAAATGCTGCTATTTGTACAGCAGAAAACCCCTTCTTATCTGGGCCCACACACATATTAATCCCTTTACCACCAGGGCCCATAAAATGAAGTTTCACTCGGTAGTAGGAGCTATTATATTGTACATTGCAAAAATTACACTTCCAAACAAACCCCCCACCTCCAGGAATTTGTGAAATTCGTGTGGTATGTCTCCATAAAGGAGATCCTTTATCAATTTTGAACTTTTGGCTTCCATCCCCACCCACTGAACTTTGACTACTAGCCATTGTTGCAATCTCTAAAAAAAATGAAAAAAAAAAAAATATTTGAAAAACTTATTCACAAACTTGAAAAAATTCATCAAAAACTAAGAAACTTAAAAAAATTCATCAAAAGATTGAAGAATAGGGTTTAAATGCATACCTTGAACACTTAAATCTCCTTTGTAGAAGCTATTTGCCACTCCACAATCGATCTCCTTCAAATGCAATCACCTCCCTTCAAAATGCTAAGATGGACACAAAATATGGAGAGAGCAAAATGAGAGGTAAAAATGAAATGTTTTAGTGTTGAAAGGCCTCATATTGGGTCGTTTTAGGGTTTTGAGGCAAAATAGAAATTAAAAAATTGTTTTTTTTTCACTTTTGGGCCCACTTTTTAAGTGCTGGGCCATGGGTTCTCAGGGGTTCGCCCGGGTACGCGGCTGGTACCCCCGGGTCCACGTATCCACAGGCGAACCCGTACCGGGTTCGCACCCGAACTGGGTTCAAGGCCTGTGGCTACGAATCCGATAACCTAGATAAAATTTAGTAATTATGTGAAGATTATAAATCAAATTAAAATTAAAAGCTCAAGTGCAAATATAACCTCCAATAAACAGAAGATAATTCATTGTTTGAATTTGAGGTATGTACAGACTACTTACATCATAAAATATATTCAATTGGAGATGCCATCTACAGTTTAGTCAACATTCAATCCGCAAGAGAAATCATCAAGCTGCCAGTATGTGAAAATGCCTAAGATTGTAAGTAATTTTTTTGGAAAATACCTGCATTGTTCGTAAAGTAGAAATCTGTCCATGTATCCACAACATAGTAGTAGTCACATCTCCAATGGGTGTCCATGCCCCACCAGCATTAGCTGCAATAACAACAACTGCTCCCACAAATCTGAAACCCACAGATAGCATTCATTAAAAGTTAAATTTCAGAAACATTATTTGCTTAGTCATAATTTTCTTCACAAAAAATACACAACAATGAACCAACTAGAACATTTATCGTGTCATGTTCCCTTTTCAAAATAAAAATAATAATAATTTAAGTGAACTCAATTATCTCATTTTCAAAAAAAAACCACTTAAATATTATTTTAAAAGTGCTTTTAACACTTTATTTAAAATATAATTGAAAAGGGGTCCTTGGATATAATTTAAAAGTATTTTTAAAATACTTGGAGGAGAAAAACAAAATAAATAAAAAATTTAAATAATTAGAGGGCCCAAGGCAAAGTACCTATAAAAGAAAAGACAAGGCTCGTTATTCATCATCATTTTTTCATATTCATTATTTTTCAAATTCAAATTTCAGAATTGCATTCAAGGACTAAAACCCTTGGTTTGCATTTTCAAAAGGATAAAAACCCTCTTAGAATTTTTTCCGATTTGAGGACCAAAACCCTCACCTTCATTTGGGAAATTCTGTCCAAGGATTGTGATTATGCTTCAGTTGGAAAGCGATTTAGATTAGCAAGCAAATTAGCAACATTATTAAGAGTTTAAATTTCATTCCTACGTTACTAGTTTTCAATTGATATGTCTATTTCTATGAGGTTTCAATATAATATCTTTTTTCTATATGTGACCCTTTCACACATCGCCCCATTGAAAATGGGGACCCCCTATTTTTGCTTTTTTTGCCTTGGCGTCGCAACTGCTTATTACTTGTCTTTTTACAATGAGGTCATCATTTTGAGAGAGTCATCCGTTCAATATAATATCTTTTTTCTACATGTTGTGACCCTTTCACACATCGCCCCATTGAAAATGGGGACCCCCTGTTTTTGCTTTTTTTGCCTTGGCGTCGCAACTGCTTATTACTTGTCTTTTTACAATGAGGTCATCATTTTGAGAGAGTCATCCGAGCCAAGTCAATAATCCATGCTTGAATCAGTGCCTAAACGTCATAGAAGTGCTCAGAAGGCCCAAGAGATGAGGATCGCCTGTGCTTTTGGCCAATTCTGACACTTCCTATTTTTTAGGGAATCGGCTTTTTTGCTTTTTCGTTTTTTCATTTTTTGCATTTTTGGACCAAACGGAGTTCCCTATTTTTTAGGGATTTTGTTTTTTCTATTTTTAGAAAGTCAACCCTGGTCAACGGGTCAACTTTCCATCTTTAGATCCAAAAATCAACCTAAAAATCGAAAAATCATTGAAAAATCAAAGAGAAAATAAAAAAATCTAGTGAAAAATCTGGAAAAGCAAGCAAGAATCTGAGAAAATCAGTTAAAAAGCATGAGAAAATCTGGAAAATCATTGAAAAATCGATCAGATCTGAGAGAAAATCAGCAAGAAAATCAACCAAAGAGCACGAAATTCATGGTAAAATTCTGTCTAAGTCTGGAAAATTCGCCCTCAAGAGAGCATGTTCAGCCCTTAAAATGTGGGACGTAGGGAAGAATGGCAAGGACTTGAAGAGGTCGGCCCTTAAAAAGTGGGACTTGGCAAAGAAATTCTAAACCCTGCCTAGTTTTGGCAAGACCTGTCCAAAGTCCGCCCAGCCTTGATAAGAAGATGGCAAAGACCTTGGAAAGTCCGCCCTTCACTTGGCCAAACATTTGGGAAGTCCGCCTAGGCATACAAGGGGCAAAAATTAAAATTTTTGCTAAGTGTTTGGTGCCTTGAGGTGAAAATCCGAAAATTGCCCAAGTATAAAGGCCTAAAAGGAGGGAAAATTGAAATTTTGGCTAAGTACTTTGATATTTTCAAGAGGAGAAGTGCAAATTTAGGCTAAGTGTGAAAGGCAAGCCTAGTGGAAAGTCCGCCTGGGACATGGCAAAGAGAAAAATGAAGTTCGCCTACGTATGGGAAGAAAAAGAATAAAATTTTTGCCTAAGTATGGATGTCTAGAGAAAAGTTGATAAATTTGGCCAAGTACACAGAGAAAAATGCACAAGGCAAAGAAGCAAGAAAGTCCACCCTTGGCTAAGGAAGATAAAAATTTGTCAAGCATCATGGAATTTCGCCTAATGAAGACATCCAAACAAGGACTTTGCCTAGAAAAATTTGTCCAAGCTAGAGAAAATTTGACTTTGGCATAGGAAAATGTGCCCAGTGCAATTCAAAGTTCGCCATGGCAGAAGAAAATGAGGATCCGGCATAACATTTATTGGCAAGATGGCTAGAATTTTAACTTGGCTAGACGAAAATTGGAATAAAATTGGAAAATAAACTTTTAGCCAAAGAAAAAGGAGAGAAAATCAAAATAGCCATGGGTCCAAAACAAACGGGTTGGAATAAATTAAATATTTTAATAATTTATTTCCAATACTCAAAAATTTAAAATGCCTTGGACAAAATAATGGATGGAAAGGCAAGCTTCAAGTCCACCCAAGGTGAAGATGTCCAGCATGAAGCAAAGTCCACCTGGAGAAGTGTCCAAGACAGTCCAAAATCCGCCCTCAAGCATGATGGAAAATTTCTAAGGCATGAAGTGCCTAGAGGGGAGATGAATTGCAAACACATATGAAAGTCCGACCTTGCTCAATGGGTGGATGGCACAAGAAAGTCTGACTTTTCCCAAGCACAGCATGTCCAAACCTTTACAAAGTCCGACTTTGCTTGGAGAAGGTATGTCCATAAGATCCGCCAAGTCCAATGGCAAACATGATACAAAGTCTGACCTAGACCAAGAAAAGAAATGTCAAAGTGTTGAGAAAGTTCGCCCCAGTGTAAGAGAAAAGATGGTAAGCACTAGAGAGAGTTCGACTTCTCCTTAGAGATGTTTGTCCTAAGTGACTTGAAGTTTGACTTAGGCCGAGAGAGAAAACGTCCAAGCTCATGTGAAGTCTGCCCAAGGAGAGGATGAGAAAATTGGCTAAGTGTTGATACCTTGGGGAGAAGAATTCACTAAGTGTTGGACAGAAAATAGGAAGGATGAAGAGGAGTAAAGAGGAAATGAATAAAATCCTTGTCTAAAGATGGAATTTTTCCTACATAGCACAAGCCAAATTCAGAATTGAAGGCAAATCCACAAGCAAAGTTTGTTAGAGCATGGAGATGGCCAAAATATTGGCTAAGTGTTGAATGGTCTAGATGAAGATGTTACAAAATGAACCTAAATAGCCAAAATTTGGGTCTGGGAAATACTTCACAGAGGAAATTCCAATTTCCTCCATTGTGGCGAAAGCACAGAGGCATTCTTCTCCAAATTCTAGGCACTTGAAAGAAGCAATCAGGACAACTTCTTGAGGGATTTCATCTCCTGAAGAATTAAAAACAAGCTTCCAATCAGAATCAGATGGTGACAAGGAGAGTGTTCCAAACATATCTCCATACTTAGACAATTTCTCGACACAAATTGGAGAATTCAGAGAGGAAATCCAAAGGAATAACATCAACCCAGTTCAAGCAGGAGGAATTTCAAAGCAACCAATTTCAAGACTAGAAACCTATTCCAAGGGGAGACTTCCAGACTTCAAAGATTCCAGTACATGCAAGAGGAAGAAATCAAAGTCTCAAAAGGAATCCAAGATCAAAGCTAGGAAGGAACAAGCACAAAGGACAGAGTCATGGGCAAGGAAAATATTCTAAGGCAAGCGCATGGAAGAGAAAAGAAGCGACCAAGGAAGGCATCAGCATGCTGAGGTGGCACCTCATCATCTTCCAACCAATCAAATTGTTCCAAATCAACATGCGACAACTTTCTATTTTATTGTTGATTTATATTTAGCAAAAAGGACAAGTGTCCTCGAATGTAATTTTCTCATTGTTCGAAAGTGAAAAACCCTAATTAGGGTTTTATATTTTAATCTCGGCCGTTGATCCGAAATCAATCTTGGCCATTGAATTGTAATTGGGGAGCCTATAAATTGAGCTCGCCCCCTCATTTGTAAAGTAGTGGAGAAAGTATATGAAATTGTTGCATTAAGACTATTTCCGATAGTAAAAGCTCTTATGCATGATTTGCTTTGAATAACTTTTATTGTCAAATAGTAAGCAAGGTTACATATCTTCTTCCACCATAGATTAGAGATAGATTAGAGTTAGAATTAAATTAAGTAGAATTTACTTTTGAATGTTTTGGTTAAGTGAATGAGAGATTGATCGTATAGATTCAATGGTGAAATATTGCTCATACTTTTTTCGAATAGATGATTTGCATTCGATGCGTAAAGTTAGCCTGAGCTTATAATTGTGGAAGCTTAACTTCAGTCTCATTCGAGGCTTGAAAATTACAATCACACCCTTAGAAGATTGCACCCACTTTGCGTAGTTGTCCTAGGGAGGTGAAACAAAGTGTGGTTATTTCCTTTCGCCTAATCTTTACTGTCTCTCAAATTCCTAGGCGTAGAATAGATTCTCTGAACCCTTATCCTTTTGCCATTTTTTTTTGAGATCCAAATTGAAGTCCCAATTGAAGAAGCTTTTAATGATAAATCCGCCTAAGTCCCTAACTTGTGAAAATTTCCTTAACGTAAGTCCCTTTGTGTATTACTAGCAAATCACAACGCCCATTAAGCTTATCCACACATCAAGACCTGACAAAAGAAACCTTGGAATCACCATATGATCTTCTCACAATCTTAGCATTACACGGTGGTTTTTCAAGAGAGGATAGAGTGTCTTTGGACATTTTATTCTGTGTGTTCGGTGGATGATAAAACGTACACCAACACTACATTATTGTAATGACCTTGACTGTTGTTCCATATATTTTTTGAGTACTCAACAACATATTTTGTTGCTGTTTGAATAATGTTATCAGCCATCACATCTGCCATACCAACTAATTAATATTAATAGACTTTTTAGAAATCCTAATCACAGTCTTTACTAAGCTGTGGTACTTATAAGGAACCTTGCTATTTCTTAGAATGGATCACAGCCTTACAATTATATGTAATAGGATCTCAGTAAATCACATTCCCTCTGCCGTATAATTGTCATGTCCCCGAAACTTGTGACATCTAGAAGCATAATTAAATAGCTAGCCATTTGATATCTCATAATTCTGAGACAATATTACAATTATAAATATTGTAAGTAACATTGTAATAATTATAATATAATGAATATTAAAATATATAAAATATAAATATAAAATAATATTATATTGACAATTATGATAAATACAAATATTAATAATTATCTATAAGTCAATATTATAAATATATATAATAATAAATCTGAGTATTATAAATGCTATTAATATATTTATCTACACTCAAAAGAAATCACAAAATATAATAAAGTAATCTAACCACTAAACATTGTTAATAATCTAACCACTAAATAGAATAAAGACAAAATAAAGATATCAAAGGGTGTGGAGAGCTCAAACATCATACCGATTCCCAAATAAGACAAAACCCTTGGTTAAAGGGACACGACCCAAGGACATGGATCGGATATAAAGAGAAGTCAAAAGCAATCTAAAAGGAGGAATAAAGGAGTCATCATAAGGATTCGAATAAGGCACTGCGCTCAGGTGAATCCCAGTTTATTAAAGGCTGCGATCAGTAGGCTGCAAAAGCTACGATCTGTATGCATAGAATTATTATGTGTTTTCAGCGATATTTTGGAAAGTAGGATTTTGAGTGTCTTCAGCATTGTTCCTTCCTTCCAAATGTAGTGTAGTCAAAATTTATAGGATAGATAAATAAATATGTGTACTGCTGTTGGTAATATAATTAGAAAATTATAGAAATATAAGCAATAGGTATATTGTTATTATTTACCATTAGTTATTGTTTACTAATATCTATTAGCGTTATTTATTATTTATCATGGTGCATCCTTGTTTACTTCTATTTAGGATAGATTCAGAAATTATATACATTTATTTGTACATCACCAATCTGTTTATATCAGTATATGTATATTGTTAATTTACTTATATATAGAAATAGACCAGTTTTAGATGAGTAAAGAGATACTTATATACTTCTGAATAGAGAGAAGAATAAGTGGGGTGGAAAGATTAAAGGGAATAAGTTAATAAATATGATCAGATATATGTAGAGTAATATATGATAATATATCTGATCAGATATATGTGTAAAGTAATATATGATATTATATATGATCAATGATATATAAAGAGATATATAATAGATATATATATAGAGAGAGAGAGAGTAACATATATGATATATGAAGTAATCTATATGGAGTAAATATACATATATATATATATATATATATCAATGGTTTATATATAATAGATGATAAAGTATATAAGTGTGAGGATTATATGGATATATATAGATGTATAAAATATATATAATGATATATGAGATATTCTATATTGATGTAAGATTGATATAATATTATCTCACATTCATATATGCTTTCCACAGAGAATAAATATTCATAATCCGTATAAGGAACAGATTATTACATATATTTATAAAACAATTAATATGTTGAGATGTAAGCCTGCATACCTTATACAAATCAATCATAATGATTTATAATTTGCATCTTTAGGCCAAATAGCGGGCAAAAGTCTAAAGAGAACCTTATAGAAGTCTATTCGTTAAGCAATTTTGTGTCATGAAATAGTCACTTAGGTAAAAATCGGGATTGTCTCCTAGAAGGCGTCATTACAATAATTTTATAATTGCTAGGGTTAGGTTGACAATTGCCATACATACCTATTGTTTGGGATATCGCTGGTTGTTGTTATTTCATGTATTTTGATGGTTATCATTCATCTAAATTAATAGATACTGTGAGAATTCAGCAATCTCATATTCGTTTTAGTCATGGATAGAGTCTTTCTCAATTGATGATTAACATTTACTTTCAAATATGCATAATTAAATTTCAACTCATATAATGCAGCACTAGATTTCATGATTATTTATGATCAGAAAATTAATTTGATCACTGCAAGAGTATATTCCAGTTTGGAGTTTCATATCTTTTTGTTAGAGCCGAACCTTCAAGCTAATTTGGATCACAGCTGAAATATCCCGAGGCAATTTTTTTCGTTTTTTCAAATTACAAATTACAATCAATGCACCCGTTAAGGTTAGGAGATAAACCAAAACGTGTTGAAGCAACTCTAACCAGAATGTACACCAGGATCCCGATGTGGGCAAGGTGTGAGCATTGGTCAGAGGGTCTAAAACAAATTGCTTATGCAGGAACTCTAACCAAGAATGGCGCCGAGGATGGCGAGCATATGGTCAGAGGATCTTCTACTCTAATTGCTGAAAGGGAACTCGACACCAAGTATGTGCTACCCAATCCAGAATGGAGTGAGGGGCGACCATATGGCGGAGTAATTACAAATAACAATGCTTGAATGAAATAACTGAATTGCTGAAAAGGACTCAACACCCAGAATGTGCTTTCTAACCCAGAGTGGGAAAGTAGCTACCATAGGGCGGAGATGTAACTATTACAAATAATACTGAAAGTAAGAATGAGTATTACAAATCATGATAAGCAATATTAGAGATTAACTGGTCAGTACTACTGTCAGCTTACAATAGGTATTATTGCCTGCAATTTCAAGATATTAGGTGTTCTTCAAATAGTGCACTCAACAATTGATCTTCTGCAAAGCTCGTAAGGAAACCTCAACCCCAAATCAATAAAGAAGATGCAGATTTTCTGATGACTGATATGACAGATCCACACTTTTCAATATTTAACCAGCAAAATGGAAATTCACCTAATAACTCATAACTCACTCCTCTCTTACCCAAATGACCTCAACTCAGATGCAAAACACAATTAATATGATGGCGCCTAGGATGGATGCAAGAAACTAACTCAAAATGCCTTAATTTAATTATGCACGAATTCCAAGGTGATGCAGACTTGTACGGCCCAGCAAGAGGGGCGATTCTCTTTTAAAAATCACAGCCTTAACAAAAAATTCTATAACTTGGAACATAAGTTCGCCCTTTACAAACAAATGGATTAAGACAATACCCAGAAGCTATATTTTTGTATTTTTTGAATAACGAACAAAAACACAATCTGCTGTAGCTAAACAATGTGAATTCTGGAAAGCCACTAACATGCAAAAACTGATCTAACAATGCAAAGACTGAATACAATGCTCAAACTAAATGCAACTCACGAAATAGATTGAATCACCACTAGTTGTTGTCTTGCAAACAAGAAGCGATGCCCGAGCTAGGAGGCCTTCATTCCTCGAAGCAGTTCCAGAGCCAAACCGGCAGCATAACAATACTGTAGACCAAAGATGTGAAATGAGGCTCAAAGTCTTCCTTTTATAATTTCCTGTTGACTTCACGAAACCCTAAAAACCACTTCAAATTCAAAACCCTAATCTTTTCTCAAAGATGGCGTCCATTTCCTTCAAGCTCAATATTGACTTTTAATTAAAATCAATACTTTAATAAATGCGTCCACTTTATAGCTTGTTTTGACTTTGGGAAAAATATAAAATATAAAATAATCTTTAATGAGGCGCCACCCTCAAAAAGACCACTTTTCAAAACAACATAAAGTCAATAGACTAGGCCAAGGGGTCAACGTTCGAATATAATATTAAAACGTGACTTTTAATTAAATATATCAACTTATCTCTCCAATTGTGCCCTGAAGCCAATAATGACCAAGTCAACTGATCAAACTGAAGTGGGAAGTCAACCATGCTGAACCCAACTGAAAAACTGCCAGAAATAGAATTTACTAAAAATAGTAAATTCCTGAAGATGCTCAGAATGCCGAGACGAACATACCACTGCAAAGCTCTTTAAAAACCCAGAAAGAATCCGCCATTGAATCCACCAGCTCCGAGCAAAGACATCCTTAAAAATAGGAAACCCTAATTTTACCTTCCGACTAGCCTTCGGGTTTCCAGAAAAAGGCCAACGGTCATTGGAAAGATCAGGTTTGAGAAGGGGACATTACAACAGCATTAGTGAGTTTACTAATAATTGTTGAGGCTTCTTGACAAAATCAGATATATGGATGTTGTGACTGTGCAGGTCAATCTGGGGAAGGAAGTTAAACCTCAAACAATGTTGGATATGATTGGGACACTGTTACAGAGGGCTTAGCATCCAATATATTCTAATTTAACATAAGGAGCTATTAGCTCAGACCTATTGAAACCTCAAGGGAGTGCTTCCTAACCTTTGGATCCACAGAATTCACTAGTTCCAGGGGGACAACCACTTTGCAAAAGGCTGCATAGGATGAATACCAAGTATGCAGTGAAGGTGCATATAGAAAGAGAAATTTTTGGACACATGCCTAGTCAAAATTAGGAATAATGGATGAGTCTCACCTATTGTGATCAGTGTGAACAAGGAGAGAACTTGCAATCTGTCAATGTCCACAGTCTAAATGTGATGACCATAAAATATCTATGCCCACTTCTGTTTAATGTTAGATTCTTGAAGAAATTATAGATAATGAGATATTTTCACTTTTGGATGTATTATTTAGGTAGACCGTAGAACCATATGAAGATTAAGGAGATGGATAACATTATGAGTTTAACAACTTTTGTAGTGGAAAATGGGATCTATAAGACTAAGCATCCTTATCATAAGAATAAACATTTATAATATCTGCCATCAAGTGACCCGGGGATAGGGTATCTTCTAACTATGGACCATGGGATGATTCGAAGATGGCTACACCAGCCAACAAAGTGACACAGACCTAGCACAAACATGTCACATCTCTTGCAGACTGTTCATGATAAGAGATTTTCTAAAGGTCCAAGTAACTCAAAATAATCACAATGGTAGTAGATAAAATATAGAAAACATCATGACACCATCCATGGAGTGACTAAAAATTGTAAGAACTTCAGACACAAGGTGACTCAAAGATGCTGGCAAGCCAGCAAAGTTGCTCAATCAATAGCTTAAATGGGATTTATAGAGCAACCATATAAGAAATCCTTTCCATTATATTCTAATATTCAGCATAACATACAAGAATAGCATGAAAATTCAACAAAACAATTTACAGTAATATGGGTGTCATGTCTTACAAACTACTCTAACAATGGCAAGTGGAAACAATGAAGCAGAGGAAGAGGATATAGTGGGATTTTTTGATACAAAAAAGGGCAAAGCAGCAGGAGGAGATTGGATTGTTCTGCAAAGACAGTAAGACCCAATGGGATTTTGTCAGAGGGTAAATCTGTGTTTTCTTCCAAAGCAATCTTCTCGAAACAACAGATTTTTGAAATCATCCAAAACGATCAACTCTATTGCTGTGGGGAATGTGACGAAGTTGATGTTTTTGTGGAAGCGATGGTTTACAAAGAGTGTGAAAATGCCCTCAACCCTTTCCATTCTTGTGGAGAGTTCTATAAACTGCAAATTTCCTTCACTCATACAATTTTTTCTCCACTTCTAATAGAGTGACAACAGTTAATTCAATCTCCTTCAATATCCAACTACTCACTCATACAATTTTTTCTCCTCTTCTAATAGAGCAACAACAGTTTATTCAATCTCCTTCAGTATCCAACTACAAAGGGCTAAGGTTGAGGATTTCAGATGGCGAGATTCAAAAGATTTTATCTAAAGCAACTTCACCACCTGGGATTGCAGTAGAGGCTCAGAAAGGTATAAATAATGTCACTCTTGGTGATGTTCCTTTGATTTTGGCCAAGGAGATGCCCAATTGTTTGTTGATGATGCCTGTTTACACACCATGTAAAGGGAGATTTAGTATGCTAAGGCAAGCGTCCTTCCTTGAAAATTATGTCTCTCTAGATGAAATTGGAATGGCAATCTATCAAAGACCCATCCCTTTCCCTGTTGGAGAATGGCTTCTTCTTGGTTTAATTTAAAACTATTGAAGAGTGTGATTTTGTGTGTAGTAATGGTCCCTGGTTTATTGGCAGGCATGGAGTTTTCATTTGCCCCTGGACACCTTTTTTCGATCCAGCAGTTTCTCCAATCATGGAGGTTCAATTATGGATTCATTTGTACAGTCTCCCACTATATAGTTGGCATTGATAAGATTAAACAGTTGATTTAAAAAGTAGGTGTTTTTATCAAATTTGATGAGCATATTATTTTTTGGAATAGATTTGTAAGGCTATGTTTTCTGGTGCATATACTGAAGTGGATTTTCTATACTATCAAGGATTAGTCTTCCCAGGGCTCCAAGATTCAGTTTATAAATTGCAAGAGGCTGCCCTTCAGATGTTTTTGGTGTACTAAATTGGGGCACAAGCTAGCGAAGTGTCCAGTGAAGGATCCGTTGGGCTTCAATGCTTTTCATTTCTAGAAGTGGGTTCAAAATGATGGCAGCCTGGATGCTAAGTTTGTGAGCAGGAACAATGGAGGTTCTCATGCAGATTATCTTACTTCTTTCTTGTCTGGAAGCAATGATAAGGGGAGGTGAGATGGTGGAAACACCTCTTCTTTAGGGCATTTGAATCAGAAGAAGCCTTTGTCTCTAGTGGTTAGTGATGTAGTTCTTTTGAAGGAGACCGAGGGTGCAACACAGCGGGCCAATAGGACTGTTCAGGATTTGGAGGATCCAGCCTCTTAGGAAGGGGTCCCATGGAGCCACTTCAAGAACTATTTTTGTAGAGCAGGGTGTCCCATAAGAAGAAGAAAATTATGCTACAAGGTAAATTAGAATCTTGTGCAAAACAATAGGAGCCCCTACTTTTTAGATTTTAGATTTTAAGTGGCATCTTTGGGGTGGGGCTGAAAGTTTTCCCCCACCCACTTCCTAAATTTTTTCTGCCGAATGTCATCCATCTATAGTTTTTTAAATTCCTGACAATATTTTTTTAGATTTAGCTATATAGTTGCAGGTTTAACCAAAGATTAAGCATTTCTTAAATAATAATGAGACCACCAGCTCCCTGAAATTACAAAATCCATGGGACCACTTTCTTATGAAAGCTCCTTAAAATTCTCAGCAGCACCTGCTGAGATATTTTAGGAAGCCCCCTCCATGGGACCACAGCCTTAGGGGGTGTTTGATAAGTTATCTATCACAAATATTCTCACCATCTCTCAAACGGAAACTAAGAAGATTAAAGAAGATTGCAGTGCTAAAGTTAAACAGAGAGAGCAGACAACAAAAGCAAAAAGATTGCAAATGGAAGCTATGACATTGCCGCTGAGAGATCCCAATGGACTGTGGAGGCTCTTTTGTCCCATATGGGAAGAAGGTTGCTTTCAGCTCACAATTGATCTCTCTTTGTGTCCGAAGTTGGTTTTGGAGCTTTTTGGTCTTTTAAGCTTGTGTAATTGAGGTCTTCTCTTAGGTATTAGCTCCTGAGGTTTTGTAAGTATTTTGGTAGTCTAAGGTTTTTTGCAAGATTGTTTGTATTTCAGTTTTATTGCTTAAAGGTGAGGGCCCTAATAGAATTCCTCAATTAATGTAGCAAAAAAAAAAAGATGGGTTTCATGTCTGCATTTTGAGATCTGTAGTTGCTGCAAGTTATCAAAAATTACAGCATAGAATTGATGAAAAATAATATTTAGCTTATGCACAAATGGTTCCTGATCCTCTATGCATAATATAGCCTCTAAAGGCATTTCAGCTGTCATAAAACACTTCACTAACCTAAACCTCCTTAATCCTTATTCTTATTACAGCTACATCCTCTAGGATGACATGCTGCCCTGGGACTGAGATTCCCTCAAAATAATGTTGAAAATGTAGGCAAAATGCTTCCTAATTAGAGCTGTCCAAACCCTCCTAGAACAAGTCAAATGCATTTCCCTCATCAGACTGTCTTCTGAAACTTATTCACGTAAAGCAGCAATTATGGAGAGGATGTCAAGTTCTTTAGACATCCCCATCCTTCTTGAAATTTGTAATAGAATATTCTTTCATCTCCTCAAAGATGTAGTTGGTAGCTTATCGGTTCACTTGGGATCTTCTAGAATGTAATGCTAAACAGATGTCCAATATCCAGTATGTATTCCAGCCCCCAAGAGATGCAAACCCTCACTCATGGCACATGCCTTATCTTTCCTTGCCCTTGTGGAAAGAGTCTTTGAGCCAGCAAGGGTTAATATCTTGTGCTATTAGTTAAATGTGTCAAGATTGAATCAAGTATAAAAAAACCACCTATAAAAATTGGTAGTGAATACCATGTGAAACTAGCCATCAGATAGGATTGCCATGGGAGGTTTGGTGACAGGATGGCTTTCCCTAAATGTCCCAAGAATGTACTTGGATGAGGCAATGCAAGGCATAAACTTCATACTTCCTTACCTGATTATGTAGTCATACGTCATGTTAATGTTAATAACTATATCTTTCCTTTTAGATTGTGCAATACGAAGTCCTTTTCACATCTGTAAATTTTGTCCTTGTTATTCAAGGTTTTTAAGATCACATTTTTTTTAAATCAATCAGTTTTGAAATGCAGTCATACATCGTGCAAATGTTAATAACTGTCTCTTCTTTTAGATTGTGCTACAAGTAGTCCTTTCCACATACATAAATTTTTGCTTTGTTATTCAAGGTTTTGAAGATCAATTTTTTTTATAATTCAATCAGTTTTGAAATGCAGGTACTCTTCATTTGAAGAGCTAATATACAAAAGAAGCGCACAATGCATACCTTCTATAATTAGGATCTGGTATTAGTTTTCTCAAAAGGGACACCATCACAATTGTAGAAGTCAGATTATCCAGTATGGAACTAAGAAAAAAGGTGATGATGCCAATCTGCCATGCCACCAAACAATAAATTCACAACCAATACAGCGACATAAGATTCAAATAACAAAGAAGAATAAGATTAACAACCAAATATTATCCCAAGGCCACAGGAATGAAGTAGTTAGAATTTAGCATTGTGCAATAGATATTGAGCAAAAAGAAACAGAAAAGAAATAAGATGCAAGTGTTTATGTTTATGTTGATACAATGAAAACTAGAATAGCTCAAATTTAAGCATACAGCATCAAGATTCGAAATAGTTGCAAGGTTTCAATGTATTATAAATTTATAAATAACAAGTAGAGAATAAATGTAAAATATGGGCCTACTCATCAAATGTAAACACATTATTGTTATTGTAATAAAAATAGCCAAGGATAATTTTGAATATTGTAAGCAAACTGAAGGGTGTTTGTTTGCTTAGGGAAAATTTGTGTACAAAAATAAATAAAGGATAGCATTTTAAGAGCTTGCAATTTACTAGAGATGTCATATACCAAAACAAATATGCCTGAACAGAAAAACGAATTCATCCAATACATGAGCTAGATGACTATTAAATACAAATAACTCCAATAAAATCAATACAAATAGTAAAGAGAAATCTCATTGTCCTCCAAAAGGGCCATCTCAAAGCATCACTTGAGATGGCTACAATATAGCTTGAAATCTCTTGAACTAATTGATTGCAATGAAATTATTAGACACTCTATATACGAAGCACACTACAATATAGCTTGAAATCTCTTGAACTAATTGATTGCAATGAAATTATTAGACTCTCTATATAGGAACCACAACAAAGTTAATACACACAAATAGCAAACTACAATAGAGAATTCCAAGGAATATTTAGGAAAACTTGCTTCAAAAACTAGCTCCTAGAGAAAATTGTACTTCAATGTACCATTCTATAAACTCTACAATAGGTGCAATCACATTGACCTTAAACACTAAATCATACACAAAAATCCAAACACAAGATATCTTAAAAAATGCTCTGTCCTTGGTAGCAAATAATTCAAAACTAGGCCACAATAAATCTCAATGCGATCTAAGCATGTACCATGTTGAACTTCTCAAGAACCTCATAAATCACCATTTCAAAACAAAAGAAACTAAACCTTCACATAGGTAGAGAATAATTTGGTATTCTAGAGTTCAATAACATAATTTTTGCACTATCTATAAATCTTCTAATTTGTCTTGAAGTTGGTAATTCTTAACTTGTGGAAATTCGTAACTCAACATGGACTAAATCACATTCTAGGCATACAAAAGAATTCAATTGAGCAAGTTATAGTTTTAGAGCTGATAGCATAAATACTGAAAAAACCCAAGAGCCACTATTTCATCCACTCAATTTTCTTTACCTTTCAGTGGTTATGATTTGTAAACTAAGATGGCAATGCCTCCAATCATCCATCAACGATGGATTTCTTAGTTAGAGAGCATATAGCTGAATTCAACAAGCTTAAAAATTATAATGTCCCTTCTCCTAAGTACAAGGATGTTAGAGAGCATATAGCCTTGGTTAGGATTTCGGACTTTCTCATACTGCCATACTTTTCTTCCATTTCCTACTTCCCACTGGTATTGGATATCCCAAAACCTCGATCCCCAACCTCTTGCTCCTTTGTTGTTTATAGACCTACGGACTTTTGTTTCCCCATGCACTCGATATCATCAACCCTTGATTCCCACTACCTCCAGCTATTACATCCTCTTGGTATGCAAATCCCCAAAACCCCACAGATTTTGCATCCTTCAAGCATGTGGATTCCCAAACTCTTAGCATTGAACCTCAAGAGTATTCTCTACTTGATCTATTGGCATGCGTTTCCTTGAACCCCTTTTCACAGGAACCCTTTGTTTGAACAAATGAATTAACCAATCATTAGAGCCGACTAGCCCAAATTTGAATATAAAATGGTGAGAAACTTTCAAATGACCCTTAACATGAGTGGTCCCATGCTAGGCCTCCAACCTCTATATAAGGCAAACAATTTCATTGATTTGGATCATCTTTGGGCACAATATCAACAAACCCTAAATTGCAAAGTCAAGCACTTTTATTCACCTATTGGACCTAATGATGAAAACCCTTAGGTTCTAGAGATCAATTGACAAAACTCCATTGGTTTCCTTGAGTTCGAAGGATGAAATCTCTTTGGATTCCTAAGGACAACTTTACTTGGAGGTTGCATCTACACTTCAAGCTTAGTGGACATTAGCGTTTGAACATTTCAACATTCTAAATACATTTGTGATCATTGTAATCTTTGTTATCAA
Organism: Sequoia sempervirens; assembly: GCA_007258455.2. Classification (NCBI taxonomy): domain Eukaryota; kingdom Viridiplantae; phylum Streptophyta; class Pinopsida; order Cupressales; family Cupressaceae; genus Sequoia; species Sequoia sempervirens. The sequence continues at coordinate 121,889 of VDFB02263757.1, forward strand.
CAAACAATTGAAGCAACAAAACTTTTAATCAGTGAATGAAAAACTCTATTCAAACTAGTTTATATGAGCAAATCAATATGAATGTTTGTTATAGTTCTTTCAGATTTAATCATTTTGGTTGAAACTCAATACAATATTTCAGATCTAAATGTTTTTACATAAACATTTGGCTAAGGATCATTACAAGGGTATCAAAGCCTTGGTCTTGCCAGCCTGTAGGGTAAACCAAATTGTTGATGCTTCCTAGTAAAAGTGAAATCAAATATCAAAGAAGGGAGCAAAAGAAGTTGCAAGCACAAGATCCAAATAAAGAAAAAGATATTGCAAAAGGTAAAAGAATAAGCAACAACTCCCCCCATGAGGACATGACCAAAAACTATCAAGGTCAAGAGGGATGATAGATTAATTGGTACAAGTGCTACATGCTATAAAATACTTTGAAAGACCTAGGACCTACTAATGTAGAGTACATCTACAAATAGTAGATCTATGGCTAGATCAATGCCAAATCCATCAAAACCTATGTTTTTGCAGAAAAAGGCAAATGAAGATGTCATGTCCCCTTCTCAAAATTGAAGATTGGATTGACAACCTATAGCCTATTCCTATTTCCCATAGGCTAAGGGGCATGATAAGGAAAATAACTCTAATTTTATATTTCAATAAGGTTGTCGAAATGTAACTTTAAGGCCAATGTAATGTTTATTTTAAAAAGGGACCCTTTAAAAGGAAAAAGAAAATTAAAAAGTACATATGAGCCCAAAATTGGTGCTTATAAATAAAAGGCAAGCATTCAAGGAAAGCTATTCATTATCTTCATTTGAACATTTGAATTTTCAAATTTTAAGCTTTCAAGGACAAAAACCCTTGTTGGTGTGATTTAGAGGACATAAACCCTTTGGTGTAGAAATTTGGAGGACAAAAAACCCTCTCAATTTCCATTTCAGATTGGAGGACAAAAACCCTCTTGTTCACCTATTGTGATTCCATTCAAGGACCATAGTTGTGCCAAAAGATCACAGGTTATTCCAATTTCAGTTTTATGGTTGGGATTCCCAATTTGTTGAAGATTTCAAAATAAGTTCAAGCTTATGAGAGTAATGTATTTTATCTAATATTAAGTGGCAAATTTTGTATTTCAGTATGATGATTGGTCATACCATTGGCAAAGTGGCACAAATATTTATTTATGTTGTACCATATTGGAGGTGGTCATATCATTTCCACTGATTATATTATATGCTTGTGGGTTTCCATACATCTTTAGATGATATATATTGTTTTATTTGAGGCATCGTACTAGTCAAAGAGTTGGCATGACTAATATGAAGAAGGAATAGATTTTCTTGGCCATCGTACCAAGAAAAATGGAGCTGTAACATTCCAAAGTATTGGGTTTCAGACTATAGTCGTCGTTCTATTTTGTCAGACCGCATTGTCTTCAATTTGCTGCCATACTATATTCTATGAGTGGTTGTACAACCAAACTCAAGACAAGCTTCAATCACTAGATTTATAAGTATTCTACAGCATTGGTGTGATTTATTATTATTTAAATGTATTCTGAATATTAAGAGGCATTTGTAGTATTTTGTATTAGTATTTCTATGTTTTCAGATCTTTGCCCTTATCAAAATATATTTGATAATTATGGAAGTACAATAGCAGCTGTCCTATATTTTATATTTATTGCAGTATTGCATAATCAAAAAATACCAAAAAAAAAGCATTTTTTATGAAAATTTCAAAAACAGGTTATTACACTAGAAGTTGAAACCATAGTTTACATACTCAGAATCGGAGAGTACTCGGAAAGCCCAAAATTTTTGACTCGGCAACTTAAAATGTAGTAAAAATTCTTATAAAAACACTTTTTTTTGCAAAATTCAATTACAACATACCTATACACACTGCATTGTGCACACATACATATCTATACACTAACACAGGATACCAAGTTTGCATGCATATATGCACATAGACATATCTATACACATACAATCACACAGTTTCTTGCTTCACTTTCTAGTGTATCATGATATCATATTATCATCAATCATGTATGCATATCAATATTAAGTTTACCTGTTTAACTATTAAGTATGCATATCTGTAATACGGTAATACCAGTAATACCATTAAAATCTGTGTATAACTATTTACAAATTTATTAAACTTTTCATTATGAAAATGTTCATTAAACTGTTTAATGTTTAAAAATTTACACATTATCAATATACACAAACCTATCAACTATGTATGATAATGTGTAATATCAGTCGACAAGTTTGAGTATATTCATAATGTGTTACCAATAACACTACAATGTAAACAATAAAACTATTCCAAATCACGCCAAAAAACCAGTCCAAATCACGTCAAAGGATGCAATGTCTGTAAGGCCCACTAATTGGGGGTTTCATAAGCACCAAGTCGCGTCATACACACATCCAAAATGTGCCAAAAATGCGTTGAAATCGTGCTAAAACAAGCGCATGAAAAGCGTGTTTCATCTGTTCCAAGGTTTTACGCAAGTACTCTAAGGGTTTTCTGCGAGTTTTCTAAAAAGAATAGCGATTTTTTTTTGCATCCTGAGCTGAGAGTACTCACCCAAGAAAAAAAATGGGAGAGTACTCGGCCACTCGATGATTAATAGCAAAGTATAGTAATCTATGGTTGAAACAATCAAGAATTTGAAGAGAAAATTGAAAATGGTACATCACAGGACATTTTTCTAAGTACAGGTTATATTGTTGCTCTAACCAAAAAGACATTTTAAAACTACAGCTCGGACTTGCAAAAGGCAGCAAAACCTTAAGGACCAAAAATTTCAAACAATTAAAGCTGCAATGGGGGAGCTAGCAATATGCAATTCAAGATTTATGCACAAATAGATGCAATTTACCGTGTCACCTTGAAGAGTTTACATAAGAGATGTAGAATGTGGATATGTCCCAAAATGAGCTCATAAAATAGTCATTTATTTTATAATCCTGTTAAGTTTTAAAAATTACACTAATGTCCCATATTAACATGAACAAGTAACAAAAGCAACTAAACAACATTTTCAGAAGAAAAGTAGAAACATATGATGTGGTGAAACAAGAACCAAAACCCACCACCCAAAGAAGTAAACGAGGGTTCCGAGTGGTGATATTATCTGTCACCAATTTGAATCCTTGATGTGCATCAATTATCTCAACTATTGTCATTGCACCAAGCAAGAAGAATACTATCTCACTAACTTCTGCAGATGTTGTGGTCAATTCCTCGACAGCTATATCAGGTGATGGAGCCTGGTATACAAAATCAATGATTAATAACTCAATATTAAATGTAAATATATAAGAATATATGCAAAGAGAAGGCCTATGGCCTTTTGTTGAACTGCACTGAAATTACTTAAGATTCACCTATGTTCTTGTGTGAATCTAAGGCTGCTCAGAAGAATTAGGGGCTCTATTTAAAGTAGAATAAAAAAAGATATGATGAGTTGCTGGTTCCATCTTCTGAAAAATAGATAAATAATGATCTGTGAATAGCATAAGAGAAAACCAAGTATACAGAATAAAATCATTATTTTAAGTCCTAAAAACATAGAAAACAGGAGACTTACCCCAATACTCCTAATCACCCATAAACTAACAGCCATCAAAAGTCCAACACCACTCTTATTAAAAGCGAGAGACTCCTCAAAGATAATACCAGCATATCCCAATGCAAAAACCAATACCATTGCAAGATCCTGCATTAAACAAAGAATTATATTTCTATCAAGAATAGACATATTCATATATAAATGGTTTTAACTGTATTGCTAGTAACGCCTCATGATAGACTGAAATGTATCTCATTGCAAAATCTTTGAGCTCATTCAGTAATGGAGTGGCTAATATGCATTTCACAGATACCTGATTTTCAGCTACCCAAGAATGATTAATAGCTGCTGCTCCAACAGCAACAGAGCCAAAAATAGTAAGAGCCTTCAGTAAATCAGTCTTTGGCTTGTAATTAGCTTCATAATCAAGTGAATCCATTTCATCCAGTGAACATAAAGGATCACATGTTCCATATCCTGAGTCCAGAACCTGCAATGTTGGTTCCAATAATTTTAGTAGCTACAACATGCAACGAATTCAAATTGATGAAATCTTTGAATCCAAACTCAGAAAAAATAATTGATACAGCAATTATCAAGTTTCAGCCAATTTTTCGTGTTCTCTTTGCAATTTTTCAAAATTTATGGCAATAACCTCTTAAGTTCCAGACAAATTCAAAGAAATTAAATTATACTAATACATAATTACCAAGAGATGGAGACTGGTATTGATAGTGAGACAAGGATGGTGCTTGTAGATAGTATAATTTGTATTAGTTATGTTTTAGTTATAATTGACGGGTCTAATAATACCTTTTCATCTTGTGGTAGTTACATGTGTTAGAATATTGTCATTGATGTCAAAGCGAATGGACGAGATTAATGGCAAAATTGTTGTCATTGATGTCAAGACGTATGGGCAAAATTGTTGGTTAAACATGTTATCATTGATGTCAAAGATGAGAAGATTAATGGTCACTATTGTCAAAGCAAACGGACAAGATTGTCATTAATGTCAAAGAACTAAATTATTGCCACCACATTGTTGATATCAAAGAAGGACATCGCATAAAGGCCAAAGGCCACTAAACATTTCAAGGGCAAGATCATATCATTTCAAGATGATTGAAGAAAAAGTTTTAATGAAGATAAAGTTTATGAAAAGACCAAATATTGACCGACTAAATGAGAAGCATTTTAATTGAATTATTCTCAGCCAACTATATTCTTGGAATCTATATGCTGGCCAACCAAGACAAGTTTATGTATTCCTTTATATGCCTGGCTGACCACACTCTATGCTGGTCGACTTCCTTAAGTAGTTATAAAGGCATATATATATTGCCTAAGTTAATGTGGAGTTCAGTTTAAAAAGGAGCAATTAGAATATCCAAAAAAGCCAGCAATACATCCAAGACAATATGGCAGCAATGAAGGAGAATAAGGCAGATGAATAGCGACTAAGGAAGTTGATTTAATATTCAAGAAGGAAAGATTGTAATAGACTAAAAGGAAGGGAAAATAATTAAACAAAGATTAGTTATACAACATGAGTCAACTCTCCAAATGAAATACTATATTATTATGGGCAGTGATTAACATATAAAGAATAGCGATTCATTTAAGAAGCAATGATTATTATGTTTTAAGGCAGCAATTAATGTGTCTTAATATACAGTACTTGAAGTTAACAAAAGGCAGCAAACTTTATGTTGATGTTTACAGCATCGGGCCTCTTACTTCCAGCCACCACCTTGTACCAAAGCAATAAATAAAATATAGCCTATCAGCTATTTAATTTATTGGAGACATCATTAGTGAAGAGGTGCTTCACTTGGGAGAATAATTAATATTTAATTATTGTTAATCGAAATTGTATGAGGCCGACTTCATATTCAATCGCCACCTTTTGCATGAGTTACAATCTTTCATTTCATGGGCCGACTTTGTGATATGAGAAGACACGATTTATGGAGCCTATCTCTTCAATTTGTATATATATAAGATGCTATTCATTCATCCATTCATAGTCCAATTTCAAGAGAAGTGAGAAATCATCAAAAGATCGATATTGTGTTTTCAAGAAGATCAATATTATTATCAGCAAGGTGTTAGATTCTTTCTTGTCTTTGCATCAAAGCATGGTGCTGATATTCGGCCAAGTATTTGGCCTTATTGTAAAAGCGAGTTGGCTTCATTATTCAATATATAAGAGATATTCTGTTGCTGGGTTTTTCTCCCTCAAGTTGGAGGGTTTTCCCACGGTATATGCTGTGGCAATTTGTTTAAAATTGCTCTATATCTGCTTAATTTCTGGTCCTAAAACTAACATGGTATCAGAGCCAGGTTTAAACAAGATCATGATCAGATTTCTATAAGTAGTGTTCTCTTCCTCTCTTGTTCTCATCTTCATGTGTCTATCTTATCTTCCAAAATGGTGAACGGGCTCAAGGTTGAAGATAGACTTGAAGGTGCTTCCAACTTCACCTCTTGGAAGTTTAGAATTTTGATTGCATTGGAAGAAAATGAGATTGTTGAATTCGTGGAGAGCGAAGTTCCCGAGCCTTCCAATGAGAATGAGAAGTCACAATGGAAGAAGAATGGCACAAAGGCCAAGAAGATTTTGATTGATTCTATGAAGGATCACCTTGTGCCTATTATCTCCAAGTTGAAGACAACAAGAGAGATGTTCAAGACCTTGAAGGGATTGTATGAGATCAACAATACAAGTAAAGCTCTTGCATTGAGGCAACAGCTTCATCATATCAAGATGGCAAAGGGAGATTCTGTCATCTCCTTCATGAAGATCACCAAGTTAAGAGATCAGCTTTGTGCCATTGATCATATGGTTGATGATAAGGACTTAGTCATGTTGGCACTTAATGGTCTTCCTCAATCTTGGGAGCCATTTATCCAAGGCATTAGTGGAAGATCAAAGCTACCAAAGTTTGATCGTCTTAGGGAAGATTGCATTCAAAAGGAATCAAGATTGGCAGTGAGAGGCAATGGGCAAAGTTCTAACAATGAAGACATTCATGTACTTGTTGCTCATACATCGAAGAGGAAAGGAAGAGAAGGGGAGAAAGGCAACTTCAATAGGAACAAAGATAGAAGATCAAATGGTGCTCTTGAATCTAAGAAGAAGAAGGATCTCTCCCATATACAATGCTTCAGATGTGACAAGTTTGGTCACTATGTGAAAGATTGTCCAACTAGACCAAAACAGCATGTTTCCATAGCAGATGTGGATGAGGTCTCTCCTCATAAGGATCCAAGAGACAATTCAAGTGGATTTCTATTTATTTTTGCCCTATCAACCAATGTTCCATCAGATAGCAACACATGGTTGATTGATAGTGGCGCCTCTTGTCATATTACTGGATTTAGAGAACATCTTCCAGATTTGGTGGAGAGAGATACAAGCATTCAAGTCATAATTGGAGATGATGCATGCTATTATGTGAAAGGTGTTGGAGCCTCCTCTTTTCACTTAGATTCTGGCATCTCTCTTTAGTTGAGCGATGTGGTATTTGTACCAGGCATCAAAAGGAACCTTGTCTCAATCTCAACTTTGGAACATCGAAGAGGAAAGGAAGAGAAGGGAAGAAAAGCAACTTCAAGAGGAACAAAGATAGAAGATCAGATGGTGCTCCTGAATCTAAGAAGAAGGATCTCTCCCATATACAGTGCTTCAGATGTGACAAGTTTGGTCACTATGCGAAAGATTGTCCAACTAGACCAAAACAGCATGTTTCCATAGCAGATGTGGATGAGGTCTCTCCTCAGAAGGATTCAAGAGACAATTCAATTGGATTTCTATTTATTTCTGCCCTATCAAGCAATGTTCCAACAGATAACAACACATGGTTGATTGATAGTGACGCCTCTTGTCATATTACAGGATTTAGAGAACATCTTTCAAATTTGGTGGAGAGAGATACAAGCATTCAAGTCATAATTAGAGATGATGCATGTTATTTTGTGAAACGTGTTGGAGCCTCCTCTCTTCACTTAGATTCAGGCATCTCTCTTTAGTTGAGCGATGTGTTATTTGTACCAGGCATCAAGAGGAACCTTGTCTCAATCTCAGCTTTGGAGGACAAGGGATATCAAGTTGCATTCTCTGAAGGAAAATTTCTTGCTTGGCCGAAGAAATCTAGCATCAAGATTGCCCGAGTGATTGGTGTTCGGAAAGAGAGTCTCTATAGACTTTCCACTCGTCCAATGCAGGCATTGTTGCATGATTCCACCAGTTCATGTGAGCTTTGGCAAAGGAGATTTGCTCACCTTCATTTCAGAGCACTCCCATCCATGGAGAAGATGGTCACTGGCCTTCCAAAACTCAACCAGGAGCATGAAGGTACTTGCCAAGGATGTGCATTGGGTAAGAATACTAAAGGTCATTTTCATAGTGGTGAAAGTAGATCTAAATGTATTCTAGATTTTGTTCATTCTGATTTGTGTGGTCCAATGTTTGTTGCTTCTTTGAGTGGTTTCTTGTATTATGTAATTTTCATTGATGACTACTCTAGAAAGACTTGGATTTATTTCTTAAAGACTAAAGAATCTGAAGAGGTATTTGAGAAATTCAAAGAATTTAAGGCTCAAGTAGAGAACTTGTCCGGGAAGAGGATCAAAGTTTTGAGATCTGACAACGGAGGAGAATACATCTCTAGAGGCTTCTGTAACTTTTGTATTGAGGCAGGGATTGAGAGGGAGTTTTGTGTCCCTTACAATCCACATCAAAACAGTGTTGCAAAAAGGAAGAACGAGTCCATTGTTGAGGCAGCTAAAGCTATGATCCATGATCAAGACTTGAAAACCTTCCTTTAGGAAAAAGCATCTAGAACAACAGTGTACGTTCAAAATCGAAGCCCTCATCGTATTTTGGAGAACATGACTCCTGAAGAAGCCTTCACAAGTGTGAAGCCTGAAGTTAGTCACTTGAGAATCTTTGGTTGTCTTGTGTATGTTCATGTGCCTAAAGATAAAAGGACTAAGTTGGAACCGTCTGGCAAGAAGGGAATATTTGTGGGCTATAGTGAATCTTCTAAAGCCTACAAGATTTACATTTCAGGTCATAAACTAATAGAGATCAGCAGGGATGTCACTTTTGAGGAAAACGTTGCATTCAAGAGATCCAAAGGCTCATACATGGATTTAGATAATGAAGACCAAGAGACTCCTCAGGACATGGAAGTTGATCATACTCCTAAGATTCAGAGGGAGTCCACTAAACTAGAGGAAGATGGTGATCCAATTGAACCTTTGGAACCCACTGATGGGCCAAGAGATATTGTTATAGGTCGAAAGAGATCTCTATGGGCTAGGCAAACGATGCAAGAGGTAGAAAAGTTTTCAGCCCCTAGAGGAACATTCAGAGAAAGCAAAAGACCACAGAAGTTTCCAAGCTATTTTGCATTAATGAGTCATATCATTAAATATGAGCCTTCCAGTGTTGAGGAAGCTTCAAGTCAACAAGTATGGAGAGATGCTATGGCTGAAGAATATCAATCTATTATCACGAACGATGTTTAGGATATAGTACCTAGACCAAAAGGGAAATCTATTGTATCTTTTAAGTGCCTTTGCAAGATCAAGCATGCGGCTAATGGAAGCATTGAGAAGTACAAGGCTAGATTTGTGGCTAGACGATTCTCGTAGAAAGGGAATAGACTATGAGGAAACATTTGCTCCAGTTGCTCGTTAAACATCCATCAGGACCATTATTGCTATTGCAATAGCTAAAGGATGGAAGTTACATCAAATGGACGTAAAGACAACATTCCTTAATGGTGTAATTGAAGAAGAGGTATACATTGAGCAACCTGATGACTTTGAGATTCATGGGAAGGAGTCTCATGTTTGTAGATTGAAGAAGGCTTTGTATGGCCTTAAGCAAGCTCCTCGTGCTTGGTATGAGAGGATTGATCAATACTTGATGAGCTTGGGCTTCTACAAGAATAATGCTGATTCAAACTTCTACTTGAAGGTAGTTGATGGTGAGGCATTAATCTTGGTTCTTTATGTTGATGATCTATTTCTTACAGGAGAAGAACATCTCATTATCAAATGCAAGGAGTTAGCTTCTGAATTTGAGATGAAGGATCTTGGATATATGCATTACTTCCTTGGTTTAGAAGTATGGCAGAGGCCTAATGAGATCATTCTAAGTCAAGGGAAGTATACAATAGATATCTTGAAGAGATTTGGCATGATGAATTGCAAATCCATGTCTACACCAATGGAAACCAATTTGCAGAAGCTAAAAGAGTTTGTAGCTAGTTCAGATCTGGTAGATCCTACTATGTACAGGTAGTTGATTGGATTGTTGATGTATCTAGTCAATACTAGACCATATATTTGTTATGCAGTGAGTACTCTTAGTCAGTTCATGTGTGAACCAAGGCAAATACATCTAGTTGCAACGAAGCATATCCTGAGATACTTGAGTGGCACAGTTGGATATGGCTTGAGATATACTTCCAATGTAGATCTTTAGTTGCAAGGATATTTTGATTTTGATTGGGCAGGGAGTGTAGCTGATCGGAAGAGCACCTCTGGTTGTTGCTCTAATTTGGGATCTGCAATGATTTCCTGGTGTAGCAGGAAGCAGTCTTCAATGGCACTAAGCAGCGCAGAGGCAAAGTATATTGCAACTTGTGTAGTAGCTCGAGAAGCAATGTGGCTTCGTAAGCTCCTTGCAGGATTGTTTGGACAATCATTGGAGCCGACTGTTATTCATTGTGATAATCAAAGTTGTGTGAAGCCTTATGCCAATCCAGTGTTTCATGACAGAGCAAAACATGTTGAGATCAAATACCACTACATCAGAGATATGGTATTGAGGAAAGCTATCCAGTTGAGATACATTTGTACTGATGAGCAGACGGTTGATATTCTCACCAAGCCCCTCTCCAAAGTGAAGTTTGTGCACTTTCGAGACAAGCTTGGAGTTGTGAAGAATGAAGCCCTAGCTGAGAGGGAGACTCAGCATCAGTGATCTTTTGTAATTTGCTTTAATGCATCTTTCTCTGTAAGAGAAATTTGAGGTGAAAGCCCTTGTTAATGCATTTTTCTCTATGAGAGAAATTTGAGGTGAAAGCCCTTGTTTCCACCCTCTAGGAGTAGCCATGATGGATTTCATGTTGAGTGACTTCATGACAACATCATGTTGAGAGACTCTGTGATGATTTACTTGTACTTGTGTTTATCCACCCTCTGGGAGTAACCATGGTGGACATCATGATGAGATGACGACATCATGTTGAGTGACTTCGTGATGGGCACTTGTGCACATGTTCTTTCCATACATGGGAGTAGCCATGATGGACGATATCACATTGAGTGACTCCGTAATGAGATCTTTCCACATATGGGTGTACCATTATGGGTGTCATGTTGAGAGACTCCATGACATTGGATAGCTGGAAGTTTTCCTCCCTAGCTGAGAGGGAGTGTTGATGTTTACAGTGTCGGGCCTCTTACTTCCAGCCATGACCTTGTATCAAAGCAATAAATAAAATATAGCCTATCAGCTATTTAATTAATTGGAGACGTCATTAGTGAAGAGGTGCTTCATTTGGGAGAATCAATAATATTTAATTATTGTTAATCGAAATTGTATGAGGCCGACTTCATATTCAATCACCACCTTTTGCATGAGTTACAATCTTTCATTTCATCGGCCGACTTTGTGATATGAGAAGACACGATTTATGGAGCCTATCTCTTTGATTTGTATATATATAAGATGCTATTCATTCATCCATTCATAGTCCGATTTCAAGAGAAGTGAGAAATCATCAGGAGATCGATATTGTGTCTTCAAGAAGATCGATATTATTATCAGCAAGGTGTTAGATTCTTTCTTGTATTTGCATCAAAGCGTGGTGCTGATATTCGGCCTAGTATTTGGCCTTATTGTAAAAGCGAGTTGGCTTCATTATTCAATATATAAGAGATATTTTGTTGCTGGATTTTCTCCCTCAAGTTGGAGGGTTTTCCCAGGGTATATGTTGTGTCAATTTGTTTAAAATTGCTCTATATCTGCTTACTTAATTTCTGATCCTAAAACTAACACTACATAAGAGTTAGTTAACAAAAAGGTAATGTCTTTTGAAAAGGATACGACTCTCCATTCACACCCTTTCTCCAAGTAATAAGAGATATAAAATCAGTTTGTGGTATGTGGATTAATATGTGAGTGAGTGTGAGATACAGAGATATATTAGAGAGTTGGAGATAAAAGCTGAAAGAAACTCAATAATAAATCAGAGAAATTAAGAGCAGATCTAGTGCAAGAAATAAAGAAATATCAATAAAGAAAAATGAGTAAATGAAGTAGTGTGAGAGACGTGCAGAATAGAAAGGAAGATTTATTAGTAAAGAGAGAAGTGTGTGGAACTGTTGAAGATATATCATATACACCAGCAGAGATATGATATGCAAATCTAAATCAAGATTATAGCCGATCTAAATCATGATTATAGCAGATCTAAGAACAAGACTATAGCAGATTGGTGATCAGAATTAAGGCAGATTTGATCAGACATATGAAGCAGTTTTAATCATACATATGAGGCCTATTTAAGGAGACATATGAGGCAGATTCAAGCAGACTTATGAGGCGAATTATGAAGCATATTTGAGCAGATCTTTGAAGGATTTGCAAGCAGATTTTATAAAGAAGTTATAAGTGTGGAAGATATATATATATATATATATATATATATATATATATATATATATATATATCTGAAGATCATCAAGAAGAAGCAAATAGAAGTGGAGCAACGAAAATATAATAAAATATATTGAGATCATTTAAGGAAGACCTGTGGAGCAATGAGTATGAGATTTATGTGAGAAATATATGAAAGAGATTTAAATGATCATCTATTGAAGAAGTGATACTCAAGAAGGAAAATATTTTGTTCATTTGGAAGTTGGTGATAGGTTGGTCCCTACACATTGTATGGATTGGTGTCTCTAGTGGGTTGGTACTCACAAATTGTATAAGAGGGGATTGGTGTTCCCTGTAGGTTGGTGCCTACAAAGATTGTAATAAGTTTAATAAAAGCAATATTTTGTGTGGTTTTCTCCCGTAAGGGTTTCCACATAAACTGTGTGTTCTTGTGTTGCATAATATTTAGATATTATGTGAATGATATTGTACAATTGATTGTTAAGTTGAAAAAGTAAAAGATTGTATTATACTAATTCATCCTCCCCACCCCTACCTCTACCCCTCTTAGTATAATTGTGTGCTCATCAACACGAAATAGTTTTAGTAGTTATCAATGGTTGTAGTTACTTGGCAACCATGGAGGAGTTTATAAAACCTTTGCACTCAAGGAAACTGCAATGTCCCCCCCTGTCTGCTGTTTGGTTTTTTTTTTTTGTTGTGCTTTTCTAATTTTTTTGTTTTTTACTTGCCAAGAAATGCAATAAAACAGATATTTGAAAACTAGCTAGATTATAAAGAAAAATGCATAGACTAAATGCAACCCAGATTATATTTTTGCATTAAGAATACATTTGATGCATACCCATTTGCTGATATAAGAAGTTGCAGGTCTGGTCGTGCACAACCAGCAAGCTGGTGCTTACAAAATTGATCACTAATCTTCAAACCCTCGTTTTCCTACCTTGAAATTGGCGTGCAGCTGTTCCCTAACCCTGGACGCCTCAAAAGGAGGTGATAGCAGCTTGGAAACCTAGGCATTTAGCCTAGGAAGATTCAAACGCCCTGCTGCAAGCGTACGGCCTGGCTGAAACTGTACAGCCAGCTTATGGAACTCACAATGCTTCTTTTCACCTTCAAAAACCTCTACCAATGTCCTCTCAAAATGTTGTTAACCTTTCAACCAAAAACCTCTGACAATACTCTCCAAATACTGCTGCAAATTGAACAAATGAAGCATAGGCATAACCCCTAAATGGAGTTATCAGAAAATAACCCTTGGAATATCTTTCAATCCTGTAGATGATGTACCTTGCGAGGGCTTTCATACTCACAAAGCCAAATAACTAGTCAATCAGCAAAACCCTTCTTCAAAATTCTTCTCAACATGAATAAACAAAAAGCACAAGTAATGCTTTTGTACTTCCCCAAACTCCCATGCCCAAGTTGGCTTTTTTTTTAATTCAATTTATTTTATTCATTTCCCACCTTATAAGTCCTTTAAGTTGGGTGTCCAACTTTATATTTTAAAATAATCTTTTAAAAACTCCTTATAAAGCCTTTTTATCATAAAGTCATTAAAGTATATAAATAACACAAAGTTATATATTTTAATTTATTATTAACATTATTTAAACTCAATACAGGGCCATGATAAATGCCAAGATAACTCCATGGTGAGAATCCGCCAACACACCCAACATAGAAACTCCGCCAACTAACCAAGTCGGTGACCCCTTGTGACCTACTAAAAATAGTATGGTCAAGGTATCCAAATAATGCTTCGGAGAGTACACAATGAAAACCCTAGAATGCACTGAGCTAGGAGACACCAATTAGACACAAATGATTGACAAATAATCCATGAACGCCCTCAAAGGGGCCCCCTAAACATAATATGTGGTACTTGCTTACCTATCGTGCCTATATTGTTCCCATGTACGCTATTGCTATCACATTAACAGTCATAAATCAACCTTAAATATATCAGTAGGTAATTAATGTGAATTGCCTATACTAGCACTTGGAATATTGTTCCAATAACCCCATGTTACATTCACCCTTGATATTTAAGGTTGAATGCTATTGGAACAATATTCGCACTTGGAATATTGTTCCAATAGCATTCACCCTTGATATTTAAAATCACCTCCTTCAATACCATCAATCAGCACATATATAAGAGTGTTTGTCTTCAAGAACTCTATCTAACTCTAGCGTCCAAATCTTTCTTGGCAAACTTCATACAAGCAAACTCCTGATCATTCTTCAGAATCCTCTGTAAATACCTTACTCTGAAATGATGACCAATTTCCCTGCAAGTTCCTGAATAAACCTTCAAATCCTGGATTGAATCTTCCTCTAAAATTGTTTATGTGCAATGCATAACCCTTGAATGGAACTATCAGCAAGCAACCTTGGGAGACTTTTCACTCTTGTAGCTACTATTCCTCATTAGGGTTTTCGTCCTCAAGAAGCCAAGACTTTTCAGTCCAACTAGCAAACCCTTTCTCCAATTTTCTCCAAACATGAATGTGCAAAAGAGCTCACAAAATGGCTTTTATATCTCCCTCCAATTTCCCATGCCCAAGTTGGCAATTTAAATTTATTTTTATTTAATTCTTTTCCCACCTTATAACTCCTTTAAGTTGGCACCAACTTTATGATATAAAATAATCTTTTTTTAAAATCCCTTATATCACCATTATCATAAAGTCATAATGGACAGTCATTGTCTCCAAATTATAACAGCTCCCCCGTCAAGTCTAATAAAAGGTTATCAAAGAGAGCTTCACCAACTTCTTCTGGTAGACAAAGGCCTCAATCCCTTCTTAGGAAACCAATCTTTGTTTCTCCACCTACAAGACAAAGATCTATGTCATGTCCCCGAAATTGTAAAGCTAAATCTAAGATATTGAAATACAAATACCGAAATCGAATAAATATCAAAATATAAATTTGAGTAATTTCCATTTAGATATTATTATAATTATCGTAGATAATATTATAAAAATAACTTAATCATGATCATCATAAATAAATAATTGTAAATAAATAAATAATTGTAAATGACGAATCTAATTATAATAATAATTGAAATTATAATATCATAACCTATATCCTAAACTAACAAATATTATTTCCTAAGAAATCATAGAAGAAATAATAAAAAAACAAATATAGATAAAGGCAATGTAAAAGTATAATACTTCATTTATTCTAAAACATCAATAAAAAAATATGAAATAGAATAAATGAATAAATGATATGATATAAACCCATGAACAATTAAAAAATATATATAGTATTAAAAAAACAAAAAAGGTAGAAAGACATTAACTTAAGAAAAGTCAATACCCAAAGAAAGAGATGCAATCCTTCAAGGAAGCCACGATTGGTGAAAGGGTGTGATCCTCCACCCAAATCGTGGGTATTATTTGGTGAAAGGGTGTGATCCTCCACCCAAATTGTGGGTATTTAAAGAATAGAATGAAATCTTTATGGGCATCGAACAGAAATGAGAAATGCAAGGGATAAAGTAGTGGCTGCATTACATATGGGCAAATAATCAGTTGCTGAGAATTGTGATCTGCTGAAGAGAAAAGAGGGAAAATAATACTATTCTTGCAGACTGGTCAAAAGGTAAGTATTCAGAAATAAAATAAGGATGAATGGATGCTTAATAATAAATATAGATAAACACATGCTGAAATTAGTAGTTAAGGGTCGTTAGTTAAAATTGGAATTTAATAGCAGTGGTCATTGATAAATCTTTAAATATATAATGGCTGATGCTTTATAAATATATTTAATATATTATGTGGGATATTTATATTTAAATATATTGATGATTGATGAATATTCAATTAAGTATTGATAAATATATATATATACTAAATAAAGTATGGTTGTTGTATACATTGCAATTCATATATTTGGTAAATAAATTATTGAATACTAAGATACAAATAAATATATTTAAGTATATTATGATTTGAATATATTAGGATGGATAGGTATATTAAAAGTTGGAAAGACATATTGACAATTGATAAATATATATTTAATATATACAAATTTATTAAGATTTGTAGATACATCATAGATGGTGCACATATACAATTATCTATACTTACAATATATTATTTGTAACTATAATAACTTTGTTTATTCACTATGATGTCAAATGGCATAATACAATTCCACCTAGGGGATCTCGAAAGATGTTTAACATCTAAGGTACTCATAAAATATATTATAGAAGAAGCATTCATAGTGAGTGCAGGGGAGCAAGTATAATTACACCTGTACATATAAATATATAAGTTCACGATTAGTAGTCATAAAAGAATATCCGATTATGTAATAATGTTGCGTGCAGTAATTATTACATTCCTTGTAAGTTATTACAACTTGTTGCAAGGATAGATTTAGAGCCAACAATTCCTTTCACTAACACTCACCAAGGAGAGGATGGTTGTGGGGGGGAAAGGCTGGTAAGTTTGATCCCATGTTGGATGTCCCAAGATGGTAATAAATCTTGAGGGAGTCTACTTGGAGATTGGTCATGCGGCCTCGGCACTGTAAGGCGTCCCTCCTCCAATGAGGTTAGAAAAAAGGAGCCAAGGCAAAGATCTATTCCGATCAAGAGTAATAAGTCATATCAAATTATGTTAGTTATGCACTAGATAATAATGCATTTTATTAATCTTATTTCATCAATCTTTCATTGCTCTTTATCAAACAATCTTAAAAAAAACAAAATTTTAACTTGTGCATTTTATGTCACTAATAAGGGGACATTACAATCTAGGTCTCCTATTTCAGCTACAAAGGAACCTAGGAAATCCGACCAATCTATTATACTTGCTAATCAATTTGAGATTTTGCCACAAGTAGAAGACCTCTCTAACTCTGCCTAATCATGAATTTTAAACTCTTTCTTGGAATGTTAGAGGGCTATTCCTCCCTCACCGTAAGTTTGAGCTTAAGGATGTTATTGTCAAATGGAAACTAGATATTGTTTTTTTGTAGGAAGTCAAGATTAATGGCTCTCATCTCTCCTCTTCTCTAGCCAATGTATGGAAGAATGCAACTTTTTTCCATACGTTGCATAGAGATGGTAGGGGGGAGCACCGGGGGTTGGGAGGACAGTGATTGGTCTTGCTTCATGGATTAATAGGTTTGTCATTGATAAAGGGGAGGATCCCTCACACAATTGTGATTTCATAAAATTATTGCTAAAGCACTTGCCACTAGGATCAAACCGATGGCTAAATGATTGTTAGACCAAAACAAACAAGATTCCTAGGTGGCAGATTTATCCTTGATAATTTAATATTGGCCTAGGAAACAAGTGAATGGGCTCAACAATCAAAGCAAAATGCTTTGTTGG
The DNA here is from genome assembly GCA_007258455.2 of Sequoia sempervirens. Taxonomy (NCBI): domain Eukaryota; kingdom Viridiplantae; phylum Streptophyta; class Pinopsida; order Cupressales; family Cupressaceae; genus Sequoia; species Sequoia sempervirens. The sequence goes on from VDFB02263757.1 coordinate 139,568, forward strand.
TTAAGCTTGATTTTGATAAGGCTTATGCTAGAATGCAATGGAGCTTTATTATCAAGATGTTGCAATGGCTAGGTTTCAGTCCCAAAACATGTAAGCATGTGGATATGCTCTTTAATGATGCAAATGCTCAATTGTTGATCAACAATTCTATGTCTAGCACGTTTCCTTTGCAACATTCAATCAAGTAGGGCTGCCCTTTATCTCCATTTCTTTATGTTTTAGCTCATAGTTACGAGTCTCGCCCAGACTTGCCAGGACTCAACGAGTCCCAAGCCAAGCACCCCTGGCTGAGTCCTGGAAGCCCGAGCGCAGACGTGGCCACAGCTAGGCCGGACTTGTTGGACACGCCGTGTCCAGGCGAGTCCTGATCCCTGGACGCAGCTGGTGGCAGCAAGGCAAAGACACAATAAAAAAACATAAAATGCAAGTTAAAGTTTTTTTTTTTTGGTCCTATATTATCTCCCCAACCCTAAAAGCAATCTCATTTCATTCATTTGGAAAAATAGGAGGAGAAGAGAGGGCAACCAGCAAGCTGTTGAAGACAAATCCAGAGTCATATATCATTTGGGAAGCTTCATACCAGCAAGGAGGTGCATTGAGAGCTCATTACTAGTGATTGGGAGGAGTTTACATTGCATTCCAAGCCAAATCTAAGAGGTAAGTTTGATTTTAATTGGTTTTTTTTGTGTTTTTTAAACAAATAATTCATTGTAATTTGTAAAATCATTGTTTTTTTGAGTTTGCATTTTTTTTACAAACCCTACTTGCAAATTAAATAATTTTAGAAACCCTCCTTGTTATTGCAGCCACATTCATTTGCAAATCAAACCATATTATTATTTTCATAATGTCTCAAACCCCAGGTAGAAAAGACCCTGCTTGGAAACATGCTGAAATCTTTGACGGAATGAAAAAAGAAGCAAAATGTAAATACTACAAAACAATATATCATGGATGCATAAATAGATTAAAATACCATATTGCACGCATACCCATCCATGATGCAGTGGGCTGCACTAAAGCACCTCCTAAGGCTATTCGTGAAGTGCAGGTGCAATTAGCAACTTTTGAAATGCAAAAAGAAATGAAAAAGAAACAAAGGCAGGAGTTGATGAGTGTTGGAGTTGGACAGGGACTTGGTGCTATTGGAGATGCTTCTTCCATGCCTCCATACCCTAGTGCTAGTGCTTATGCTAGTGCTTCTACTTCTGCACCATCTATGCCTATGCGTACTCCTAGTGTTGGTGGCGTTGCTACTGCTAGTGTTAGTGGCAGTATTAGCATTGGCCCTACAGTTTGTAAATCTAGGGTGGACTCATATTTTGTACCACACACTACTCCTGGTTCCCAACCGTCACTTGAGAGCATGGGTTGGAATAAGGACGCACATGATGCAGCAAAAAAGACAATTGCAGACTTTTGGTACTACTGCACCATTCCCTTCCATGTAGCCAGGTAATTCTTTTTCATTTAATTGTTTTAAAATTTATATTTAAATTTTAGAACCTAGATGTATCTCATTATCGAATTCAAATTTAAAGTTAAAAACTTAAAACTTTTCATTTTACAATAATTATGTAACTTATTAATTTATTTATGACATGTTTTAGGTCACCTTTTTGGCAAAACATGGTTGATGCCATAACCATATGTGGGGCAGGGTTCAAAGTCCCTAGTGAAGATGAATTAAAGGGCCCACTTTTGACTCAAAAGGTGGCAGATGTGAAAGCACAATTAGAGGAGCAGCGCAAGCAGTGGAGGATGATTGGTTGCACCATCATGACTGATGGTTGGACCAATAGGAGAAATAGGACACTACTTAATTTCCTAGTTTCCTATGGAGGTAATTGTACTTCCCTCAATGCATTGAAATTTGAATTTGATTTAGTGATTAATAATTTAATATGGCTGATTTATGTTTTTTAATTTATTGAATAATTGGTTTTGCCTATTTTTTCAGGTGACACCATCTTCATGAAGTCCATTGATGCTTCTGCCCAATTCAAAAATGTCACATACCTGTGTGAGGCTATAGAGGAGGTGATAGTTGATGTGGGGGAAGAGAATGTAGTGCAAGTGGTGACAGATAATGCAACAAATTATGTTGCTATTAGTAGATTATTGATGGAGAGGCATCCTACTATATTTTGGACTCCATGTGCCGTTCATTGCATTGACCTCATGTTGGAGGATCTTGGCAAGCTCCCATGGATCAAAACATGTGTGGATGCAGCAAAAAACATTTGCAAATTTGTATACAATCACACATGGGTGCTTAACCTTATGAGGCAATACACAAGGTTGAGGGAGTTGTCTCATCCTGGCATCACTAGGTTTGCAACAAATTTTATTACAATGCAATCCTTGATTCGGTCAAAGGCAGCTTTAAGGCGCATGTTTACTAGTGAGGAGTGGTCTTCCTCATCCTTTTCTACAAGCACTGCAAGGATTGTTGTGGCTGATTGCATTTTTTATGAGCAAGGGTTTTGAACACCAGTGGACGAGATTGTGAAGGTAAAATTTAATTATTTGTTATGCTTTAATTTTTAATCAGATCTTACTTTTATTTGTTTATTTTCGTTCACACTTATTTGTGAAACATGTTTGCACTTTGCAGTTTATTGAGCCCTTGCTAGTTCTCCTACAAGTTGCAGATGTGGAGAAGCCCGCAATGGGCTACATATATGAGGGCATGGATAGGGCCAAAGAGGCCATTAGATCAGTCTATGGTGGAGTTGAGAAGTATCGTCCCATTTGGGATATCATTAATAGGAGATGGCAAAACCAACTTCATAGGCCCATCCATGCAGCCGCATGTTTCCTAAATCCGGCCTTCCAATTCCGCTGTGATTTCCGTGCAGATAGAGAAATTCTTAGTGGGCTCTACTTGACGATAGAGCAGATGTTGCCCGCTGTTACTACACAGATAGTGCATGAGATAGATGCTTTCAGTAAGGCACGAGGAGACTTCTTTGCACATCAAATGTGCAAAGATAGTAGGACAACATTACTGACAGGTTTTAATATATTTAAGGGCATAATTTTCATCTTTTTATATTATAATTTATTATTAAATGTTGAACTTGAACTTGAAACTTGAAATGAGATTGATTTTGTTTCTTTTTCTCATCTTAGATAGATGGTAGGAGATGTTTGGTTCTGATTCACCGAACTTGCAATCCATTGCCATTCGTATATTGAGCCAGCCATATAGTTCATCTGGTTGTGAGTGCAATTGGAGTATGTTTGAGCACATACATTCCAAGAAGTGCAATAGATTGACAGTGGAGAGGATGAATGACTTGGTATATGTTCATTACAACCTTCAACTCAGATATAGGAAGCGTTTTGACCACGATGACACTCCAATCAATCTAGAAGAGGTTGATCCACAGTCTGAGTGGATCACTGAGGCTACAGATGCAGTCTTTAGTGACGAGGACCTTGATTGGGTGGACTAGGCGAAGAGAGAGGCTGAGGTTGTAGCCATGGCTGAGGAGGAGGCTAGAGCATGAGGAGACATAGTTGTTGTTGGTGGGAGTGGCATGGAGAGTCAGACACAAGCAGAGACTATGGCTACAGCTGCAACATCATCCAAGACCCTTAGACGCCTTCGTAGGAAGGATGTTGGCTCTACTATGCCATAGAGTCATAGAATTATAGCTATTGTTTTGATATTTCATATTTGTATGGAACATTTGATGTCATGGATTTTATATTCCATGAGTTTTGTATACATTTGACTAATTTTATATATCTAAGTATGCTATTTCCTTTAGCAGCGCAACTACAATTTGTGTACTTTATACTTATGCGATCGTTGTATACTTGTGTATGTGATCAAATTTTCTTTTATTTGTGCTGTATTCAATAAAGGGTTCTTGAAACAAGTTTTAAATCCTTAAAAATCTCTAAATTTCTAGAGTTTTTTCAACTTTTTTTCATTTTGCCGAGTCTATGCCAAGTCTGAGTCCCAAGTCGCCGAGTCACTGAGTCGAGTCACCCTCGCCAAGTCTGAGTCGAGTCCGAGTCTCATAACTATGTTTTAGCTATTGATGCTCTTGGTTGTCTACTGCAAAAATATAATCAGATGAATCTAATTAAAGGTATTTCCATCCCCAACAATGTGATTGTTATAAACTCTCATTTTGTTGATGACAGTTTGTTATTTATTCAGAATTCTGAAACAAAAATCAACAATGTTATGCAGGTTCTAAATTTCTATTGTGAAGTTTCTGATTCTAAATTGGCTCATCATAAAACTAAATTTATTATGACCCAATTCGATACTCCTCCAGGATGGATTCCTAAAGATTGGAAACAAATTAGAAATGGGAAAATTACAAGATCCTTGATATTCCTTTCGGTTTTGGGGTTTCTCTTCATAATATGTGGAATTGATTTATCAGTAAATTGAAAAATAAAATCTATAATTGGGGAAATAGATTTCTTTCATTCATCATGTTGGATGCCTTCCAAAAAAGGTTATGAAGACTTAAATAAGCTCATTCGGCAATTTTTGTGGACTAATTGGGATGGTAAAATAGGATTTAGGACATCCTTTTGGCTGCACTGTTTACAACCTAAGTCCACAGGGAGGTTGGGGCTAGTAGACCCCAGGACACAAGGAATTTGTTTAGCTGCTAAATGGATTATAAGAGTTATGTCAGGGGAGGAACAATGGAAAGTTTTAGTGCAACATCATATCTCTCTTGCTATGATGAATGATAAATGGCAAAATGTGGGATGGATGGATAAAATTCTACTTGCTCCTTTCTTTCAGGTTAGAGCATCATTTCCATTGCAGTCTACATGGAAGGCTTGGCAACAGGTCTGCAAGTTTCTAAATTGGAAAAAAGACTCTCTACAACATGGTTTTAGCTTTGCTACCTCGTCTATCTGGTGGAATAAGCTGGTTCAATATCATGGCAAACCACTTGCAATCACCTTCCCTAAGTAATCTCAATATCTATTAACTTAAGGGGTGAAACAATATGGTGACATTTGGGATTTTAATGCCCTTGATTGGGCTACCTAGCAGGATTCAAAGCAAAACTTCAATTTACATAACAGGTATAATGGTTTCATAGCCTTTGTGAAATTGTTACTCCCTATTGAACTCCTCATGAAAGCCTACACTCCTTTGCACTGCAACTTTTTCAAGGATTGGTTGTGGATCGATAAATACCCTTTCTTACGGTTTCCTTTGAAGAAGTTATATTTCTAGCTTCTTCCAGGTATGAAATTGAATCCGAGACTTAATATGAAATGGAATTATAAGTTTAATGAAAGAAAATGGAGAATGTTAAGTGTGCCAATTTGGAAGTCCAAAACAAAGGCAAATGCTCAAATGCTGGCCTGGAAAATTTTGCACCATAAACTGCTAGTTGGGGATAGAATAAAATATTTAAGATTACAAGCAGCCAAGTGTCCTTTCTGTCAGCACAATGAAAACTTAAAACATATCTTTCAGGACTGCCCTCGTACAAAAAGGAAAATGGAATAGCATTTTTTATCATTTCCCTGCTATTTTTGGTCATGTTTTGCGCTGGAAAGAAGCAATCTTTGGTAGTGGACTGCATAAAAACATAATTGCTAATTCTATGAGGCAGTATGTTTTATTGCATTTATGGAAAAGGAGATGTTCAGCACTATTTTCTGCACATTTTGCATCGAGAAATAGATATTCTAAAGTTTTACTCTGACATCATGTTTCAATTCACTTTTTTTTGTTCTCAGCTGAAGAGGGGACTCACAGAAGATGCAGATTTCAGCAAGCGTTTGGAGGAGATCAAACACCAATTTTTGCAGCTCCATGAAGGGGAGCTTTGTTGTGCTAGACAATTGAAAATATGTTTAAATTCAAAGTGTAATGGTGGCATAAGATTGCTGCATTCTAGTTGTGTAATTGTGTCAATGTAAAATCTTTAGTGCTGTTAGTTTTTTTTCAATGGTGTCATAAGCTTGATGCTTACTAGCTGTACAGTTGAGACATTGTAAAAAATTTAGTGATGTCGTTTTCTTTCTTAGCAGTCTTCTTTTGGGACCGCATTTATTATTCATTGTAATTCCTTATAGTTTATTCAATAAAAAAAATAAAAAATAAATAACACATTAAAGTTAAAACTTTTAATTTAAATTTAATATTAGCATTGTTTAAACATGAAACTCTAAACCATGATAACTACTAGGATAAACCCAAGGTAAAAAATCTGCCAACATCCCTGATGTGAAAATACTGCCAACTGACCAAGTTGCCGACCACCCTATGACTTACTAAAAAAAGTAAGTATGGACAAAGTGTCTGAATAAGCTTCGAAAAGCACACTATGAAATCCCTTGAATACACTGAGCTAGGAAACACTAATTAAGCACAAATGGTTGACTGCCAAGCCACAAATGCCCTCAGAGGAGCCCCCCAACCATCCTGCTAGTCTACGGGAACCAAGTGATAGACTAACCTCAACAATTAATGGCTGCCTAGGAAAAGGGAACATTACAGCTTATGTGAAATGCAACCCTAGAATTCACACAATTTTTCATTCATGCTAAGACTAAATAAGGATGCAAGAGAAACATTGCATTGTTTTATGGAGTAATCTGATCGGTTAAAATTGCAAACTCTTCGCCTCTTAAATTCTCATGTGCTATTCTTTGCCAATCAAAACTTTCAATATTATTTACGCTAATTACCAAATTTAGAAAAATATAACAACCAATTTCTTAAATAATTATAAAATACACCACACTGTTGTTTAATTTGAAAAATAAAATTAAATATTTTTTCAAAATATAACCTTTACTACCATATTCTTATTTTTCTAAATGGAAAGATCTCTCCAAGATTTACTCCCGTAGAGAGACACCAATATTGGAACATTAATCAAACTACGCAGCCGCTCTCAGAAAAACATTGCAATTGGATATGTGAACAAACAACTCTTAAATCAAAATTGCATAATTTTAAAATTTTGCAGCCCTGTGCTTTTCCAACTTGGAAATATACTAACATTCAGAACCTTTATCCAACACATTAAGATAAATCAAAATGTCAAGCAGAGAAAACAACTACTACGTGCAGCTGTGCTTTAATTTCAAATAAGAAGACTGTCCAATTTTTTCAGTTCTAAGCAAATAAAGAGGACTTCATTTAATTACCTAATGGTTAGTAAACAAACTGAACAAAATAGACAGCCAAAACCAAGTTATGAGTGACAAATGAAATTAATAGGTACCTCAGAAGAATCTTCGTTGTCTACTGAAGTAGCTCTGATAGCTTTTCTGTAGGTTTTATCTCCCACTCTGAGAGAAGTTCGGGGAACAATGTTGACAGGACTTACAGAGCAATAAAACTCGGGTTTCGGACTACGCAACAAATGTTTGTATGCTACTAAATTTTGGGGGCGAACAATAGAATAAGTTTTGCACATCGTGTTCATTCTGTTAGGGAGGCATAGGCCCGCCATCGCCATGTCTTGTAGATCAAAACAACAGGACAATGAAAACCCTAGCAAAACCTGCTTATTTAACAGCAATCATAAACCCAGAACACTGGTAAAATTCAATATTTTATGATGGGTTATCTACATCCATGCTCAAATAGAAGCGACATTGATTCTATCTAATATACTCTATGAATAAGTCCGGGTACTCTAAATGTACGTCATTAATCATGACGGAGATTTATCCTGGTTGCAGTTATGTCAGGTATATCTAGGCCGAAAGTATTGTCTTTTAGTTCTTGTCATTCCATGGCCATAGAAAGTCCACGACTATATTGGTTTAACCAGTGCGTGTATTTACTTTCATAGTTGCCGACAAGAACTCAAAACGTCTATGCGCATGTTAGTTTTATTGAGAACCAAACATTTAACAAGGAATGGGAAGCGAGTATACAGATGTTTCTATTGGTATAGAATAGTATAGAAGGTATAGATATGAATTTAAAGTTACTGGAGCATTTTTGGATTCAATTCTCACTTTCTTGATGATTGATTATTGAGTGTGATATGAAATGTGATATGCAAAAATATACACAGCTAAATCTAAAAGCACTCTCTATCAAAATAGAAGATTTGTAATATTAAAGAGGTCAAAAATAGTCTACAGGTTAACATATTTTGTTATTTTAGCTTTCTTAATTGTTTAATCTTTTGCTATTTAATTTGATAATGAGTTCTTTTGTTTTTTCAATTATTTTTTCTTTGTATAAATCATGTGAGGAGGTTGTTTTTAACGTACTTGTATGATTTGGCAAGAGGTTATTGTAAGCTTGTAATCTGTTCTCCTAACACACTCCATTCAAATTATTCATGCATATCTCAAGTCCCCTCTAATGAAACTCTTTGAACTATGGATCCCTTCTAGGTCCATGAAGTTCCCTTCTTTCAATTCTTGAATCATCCCCTTGATCTATGTAGCTCAATGTTGGAGTGGCAAATGTCATGATAGATGCATAAATCATCATTTGGGCATTAGGCATATTCATGGTGTTTGTTGCCTCTTATTTCTTGAATCCAATTATCTTTAGCCATGTTGAAGACCTTCTAGCACTAATATCCTAGTTTAAAAGACTCTTGTTTCCCACAAACCTCTTGTTTACATAGATCTCATGTCTTCTTGTCAATTGGTCTTGTAACTCTTTGTATTTATGGTAACTCAACAAGTCAAATGGTCATGCCATTCATCACCTATCTTATAATGTGGGTTGTCCTTCCCCAAGATGTTGATGTCATAGTGGGTCCCACTTTCCTACTTTTCATTTCACAAACTATCAAGGTTGTAGCCATGCTAGCATCATTTAAACTACACCAATCATTGATCTTTTATATATACATGATGGTGTTGTTGCTTTTACATTAGTCTATTTTATGTGTTATTAATCTCAATCACTTAGTGGACCCTACCTTAGAATGCCTCCTTATGATTTTAGGAACTATTGAGCCCTTATTGACAACAAATTGGTTTGAGATATGTGATATTTTTATGTTGTATTATTGTTTACCCTGGTGTGATGGATAAGGAAGAGACTTGGAACTTGTGTGATGGATTTCAAATTAATACAATAGAATACGTAATACACAAAGTAAAATAAGCATGCATCTATACACACCAACTCCATATATTTCTCATATATCCATTATCTCGCATATATCCCCCCTCACATCTCTTTAATCCCCGTCTTTGCATAATCCACTTTCCACCACCCACACTCCAAAGGCATTGTCATCACATAAAACTACACTCTGTTGAGCATAGGCTTAGCATTCTAATGACACAATTGAAATGACCTCAAGGTGTGGGACCTTGCAAGTTGAGGTCAAGTCTCCAAAGAAGGTCGACTTCCTCTTTTGGTCAAAGTGCAGATGTGTTAGTCCAACCCAACACATGAAATCCTACTACTACCCTACTTTAACCAACTCATAGAGGAAAGGGGATAGAAGGAATGCATAAAAGGGAAATGGGGGGTGATCCACCAAGATAGAAATGTGTTTCTTTCTACTTCAAATAACACCATAAACCAATAAAATGGCCAAGAAACTCACTAAAACATGAAGGTAAGTGAAATTTACTCAAACATGCAAGAGATAAGAGGAATAATGGCTAGATTTCATTAACATAAGACATAAAAGAAATCTTTATAGTTATAGAATGTGAAATGCAGTGTTTGCCAGAGGAAACCCTAGAGGAGCTAGAGGAAGAACCCTTAAAAATGCATACAATTATTTCCTTTATAGTGCAAGCATAACTAATATGACTTCAGAGCAAACCCTAACCCTACCAAGGTTAGCAGTCGATAAAAATCTAATTAGATTGAGGACAAAGGAGCTAGTCATTGAATCATGTGTTGAAGATAGGCCTAGAAAACCATGATGTGCATGCCATGCCTTTGTATTGAATGTTTTGTAAGTGTGGCAAAGAGAACTCCTGTGAAATCTGCCCTAAAATCTGGTCTGCAATAGAAAATATGTCTTTGTCATACATAAAGAGGTATGGACACTGCTTTTGCATTGAATATGGTGTGGAAAAATATGGCAGATAAGCCCTAGAGTGAGAAAAAATGATCCTGGTAGCTAAAAATGTCACTCAATCATTACTACAAGCACTCTCGCAAAATGGCGTGCTTAGTCATTGTAGAGATTTGAATTTGAGTCACTTGATTAGAGATGGAAGGTTGAGATCAAGGCTATGGGCTTCCTTTAGCAAGTTTGATACATGACCGTCAATCTAACTTTGTTATAAGATAAATGGCCCATGCACCTCCTTAGATCAGCACAAAACACTCAAAGGCATCCTTCGAGGAGAACACACTACAAGGAAGTAATGTGCTCCAATGAGAAAGTGACAAACATCTCATTTTTGTGAGTTCACAAAGATGGTGGGGTAAGCAGAAAAAGAGCCCATGAGTTTGTTGAATTTCAACATGTGGCGGCATCTCAAGGACTCATGAGAGAAAGAGACGATAAAATAAAGCTCCATGGATAGTAGAACCCTTCGCAAAACAATATGGTGATGACACTTGGCAACATTTCAAGGATTCAAGGAAGAAATAAGCTATACCACCATTACCCTACAAAGGCTTTAGCCTCCATGATGAAAATTAGCATGTGCTCCAATATGTGTTATTCTTTTGCTAACTGGCAGGAAGAAACAAGTTGGCCCACCATCACCCTATGAAGGCTTTAGCTTCTATGATACATAAAATAACATGTGCTCCAATATGTGTCAGCCTTTCAATAACTCGCAGGAAGAAACAAGTTGGCCTACCAACGCCTCATGAAGGCTTTAGCTTATGTGATACATAAAGGCCTTTGACGCATGTGCCTTAAAAACAACTTAAGACTACTAGGAGCTACGCAAATGATGGAAAAGGGCTTAATAAACATTAGCAGCAAAACGTTAGCCTCTAATTTATTCATTTGGAGTAGGACGCGTGTTGTCATTTCAGGGAATCACAATGGGAGAAAATGACAAAATAAGAGCCTCCCTGATTGAAGGAGCTATGTGATATGTGGATTTATGTCTTGTTAGGGCCTAGGAAGACTTGAGACCATAGAGTGATAAATTTAAAATATTCAAGAAAAGGGAATGCTCGATTTCCTAACACAAGGGATCAATAAACACATGGGAATAAAGCCTTAAAGTTGTAACTTAAGCAGTAGGTGACCCCGGTAACCAATCAATACAAGATTATAAGAAAATTGCAAGGGCTTTCATCTAGACCTAGGGATTTTGAGATTTTAGACTGCAACTTGGTAAAGGTGAAAGGCAACTAATAGAGGCATTTAAACATATACACATTTGAAATTTCTCAGATCATTTTTTTGTGATGGATCATTTAAAAAATGATGGGTGGAACAAAGTTTCAACATGCTGGCGACTTCTGCAGATGATTTCCTATTAATCATGAATTCTAAAGGCCTTTCAGTCCATTGGGTATAGAGTCATAAGGGAATTCTTTAGCAACTGGGCCTCCCAAAATAAAAACAAAACATGTGCAAGTTGCACTTAGAGGAAAGAAAGAAAACTAGAAACCTACATTCCCTTAAGGAGAAAGCAGGGTGTGCAAGCACTTCTTGGAAATTAAAACAACTAACTAATATGTAAATGGGAAAAATTTGAATGCAACTACAAAAATATGCATCTATCAAAGATAAACCTTTTGAAGGAGTTGATCTCCCTCAAACCATAGTTGCAAACCTCATCCAACTACAAACATTGAAAACACCTGTCTGTATGTAAGGAGCTACACAAAATACTTGCATAGTGAAGAATTATCTCACTATAAACTTTGTCACTGTAGAAAAACCATAAGATGTAGGTGTTAGGTCCATCTGACATTGTTGCCTCAAGTGAACATATAGCAATAGGGGTGAACTTTTCGAAAGATGGGTCAGCATCCAAAAGCAAACCTTTTGCAAAGGGAAGATAACTCTCCTTAAAAAATGATAGGCCAATGTCATGACCATTGACCACTTCATTGCATGAACTAAAATAGAAAAAGAAAGTTTCCAACTCACATGTTGATGCAAAGTATGTTGAGATAGATGTGTGGTTGCTCGATGTGGGATTTTTTGTATGTCAGTCCCATGTGAAGAATTCTAACTTAGTGACATTATCCCTAAAATAAAAGGTCACATCTTCATCTTGAATGAAGACCTCATATTCAAAATTGTTACATTTAGGGATAGCAAAAAACTAACATACATTATAATTACACATGTTGATGCATACTTCATCAACACATACCTCATATTTGTGAGACACTTCAAGTGAAGAACTAGATTATTTAGATTGTCTCTCTATGTTCATTTCTTCTTCTTGATGATTGACTCCAACAAGAGCAAGATCCTAACATGATGTACCATCATATCCTCTACTACCATATCTTAGGCTTGTGTTGCTCATGATTTTCTTCTTCTTTAGAATCACATACGTCAACAAATAGGGGATCTTCATCCACTATAACAAAGGTTAATCAAGTATGTTGTTGCTCCAAAACTTTGGAGTCATTCTCACTCATCAAGCTAGATTCAAGTTGTTCATGGGCTTTTTTTGATGTAGAAATAGGTGATCTCTCCTCCTCATTGTCAATAAAACAAGGGAGGTCATCAAAAGAGAGGATCAGACCCTCCTTTGCATCATCCTTCTTTATTTTGTTCAATATCTTGTTGCTGCAACTAATCATCTTCAATTGTTTCTTGTAGTAGCTCAAGACACTCATGCTCTGAAGCATATGAAGGTTCATTAGCAATAGCCACCTCACCCCTAACCTAGAACCTCTCCCTCCTTTTTTCTTCTGACTAGTTGGGGTCCCATACAACTGGTCCACTCTTGTAAAGTGAAATGGCAATGGGGGAGCAAAATGGTTAGAAAGATATTGATAAGCTTGTAGGGGTTTTGGATGGGGTTGTTCATCAGGAACAAAGGGTTGAGCCTCCTCAAGAATAGATTCTTGTGAAGAGTGAAGGCTCTCAAAACTTGGGATATCCACCATAGGAGATCTACTTGATGATTCAAGAGGTTCAATAGGAGTTTCAAGAGGTCTATTAGGATTCTTGAAACTTACATATTTATATTTATGTACCTCCTCCTTAGTAGGATGTTCTAGAGGACTGATCGGAGTTTCAAGAGGCTCCTCATGGTTCCTAAAACAAAAAATTGTATTTGTGTTCATATCTCCACTGAGCTTCCATCTCTTGTTGTTGATAGTGATTTTGATGGATAAGCTCATCTTGTTGTGGAAAATATTCATGTTGTCCTTGATAGGCCCAATGAGCCAACTCCTCCTACTGCTCCTAATACTCTCGTTCCTCTATGATCTCATCCAACTGTCTATTGAGATCCATCAAAAGATTTTTGAGTTCACGTATCTCTGTATTGCCAACATTTTAGGGTTGGTTGGGAGAGTAGCAAGGCTAATTTTAAAAATAAGGAGCCTCTTGGGGTTGAACTTGAGCATAGGTTGGTTACCAAGAAGATTGAGTAGGGGCATAGGTGGTAAGAATTTGTAAAGGATTGATAGCCCACTATAGAATGGCTATGAGAAGAAAAAGTGGTGGCATTTCTAGCCTAATATTGTTGATGGAGAGGGGAAAAGTTGGTATTATCATGATATGGGTGAGTATACATGCAACTTCCATAATAGTTTTCCATATTTAAGAATGGGAAGGGTGGGAAACTTTTTGCAATTATTTAAAACAAATTAGATGTTTGTCTAAACATAGAAAAACTTTGGGTACTTACTAGCAAAAACACCCAAAGTGAATTGTAGAGTCATTAGTGGTTACAGATTCACCAAGTGCTTGTATGATTATCTAATGATTGTAGCTACTAGGAAACACAACAATCTTCTTAGTAGAATGAAAATTAAGGCTCATTAAACCTATCAACTTAGATGAATTTACACTGCTTGAACCAATAGATTTATCTCAAAGTCACCATGGTGTTTGAAGATATGCCTCAAAAGGTAAGATGCACTAGAGAAAACACCAAATTCTTCAATGGAATGAGATTATAGTCCCATGAAACTGGTCCTACTAGGCGTGCCTAAAATTATTGTCACATAAAACTACAACCCGATAAACATAGGCTCAATGTTCTTGTTAGGACTCAAAAATGTAGGTTGTAAATCCTAAGAGGATGCCAAGCTCTATAATCAGACTTACAACGTTTCTAAACTAGTAAACGAAGTTGAATTAGGTGGCTGATGACTCCCTACACTTCAGGCTTTGCTAAATCTAGGTGGGTGAACCTTGATGACTAATACAGATCTAAGCAAGTTGTGTGACTTAGTTGGCTTTAAGGATCTACCCACACTGGCATGAAATGTTGGTTTTAAGGCTTGTTAACTACTCTTACTCCTAGTGCTAAAGTCTGAAATGTAAATGTATAAATGATATTTTGTAGATTTTGAAATGAAATGGGCATGACCAGTGCCTACTCTTATTGGGCTAATGGAGTTAAGAGATGAATGATATGTGACTTAATTACTGGATATAGTTCGAACTGTTTAGAACTTGTGACTATTTATACCTTGTATAAATGTGCAAGAATGTAACTATCATACTCTTCTTATCGATCCAAATGATTCTTTTCAAGTTATTGTGATCAACTAATATGAAGTTTTAATCCTTTTGAAGGAACCAATTAACTGAATCACACAAAAGTAGCAAGTGTGCCCTTAACAAATCAAATATACTTCAGATTTGAATAACACGACAAAATCGAACTAGAGACAATATGATAATTTTATAGATTACAGGGCTCTTCTTATCGATCCAAATAATACTCCCTTATTACTATGATTAACTAAAGGATTTTAATTCTTATGAAGAAACCAATTAATTAAACCACACAAGAACAACAAATGTGCCTTGATAAATTGAGCTTGACAAACCAATTTTAATAATAAGAAAGCACTAAACTAGATACAACCAAATAATCAGATATTATCAACAAACAATTGACACCAAAATTTAGCCATGCGATTAAATCTTCTTCTCCATTGTATTTACTTCAAAAAATAACACATTATATAATAGAAATCCTTTTATATTGCAAAGTATGTATGTTGGAATGGTTGTTGTTACATTGATAATCCTAATCTAATGAGTGTTTTCATTCGGCCTTCATTTCCCTTATATATGCGAGAAGCTATAAGCTTCAGGACTTTACAAAAAGTCATATTGCTTCTTAACTAAAATGCCAATAACTATTTTTTTTTTTTAAAAAAAAAACTAAGAATTCTACAAATAATTTGTGATGCACCACGATCCATTAATTTTCATTAGGTACCCGTGATCACTGAAGATTTGTTCAAGGTCCATACTCCATGATAATGCATCATATGTTTGCAAGACTTTGATAACTCTTGCTTCTTACATTATTCGAGCAATAAATAAGTTAACTTTAGACAAATGCTCGATGTATCCTATTTTTGCATATGTATCAATGTTGCTAATAATATCTTTCATAGCATACTCGAGATCAAAGATTTGTTCCAATTATATGTGTGTTTTCTCCATTACCCCCTCTTCATCATTGATTTCATCAAGAGCCATTGGTAAAATACTGAGCAATTTCATCTTTCCATATATCTTGGTCCTTCAACTCTCCTTCATCATCGAAGAAATTTGACAAAGCCATACTTAAAGACTGGGTGAAATCATTAAGTTCCTACACTAGTATGTTGTTGAAATGCTCATGTGTTTTCATTAATTCTTGGTATTCTTAAAGCACATGTTCATCATTCTTCCCTTTGACTTCTGTTTGTTCTTTTATCTCTTTCATCCTATTGTGTAATCTATCATGTTCCTGGTAGGATACAAATTTCTTACTTTGGATAACCCAAACCTTGTCAGCTTTATCAAACATCTTGTCAAATCTTTTACATACCAACTATGAGGCCATTTCAAATTTAGTTATTTTTAGTTATCTCCTCAACTCTTCATGTTTTTTCTGAGATATCTCATATTTTCATTTCCAGTATGTTGTTTTAGACATGGCTTTGAGAACCTTTTTTTCACAATATATTAATGGAGAATAGAGACCAGAAGAGGAATGCAATTTATCTCTGTAATTAATTACTTCTTGTTTCAGTCTCTCATTTTCAGCAGTAAGCCCCTTGTTATCTCTTGTCAATTTCTTTATTTGAGCCTTGGTGAATTTAGCAACATTGACATTAAATTTAGTTGTTTCAATGGGATATGTATCTCCCACTCGTTGTACTAAAAGATGACCAAATACCTAATTAGGGTTATCAATAAGTATTGGCCTCTTTCCTAGTGGGTATAAAGCCCAAATCTATAAAGTAACATTATCTGGATTATACCCTGAACCAGTATATACCTTGTCACTAGCCTCATCTGTCAATTGTATGGTTTTATTTTCTCTTCTCATGAAACTATCAAAGACTATCGCTAAACTGATATCCCATCCTAGGAGAAGCATGACTCCAACCTCCTGCAACAACTCTTGCCCTATTTCAGGGGTGATATTTTTCATTTCATTGTTAACTTCTTATAATTCTTTTAGAGCCTCAACTTCTTTCTCATGATTAATTTCATTCATTCTTTCTCTTATTATTTTTCCTTTATATTCATAAACAAATGAGTTGAAATCAAGGGTTCAAACAAATGCATCATCTGAGACAAACTCCTAACTTGCATAATGTCTTACATCATTAGAGAGTTTATTAGAGGATTCAAATGAAACCACACTCCTTTCAGGTGGCAATTCATATTGTGGGATAGCAGGAGTAGTTATCTGTGTGACCTCATCTTCCTCTTCAATTTCATCTTCAATTGTAACAAGAGTGTCAACTGAGAAGCTAATATTTAGAGTGGGTTGTGGTGATGAATGACCTAAGGGCTCAATGTTCTCAACTTGTTTCCTTGAACACGTATCTCTTCTTCTCTCAAAATCTATGAGGGGTACATCCTTAGTCAATTCTTCCTCATGTAGGATCAACTGCTCAAATATTTCCATAGGATATTGTATTTCATGAAAAGCTTCTCTATATAATGAATTATTTCTTTTCCTCCATGCTTCCACCATCATTACCCTATTATATGCACCCTTTTTTAACATTTCCTGAGATTCATCACAGTTTCTGATCACATCATCAATGAAGAATTCATGCTCATATATTTTTAACTTTTGTGTCATTTTGGCACTATGAATGAAATGTTCAAGATCAAAATTTTCTCTTTTATTTCATTGCGGCGTGCCACAGTAATCTATCTTGTTGCCAACAAAATCATATCCCTTTTCTAAAACAATAGTAAAATCACCAAAACATAAAGTAGAAGGTATGAGAGATTGTTTTCCATAGTACTTAAGGTGCATATAGTCAGAGTAAGCCAACTACCTCACTATCTCTAAATATGCAATCCTGTCAGGAACTATTCTAGGCAGAATAAATGGAGTAGCTTCAAACCCATATACTCTGAGCACAGTGCAATCCTCATAAGCATACCAATCTCCCCAGTTGTGGTTGACTTTTCCTATGGGGTTTTTCTCTTTAGGCCTAAGAAATCTTTGTACCTCAGGGGATAAATTATAATCACAGTGATGGCAATATAGTTTGTATAAGGGTTTCATAAAGTATTCAAAATATATAAATAATGAGACCTCCCACATCTACTGTCCCAAATGGAAGTCCACATTGTACTGGCCTTATGTTCTCATCTTCATGCAATTCTTTGATTCTCATTTCCTCTCCCCACATCCCCATGGATTGTCCTTCGTACAATATCATATGCATAAGCAAAGAGTATTTTCTAAAAGTAATTGCATCACTATTGTGTTTTATGGAAGTAAGTGATGTGTTTATAACCCCTGCCAAGTACTCTACATAGTTGAAAGATCTAGCATCTTGGTTTTGAACATCTGTAGCCAAGATCATAAGGGCTATAGGCATTTCAACAGGGACATCTATTCCCAATACTTGACCTGTTGAGTCATATGTGTATTGATAGTATTATTCGAACAAATCAACAGAAAAAGGAGGTCACTCATTACTAGATAATCTTTTGAGCTGGCCCCCTATGTCTCGGGGCCTATGTAGAGAAAATTTCCATCTCTTGTAGCTCGTATCCATGGTGCATAACTCTTCTAAGAGGTCTCTAATTTTTAGTGGAATTTTCTTAGATGTACCCAATTGAAAGACCATAGCAATGTAGTCTGTAGTGATGGGAAGAAAATGTGACCCATCATGTGAGTGAATTCTCCTCATCTTAGGGTTATACATTTTTGCCAAAACCTTGATTAATTCCACATTGATAAATACATTTGGTATGACAAGCTTCCCCAGATTCATGTTCCATGGGTTTGATACAGGCTTTACTTATTCCTATAATGGTATATGAATAATTCATACCCTCGTTGTGGAGTCCATATATCTCCTAAATTCTTATGTTTGTCTTCTAACTTCTCAACTAAGGGATTCAATTAGGTTGTTCATCTAGATTTTGGTCCAGAACCAGGGCATTGTTGGAATAAATCTTAGTTTAGTGATCTCGTTTCTATTTTTTTCTCTTTGATTTGGGTTTCTCTAAAGTTCCTTCCATTTTTAAACCCTAGCTCTACTACAATTCAAATAACTTTGATAAATTCTTCAGCTGAGTCTTGAGTACTTACTTGAACTAGTGTTGCCTTCTTTGAGCTCCTTGCTATCACTCGATCCCACGTCCTCAACTTTGAGCTCCAATTGATTTAGATTCTAAGATCTTATGAGAGATATATTCAAGATTTGGCACACTTCTATCAATCCTAGTTCATAAATTTCACTCACGCCAACTTTCTAAATTGTGGTGGTATTAATGTTAGTTGTCTCTTTGAAAGCCACACCAGTCATGTCAGTCAGGTAAGAAATAATTTTTGCTGTGTCGAAGAGACTTTTCTTACACTCTCATCGATATCATGTTCTCCCTTCGACATACTTGTGCCCTTGTTTCTTTTTGGAGTATTGAAGATACATGTGATTATTTCTCTCTGATACCGCATGGTCTTTCCAGAAACATCATCCAAGGTTTTACTAATTTTCATATTATTTGTTTCTTGGTTATCAAATTTTTTAGAGAGTCTTGAAACCATCTCCCTTTGATATACCAATATCACTTTGACAATCATTTCTCTTCTACTCATCAGAGTTTCAAAGAGACCTTTATTCATGTTTCCCTGATATGATCTTCTCTCTTTGATATTTCTTGTCTTCATTCCTCATTTTAGGGTTTCGAAGAGACATGCTACTAATTTTCTTCGATGTCTCGTGGTCTCCTCGAAATCATTCCTTTAGTGTTACTTTACTATATACCTTTTGTTTAGTTTTCAGAGTGATCAAAGATACTTTTATCCATGTCTTCATGATATAAGCTTGTCTCCTCGATATTTTGTTCTTGACTATTTTCATAGTGTCGAAGAGACTTTGACACTTCTCAACCTGATAATTCAATGTCTCCTTGAAATTTTCATTGTGTTAGCCAAGTTCTAGATTTGGCAGTTGTCCATTATTTATTAGATAATAATCAATTATGTTTGAGAGATTTTTTTCTGTTTCCTGAATGCCAAAATCATTTAGCACATTAGAATATCAATATTTCTTCAACATCTTGTTTTTTGGCTCATTGGAGAGACAAACTATCTTTTCCCTTTGAAACACTTAAGTGTCTTCAAAATATTCCTTTTTGGGTTGTTGAAGAGACTTTGGAGTATGTTACTCTGAAGTGTGGTGGTCTTCCTGATATTTTGTGTTGGATTTGTTTTATCAAATTTTCGAAGAGATTACAGTGTAATTCTCTTCAAAATGACATTTTTTACCGAAATGAGTTTCAAGCAATGTACTTAAGGCGATGCATGTGTTTAGGCAGTGACTATGGGAGAGGTGATTTTGAATAATAATTCTACTTGATGGATTAAGGAGACTATAATTACAATATATTTAGATAAAAATGATGGTTGTGAGGGAGGATGTATATGGTGTAAAATAAAGTGGGTAGGCTAAGGTGGCGAGGAGTAGTGAAAATTTGAGGTGAAATTTTGGTTCTAACAGTGGCTCCGATTGGGGAAGAATGGTCATGAGGTCATTGCAAGAATTCAGAACTACTCTAGGACGCATACCATGGATGAAATGACAAAAAGAAAAAGAAAAGGGATCCTAAAACTACTGTTCATGGAATAAAATTTCCTTTTAAGAAAATAAATTCTTCAAGAATTGTCCATGCACTATAAATTCTTGACATTCTCCTATCATGTTTTGTAGATAGTATGAGTCTTCCCCACACTTGTCAATGATAATAAATGGTCCAAGCCACAAGGCTTCAAATTTCCCATGTTTTCCCTTCTCCTCACCTCTAGCATTCCACATGAGAACCATATCTCCTATTTGAAACTTCCTCTCTTTTGCTCTCTTATCAAATAGTTATTTCATTTGTAATTGCAACTCCTGATTGTGCTCTTGTGCTAGATGTATAACTTCATCCAATTATGCCAATTGTTCTATTT
This sequence comes from Sequoia sempervirens, assembly GCA_007258455.2. Lineage (NCBI taxonomy): Eukaryota > Viridiplantae > Streptophyta > Pinopsida > Cupressales > Cupressaceae > Sequoia > Sequoia sempervirens. Next base: position 160,073 of record VDFB02263757.1, read on the forward strand.
TGTCCTCCATTGGTTTAGGAATGTCTAGATCCTCTTGTAATATAAACTTATAAACTGGTAAGAGATTTTACAGAGGCATTTTGGCTTGAGTTTCATATACTAGTTCAAAAGGAGACTTTCTAGTAGCCTTCTTTATTGTGATCCTATCTGCCCAGATTGCCAATTTCAACTTAGAATCCCATGCCTTTTTAGTTGTGTCCAACATCCTCTTGATTATCTTCATAATACTCTTATTATTGGACTTGAGCAGTTGCCCATTTGCTTGGGGATGATATGGTGAAGCATATGAGATTGTGACACCATATGATTCACATAAATTTTTAAATTCATTAGATCTAAAACACATGACATTGTTTGTTATTAGCCTTACAGGGACTCCAAATCTAGTGATTATGTTTTCTAATTGGAAATTTATCACAACCTTGCTAGTAGCCTATTTTGTTGGTATGGATTCTATCCATTTTGTAAAATAGTCAATGGCTACTAGGATCCACTTATGCCCACCACTGGATTTTTCTATAATCTCACCTATAAAATTTATTCCCCATTGATGGAGTGGGGCCTCCACCTGCATAGGTCTTAGTGGTAATGCTCCCTGATACATCAATTTTTCAGAGAATTTTTAGCATGCTTCACATTTTCTTACATAGTTGTAAGCATCATTAAAGACTCTGGGCTAGTAATAACCTACCCTTAGTATTTTGTGGGCAATAGTCTTTGTTGAGAAGTGTCCTCCACATAAACCCTCATGCATTTCTCTAATAACATGTTTTTCCTGTGTTTCATCTAAGAACAATAACAACACACAATCTGTGTTTTTCTAGTACAAATCACCATCCATGAAAACATATTTTGATGCATGAAGCTTTAAGGTTCTTTTATCGTCATTCAATCCTTTTGGGCATTTCATATGTTTAAGGTAATAGGCGATGTTAGTGTACCATTGTGTGTTTTCTATGCTTGACACTCACTTTTCTTCCCCTTCTATGGTGCAAATATGAGCTACTTCTAGATTGGACTCAACCATCAACTTTGCTAGCCCTTGCCCTCTTACTAACTTAGTGATCTAGATATTCATGTTAAATTCTTGGATACAGTTGATCCAATGATGCCTTCTCCTAGTTACCCCAGTTTGTGAAAAAAACATCTTTTATCGCAACATTTGGCACATAAGCAATGACTTCTGCTCCCACCAAATAAGGCTTGAATGCCTTAACTGCTTTTACTAAGGAATAAGCTTGTTTCTTAGTAATGTCATACTTCAATTCTGCTCCCCGTAATGATTTACTAAAGAATGAAATAGGTTGTTCATATCCATCATTGTTCTTTTGTAACATGGCAGATGCTATTGTGTGGAATGATGCAAAGGAGAATATCTAGAAGGGTTTGTCAAATTCCTGGGATTTTAGTACAAGTGCTTCTTTGATAGCTCTTTTGATTGAAATAAAGGAATCAACAGTTTCTTCTATCTAATCAATTTTGGAGCCCCTTTTTAACATTTTAGATTGGAATCATAATCTCTGCAAAATTTGAAATAAACCGTCGAACAAAGTTAATTTATCCAAAGAAGGACTGGAGAGCTTTCACGGTCTTTGGGATGGGTATTTTGTCAATGACTTCCACTCTTTTTGGATCAATTCGTACTCCATCCTTTGAAACAATATGCCCTAATAATTTTCCTTCTATGATAGCAAAATGACACTTTTTCAGGTTTAGAGAGATGCCATATTCTAGTGCTTTGATGAAGATTTTTTCCAAATGTGCATAATTATCTTCTACCTTCTTAGAGTATGTTGTTAGATCATCCTGGTATACCACCATTATAGTATTAATCAAGTTAGCAAAGGCCACATCCATGGCCCTTTAGAATATTGCTCCTGCATTGGTGAGGCCAAAAGGAATTCTCACATAAACATATGTTCCCCATGGTGTGGTGAAAGCAATTTTATTTTGCTTTGACTCCTTGACCTTTACTTGGTTATATCTTGAAAAACTGTCTAGATCATGGATAGGAGCTCACATCTTGTTACTCTCTGCAACATTGCTTCCATATTTGGTAGAGGGTAATTGTCTTTGAGTGATGCCATATTTAGATTTCTAAAATCCACACACAACCTTATGTCTCCATTTTTATTTCTTACAGGTACCAGGTTTGATACCCAGGAGGAATGCTTGATTGTTTTGATAATGCCTCCATCCCTTAACTTCATAAGCTCCTCCTACATATTTGGTGCTAATGTAGGATTTATGGGTCATTGCTTTTGTCAAAATGGCTTAGCATCAATTTTTAATAGAATTTCATGCTAAAAGAGATATTCTCTATATGCTTTGAGGTTATCATATGACCAGGAAAAAACATGTTTATATTTCCTGAGCAGGACTATAAGAATATCTCTAATTTTGGGGCTAATCTTCTTGCCAATGTATACTTTCTTAGGAGCAAACTTTGTTCCAAGGTTAATCTCTTCAACATCTTCTTGCTTAACAGGTGTAGGATTTAGATTGAATTTTTCATGCCCATCAAATACTCTTTCTAATGCCACAAGCCCTTTCGGAATTTTGTTTGTTTTAAACTATACTACTTCCTACCCAATGACTATTTCTTTGCCATCCAATTTCTCCATAAAGGCATTAAAGTCTATCTCTTGAGATTCATATTGATCAATACAGTGAAGGAACTTGATCAGATCCTCGTCATCATTGAATACTTGACAGTTGTATATGTTATCTAGAATAACAAGCCTTTCCTTTCAAATTCTATGATTCTTGCTAATGTAATGTCATCTTGTTTGGGAGCTATATTAGCCAAGAAGTCTACCATTATGTTCTTGGATCTTTCTACCCAGTCTATTGAAAATGCATCAAATAGTTCAATGGTATCCCAAATTGAATTTTTGTATTGTTTTAGTCTTTTTTTCTTTGATAAGTATTTATCCCTAACTTGAGAGACAACCAATTCAGATTCTCCATATACTTCTGAAAACTTAATCTCATATCTCGTAGCAATATTCAAACCTAATAGCAATGCTTCATATTCAACTGTATTGTTGGTACATTCAAATGTCAACAAGAATGAATACTTGAAAATTTTACCAGAGGGTGAAATAAATACTATCCCAACTCCATTTCCATTTTTATTGCATGCCCCATCAAAGTATATTTTCCATAAACCATTATTATCATGTTGTGCTTCTTTATTGATTGGTTATGTGTTTTGTAGTTTTGGTTGTGATTTTTCTATCCTAAAATTCCCCAGATCCACATAACAAAAAAAATTTACTTGGTTAGAATCAAAATCTTCTATAACATGTTCTGATTTGGGTTCCCTATACAACTTGAATTCTCTCCCATTTTTTGGTATGGTGGCATATGATAGGTATAATTGGACATTTCCACGTGCTGTAGCAGTCCATTGTCTAGACAACAACATTCCATAATAAGGAGTATCAACCATAGTGATATCAGTTTTGTATGTTGCCTCGAGGTATGATGCTAGTTTCAACTCTACATCCCATATTACTCCAACCACTGAGATTGACCTATTATCCATGGCATAAAATTTTCCATAATTAGTGTTTACCCATAAACCTAGTTCCTTCGTAACAACCATAGGGATGGTGTTGATTGCTACCCTTGAATCAATCATGCATTTTTTTACCAGTTTGTTATTCATCAATATTGTGGTATAAAATATATCTACTTGAGATGGGTTTTCTGTAAGGGTATCACCCAAGTAGACTTTTTGTGTTTTTGTGGTTTCTTGTTAAATATTGTTTACTTTATTGATCTTGTCTTTATCTCGATTCTGTTGTTTGTGGGGTGTGTTGGAAATTAATTTAAGAGCAGTATCTTTGTACTCTTCTATTTGTTGGAAACACAAGGGAAGACAACTAAGGGGGGTGAATCAGTTGTCATAGAATTTAAAACTTATTCAAATCATTAACATTATTCTCTGATCTGATTAACAACCATGAAAGCATAAATCATCAACACATTAGAAACACACATAACACCAAGATCTTTTTTTTTACGTGGAAACCCTATTAGGGGAAAAACCACGGTGGAGGTCAGTCCACAAGATTATACCTTGTTAAAAGTATAAGAAATGAAAAATGTGGGGAATTCACTTGCATTCAGACACACTACCTAGAGCTCACTGCTCAATTACAATAGGGCTAACTTCCCAAAGGAAGGCACACTATCTTATAGAAAGAATTGTATTACATCCACAGGGATTTGAACTGATAGAATAAAATCTACTAATGCCTAATCACAACTTCAGTTAAGCACATAAACACTTCTTTACACTTCTTCACTCTTCTTCACACTCTACTCTACCTTCAAATGATTTAGATCAATATTCAAACATATACACATAAAAGCACACCTCAATTCGAATAAGCAATCGCTCTTAGATATCTGCAACAAGATATTTCATCCCTACACGTCGGCTTCAACAAAATAATAAAATGAATTAAAACTATCAACCCAAAATACTAAATATTATTAATGTGAATCAACCAAGGTCATCCACAACTTAGTGAAGACCTAAATCAATATATCCAACATGAAAACACTTCAATTAATTACTCCTCGAAGATCCACAACATGCTACAACCACCATGTCAGCTAAGAACAAGAAAAACATTAACACACAAGAGAAAATTTCCAACCACGAACACAATGATCAATGCGGATGTGCAACAAAGATAGAGCATGATCTAGAAGCATCCACAACAACTGAACTAACTAAAATTGCATCATCTTCAATTAGGAACACAAACTGAAGCAATAGAAAAACTGTCAGAATATACATCTTCATAACTCGATCAAATCTTCACGTAGATCTCTGAAACTTAATGTGGATAAGCTGGATACAATCAACAACAAACCCTTTAGTCCAAAACCTTTGATCATCAATGTACAAAACTTACCGACATACTGAACTTTACTTCACCACTAACAACCTACAAATTATTTTATTACAATTTCCTCGATATCCTCAACATATACAACTTCTAATTAATTAATGCTAATAGTGTTGACATCAATGACAACCACATATT
>VDFB02263759.1:0-69708 GCA_007258455.2 Sequoia sempervirens
CTTAGTAATAATTTTATACACAACATTACATAGAGCTATAGGCCTAAACAAATCCAAGGAGTTAGCTCCCACCTTATTAGGAATAAGAGCTAAAAATGTAGCATTTAGGGACTTCAACATTTGTTTATGCATAAAGGATTCTTGGACAACCTCTAAAAGGTCCAATTTAACCACTTCCCAGAACTCCTGAAAAAATTCAATGGGGAATCCATCAGGCCTAGGAGCTTTACCTTTCTTCATCTGGAATACAACCTTCTCAAGCTCCGACAAGGTAATAGGAGCAAGCAATGATTCATTCATTTCATTAGTCACCAGCTTCGGGATACAATCTAAAATTTTAGCTTCATCCTCCTCCGCAGGAGGCGAATCCTCAAAGAAAAGGGTAGAGAAATATCGAATGCATTCAGCTGAAATAGAGGCTGAAGAGGACAAAGATTCCCCATTAGGCAACAGAATAGAAGAAATAGCATTACCTTGTCTCAGATCCTTAACTGAGTTATGGAAGAAAGCAGTGTTTCGATCCCCAGCCTGGAGCCATTCAATACGAGACTTTTGTTTCCAAAAAATCTCTTCGCTTAACTCCCATTCCTCAAGCTCTTTTGTTGCAGCAACCTCTAATAAACTCAGCTCCTCTGAGAGGCCTTGATCTCGAATTTGTCTGGTAATTAGGTCTAGATTATCTCGCGCCTTTTGCTTTTCCTGTAATAAGTTACCAAAATGCTGCCTATTCCATCTTTTCAATCTGTATTTAACATACTGGAGCCTCTTTGAGAAAGAGTACATGGCAGTGCCATATGCTGGCTTCCCCTGATCCCACCAACTAGGGAGCAAAACATGAAGAGATTCATCCCTAAGCCACATGAGTTGGAACTTAAAGGTCTGTCTAGCACACCGTTGAGGCACATCAACCACTAGCTTAATAGGCCAATGATCAGAACCACGATCATCCAAAATTTCAGAGCTTATCAACCACCTGTCCCCCACCCAAAAACTAGACACCAAAAATCTATCAAGTCTTTCAGAAATAGAGGCATCGCCAATTCTCCTATTATTCCAAGTAAAAAGACCATTGCCAGGTTTGATATCCACAAGATTCAAAGCAGAGATATTGTCCTGGAGCAATAATGCAGAAGCCTCCAACCTTGCAATACCACCTCGTTTTTCTGCAAGCTCCGTGATAGCATTAAAATCGCCTCCAATAATCCAAGGATGGTAGGGAAATAAGCTGCGAACTAAACGAATGTTGGACCACAAAAGTTGCTTTCCTTGCAACTCCACAGGCGCATACACATTGGAGAAGAGAGCAATTTCCCCTGACATAAAACAAGAGGCCACCATGGAAAGGGAGGACCTGAAAGACACCCACCAAAGGGGGCAAATCTTACGCGGATTCCATAAACATGCCACCCCGCCAGAAGACCCTTGAGCACCAATGCATTGGCATCCACCATTCCCCCATAACTTAGGAACTAGATCCATCATACCCTCCACAGAGAGCTTAGTCTCCTGCAAAAAAAGAACATCAGGCGAATGACACCTAATCAAATCCCGAACAGCTTTTTGTCTAGGGCCACTGTTCAATCCCCTAACATTCCAAGAGAGAACTATCATTTTGAGGGGCATGAAAAATGCGAATCCAGAGTCTTGACTGACCCTGACTCCACCAAAGTCTCCCCTATCATCTTAATCTTTTCCTCATCCTTCTTCCTTCCCAGCTTAGAAATTTTCTCCGGCCCCCCCTTCTTGAGAACTTTTTGCAGAACACCCAACTGAGAGGACGCCTTAATATTCTTCTTGCCCACCTCTGGACCAAATTTTTGCAAGAGGTGAACCTTATCTACACTATCTTTCACTACCTCAGCACTACCACCCAACTCAACCTGAACCTCCATTTGACGATCTGTCCCTAGAGCCGAAGTCCCATCAGTAAGCGGAGCCATAATCCCCTCTGAGTTGAGCAAAACCTGACTAGAATCTTTCCCAACCTCATCTAAGCATGGCACTCCCATACCCCCCTCCTGTTGGGGAGTAAGCATTGCCTCAACTAAAGGGCCATGTTGATCAATATCCAGAGTCCCATGATCTAGATCCAAAAATCCTGGGTTCACCTCCTGTTGACTAAGATCCTCGAGCACCTCAAACCTGTTGAAGGTGTCCTCCTCTTGCCTGTCCTTCAAAGTCCTTTTATGACCTTTATTTCTGTTTCGGCCTCTAACGGGAATAAATCCATCTTCCCTACCACCAGAACCCTGAATGGGGTCCTTGCCCTTATCCACCCTAGGTGGATTAGCTGAAGGTTGAGAAGAATGAGCCTCCAAAGGCTTGGCCTTTGGACATCTGCGCAGGAGGTGACCATACTCATGACAGAAACGACAACGAAAGGGAAGTGTTTCATAATCCAGCTGTTGCACCCATGAATAATCTCCTGCACTCACTTCTAACGAGTATGGCAATGGCTTACTTAAATCAATTTCTACACAAAATCGGGCAAAAGTCATTACCTTTTTGAATTGTGTTTGCTGAGAAGAACCCACAGGTTTCCCCAGCTTCGAGGCTAATAGGCACAACACATCCTCTCGCCAGCATTCCACAGGGAGCCTTGGAAGACGGACCCAAACCGGAACCCGATTCAGAAGTTCCTCTGTCGGGTTGAAGCCAGCATGCCATGGCTTAATAAATAAGCCCACCTGGTTATAAAAATACGGGCCCCCTTCAAAAATCCTATTCCGATCAGCCAAACAATCAAAAGTAACCATGAAGTAGTTATTTGCCAGGAGGCGGATCTCCATCTCTCCCTCAGGCATCCATGTCTTTTGAGCCCACATCTCCAAGAATTGCAAAGAAATTTTCAAACCTAAGAATTTGCAATAAAGAGAATGTCGTGCATAATAATCAATGTCTTCAGCCAACATCTCCATTGGAATGACTACGCTCGGCCTCTCTTTACACCATTCGAGGCACCCATTAATCTTCAGAATTCTAGGCCCCCCTACTGAGCCCATCTCAACTTTCTCAGGTTCCACCGAGAAAAGATTATTATCAAAAATCTTCGAACCCTGTGGAGAGGGTTTCGATCCAAAAGCAGAACGAAAGTCCATATTGGGACAAACCCTAGAAGATTCTCCAGTATCCATCAAAGAGCACACAACGCAAGATGAGCAAGCAAGGCCCAAATAAAACCAAGAGCCCTTCGAAGAAGGCACACTCCACTGGACACCAAGGTCGCAACCCCCCAACCCCAGAATACACACCTGCTGCAAAAGAAAAGAGCCTCCCCCCGAATAGCATAACAAAAACCCACCCCCAAGAAGCTTCAGAGAAGAAGAGAACAAATCCGACCTAACTTCGTGAAAATGTACCATTTGTTTTTTGCATGCACTTTTAATATTACCTATTTTTTTCTCTATGTTATTTTTTCATTCATGTATTTTATATTAAATTGATTTCTTATTTTGTATCCTTTTAAAAACAAAATTAATTATTCTCTTTTTTTTGTCTATCTTTTTCTTTTTTCATTCATGTATTTTATATTAAATTGATTTCTTATTTTGTATTTATTTTGCAGTTTTCTCATACTATCACATTAATACTCTCTCAATATCTATCGCTTAAATTTCTATCTTACATTTCATTAGTTTGTCTCTTTCTCTCTTTTTGTATTTATTCTTTACATATCTATTTTTTAAAAAAATTGATTCTTCACCAATATTTCTTTGTTTTTGTTTCCCTCTTTTTATTTATCATTTTCTTGGGTGCTTTTTGCAATCTTTATCTTTGTGTTTGGAATAACAAAGGAGGTTTAAGTCATGGGTATGCTCCTTATGGTCTTGGGATTGACTTGAGGTTTGAGTTTACCCGATGTACGTAGCTTTTAGGTTGTTTCATACATCCCCAGGGGACTAGTCTCACTCCAACATGACACCCCTTCTCGACCCCAACTTGGCAAAATGTAAGACCAAGGTAAGGCGGGTTGGGTGTTCGGTTAGATCGTAGAGATACCCCTAAGTCAAGTCAACAAAAAAAAATAGTTCATACCTTGTTATCATCATTGAAAAGGGTTTGAATTGTTTTAAAGGCCAATTTACAAAAAAATCATAATTTGATTTTAGTGTACCTGTTGATTGATACACCAACAATTTATTTGTATTAAGTAGCATATAATCCTTCTTTTTTGCCCTTTGGATCAAAGGTGTCTTAAAAGAATTTGTATCCTTGTGATCCAACTCACCTCTTTTCAACCCCAACTTGGCAGAATGTAAGACCAAGGTAACACGGATTGGGTGTTCAGTTGGTTCACAAGGATACCCTTAAGTCAAAAAAAAATGTTTATACCTTTCTACCATCTTTGAAAGGGGTTGGAATGGAATATTTTGATTAATTGGAGACCAATTTATAAAAAAATCATAATGTGATTTTAGTGTACTTATTGATTAATACACTATCAATTCATTTGTTTTAAGTAGCATAGCATCCTTCTCTCTTCCCTTTAGATCAAATGTGTCTTAGAATAATTTTTATCCCTGTGACCCAACTCACCCATTTCTGACCTCAACTTAGCAGAATGTAAGACCAAGGTAAGGCGGTTGGGTGTTGATCCGAGTCATGGGGATACCCCTGAATCAACAAAAATAGGAGAGAGAAGTCCATAGCTTTTTATTATCTTTGAAAGGGGATACTCCAAGTCTCCCATGCTTGTTTTATTCCTTCTCTTTCTTTCTTTCTTTTTATGTCTCTACTTTCTATTGTTAATTTTTTTTATGAACTTATCTTATTCTTTATCTATATACCATTTTTTTTTGCCTCCACTTTTAAGATTACCTATTTTTTCTCTATGTTAATTTTTCATTCATGTATTTTATATTAAATTAATTTCTTATTTTGTATCTTTTTTCTCTTAAATTTTTAGTTATTTTCTCTTTTTTTGTTTGTCTTTTTCTTTTTAATCTATCATTTATTTTGCAGTTTTCTTATACTGTCACATTAATACTCTCAATATTTATCACTTAAATTTCTTATATTTCCTTAGTTTGTCTCTTTCTCTCTTTTTGTATTTATTCTTTACATATCTATTTTAAAAATTATTTGTTTCTTCACCAATATTTCTTTGTTTTTGTTTCCCTCTTTTTATTTATCATTTTCTTGGTCGCTTTTTGCAATCTTTATCTTTATGTTTGGAATAATAGAGGGGGTTTACGTCATGGGTATGATGTCTATGGTCTTAGGTTTGACTTGAGGTTTGAGTTTACCCAATGTACGTGGCTTTTAGGTTGTTGCATACATCCTCAAAAGACTAGTCTCACTCCAACGTGACACCCCTTCTTGACCCCAACTTGGCAGAATGTAAGACCAAGGTAAGGCAAGTTGGGTGTTGGGTTGGATTGTAGAGATACCCTTAAGTCAAGTCAACAAAAAAAAAAGAAATAGTTCATACATTTTTATCGTCATTGAAAAGGGTTTGAATTATATTAGAGGCCAATTTACAAAAAAATCATAATTTGATTTTAGTGTACCTGTTGATTGATACACCAACAATTTATTTGTATTAAGTAGCATATAATCCTTCTTTACTGCCCTTTTGATCAAAGTTGCCTTAGAAGAATTTGTATCCTTGTGACCCAACTCACCTCTTTTTGACTCCAATTTGGCAAAATGTAAGACCAAGGTAAGGCGAGTTGGGTGTTCAGTTAGTTCACAGGGATACCCTTAAGTCAACAAAAAAAAAAAGTTTATACATTTTTAGGTAAGGCGAGTTGGGTGTTCAGCTAGTTCATAGGGATACTCTTAAGTCAACAAAAAAAAATTTATACATTTTTACCGTCTTTGAAAGGAGTTGGATTGGAATTTTTTGATTAATTTGAGACCAATTTATAAAAAAATCATAATGTGATTAATTCATTTGTTTTAAGTAACATAGCATTCTTCTCTCTGCCCTTTAGATCAAAAGTGTCTTAGAAGAATTTCTATCCTTGTGACCCAACTCACCCATTTCTGACCCTAACTTGGTAGAATGTAAGACCAAGGTAAGACAAGGTTGGGTGTTGATCCAATTCATGGGGATACCCCTGAATCAACAAAAAAATGAGAGAGAAGTACATAGTTTTTTATTATCTTTGAAAGAGGATACCTCGAGTCTCTCATGCTTGCTTTATTCCTTTTTTCTTCTCTTTTTTTTTTGTGTCTCTACTTTCTATTGTTAATTTTTCTATAAACTTATCTTATTCTTTATCTGTATACCATGTTTTTTTTCCTACACTTTTAATATTACCTATTTTTTTGTCTATGCTATTTTTTCATTCATGTATTTTATATTAAATTAATTTCTTATTTTGTATCTTTTTTTCTTAAATTTTTAATTATTTTCTCCTTTTTTGTCTATATTTTCTTTAATCTATCATTTATTTTGCAGTTTTCTCATACTGTCACATTAATACTCTCTCAATATCTATTGCTTAAATTTATATCTTACATTTCCTTAGTTTGTCTCTTTCTCTCTTTTGTATTTATTCTTTGCATATTTATTTTAAAAATTCTTTGTTTCTTCACCAATATTTCTCTGTTTTTGTTTCCCTCTTTTTATTTATCATTTTCTTGGGTGCTTTTTGCAATCTTTATCTTTATGTTTGGAATAACGAAGGAGGTTAAGTCATAGGTATGCTCCCTATGGTCTTGGGTTTGACTTGAGGTTTGAGTTTACCCAATGTACATGGCTTTTAGGTTGTTGCATACATCCCTAGGGGACTAGTCTCACTCCAACATGACACCCCTTCTCGACCCCAACTTGGCAGAATGTAAAACCAAGGTAAGGTGAGTTGGGTGTTGGGTTGGATTGTAGAGATACCTCTAAGTCAAGTCAACAAAAAAAGAAATAGTTCATATGTTTTTATCATCATTGAAAAGGGTTTGAATTGTATTAGAGGCCAATTTACAAAAAAATTATAATTTGATTTTAATGTACCTCTGCCTTTTGGATCAAAGGTGTCTTAGAAGAATTTGTATCCTTGTGACCTAGCTCACCTCTTTCTGACCCCAACTTGGCAAAATGTAAGACCAAGGTAAGGTGGGTTGGGTGTTCAGCTAGTTCATAGGGATACCCTTAAGTCAACAAAAAAAAAGTTTATACCTTTTTACCGTCTTTGAAAGGGGTTGGATTGGAATATTTTGATTAATTGGAGACTAATTTATAAAAAAATCATAATGTGATTTTAGTGTACTTATTGATTAATACACTATCAATTCATTTGTTTTAAGTAACATAGCATCCTTCTTTTTTCCCTTTAGATCAAAGGTGTCTTAGAAGAATTTTTATACTTGTGACCCAACTCACCTATTTTCAACCCTAACTTGGCAGAATGTAAAACCAAGATAAGGAAGGTTGGGTGTTGATTCGAGTCATGGGGATACCCCTAAATCAACGAAAAATGAGAGAAAAGTCCATAGCTTTTTATTATCTTTGAAAGGGGATACCCTAAGTCTCTCATGCTTGCTTTATTCCTTCTCTCTTCTTTCTTTTTATGTCTCTACTTTCTATTGTTAATTTTTCTATAAACTTACCTTATTCTTTATCTATATACCTTTTTTTTTGTCTGCACTTTTAATATTACTTTTTTTTTTCTATGTTTTTTTTTTCATTCATGTATTTTATATTAAATTAATTTCTCATTTTGTATTTTTTTTCTTAAATTCTTAATTATTTTCTCTTTTTTTTGTCTATTTTTTCTTTTTAATCTATCATTTATTTTGCAATTTTCTCATACTATCACATTAATACTCTCTCAATATTTGTCGCTTAAATTTCTATCTTACATTTCCTTAGTTTGTCTCTTTCTCTCTTTTTGTATTTATTCTTTAAATATCTATTTAAAAATTATTTGTTTCTTCACCAATATTTCTCTGCTTTTGTTTCCCTCTTTTTATTAATCATTTTCCTGGGCACTTTTTGCAATCTTTATCTTTATGTTTGGAATAATGAAGGAGGTTTAAGTCATGGGTATGCTCCTCATGGTCTTGAGTTTTTCTTGAGGTTTGATTTTACCTAATGTATGTGGCTTTTAGGTTGTTGCATACATCTCTAGAGACTAGTCTCACTCCAACGTGACATCCCTTCTTGACCCCATCTTAGCAGAATGTAAGACCAAGGTAAGGTGGGTTATGTGTTGGGTTGGATTGTAGAGATACCCCTAAATCAAGTCAACAAAAAAAGAAAAAATAGTTCATACCTTTTTATCATCATTGAAAACGGTTTGAATTGTATTAGAGGCCAATTTACAAAAAAAAAAAAAAAAATGATTTTAGTGTACTTGTTGATTGGCACACCAACAATTTATTTGTATTAAGTAGCATATAATCCTTCTTTTATGCCCTTTGGATCAAAGGTGCCTTAGAAGAATTTGTATCCTTATAACTCAACTCACCTCTTTTTGACCCCAACTTCGTAGAATGTAAGTGTGATGCCCCTCAGTTTCCTTATGTTTGGACAGCTTCTTGGATTTCATCTAGACTTTATAATGTTGTTTTGCTTGACCTTATGTTATTGTTTGATAGACATTATGACACTATTGGATGTTACTTTGACATGGTGATATTTTGATAAGTAGATATTGTGATTGTTTGATAACATTATGATGCTTAGCTTAATGATATTGATGGCATTGTGATATTTGATGTTTTTATTTATATCATGTTTAGCAGATTAGTTGATTTATTATTTGAATATCATGGATATAAAAATGCTATGTAATGTTAGATGTATGTGTATCATGTTCTAATATCAGTTGCTATGTGTCGGTGATCGGGAACAGTGTCGCATCACTCATTTGTGAGTGCCCTGTGACTCTGTGATTTCCCCGTCATGGTGTGACTGATTATTTCTTTATGTACATGTTCAACCCTTCATTTTGTTGCAAGTTGCAGGTACAGGGCATTGAATCCACCTGATTATCAATTCTAAGCGTGTAAGAGCCCAATGTAGTTGTTTTGGAGGTTACATTGAGTCCCCCACTTCGAGCCATCGTCCTCGTTGAGGACGAATTCCCGATGTTTTGTTCCGTCTATGAGGTTTGTTGGTAATGTTTGTCTTTGTGTAGTCATCTTACTTTCATTTTGCGTTGGGTCGGTATCATTTGATTGTTTCATCTTGAGTTATGTTTATGACTTATGCTTTATTCGATTATTTCCTTAGACTTAAATTAACAAAATTGAAGGTTTTGATTAATGAAAATAAAGATATATTAAGTTAATGAACAAAATTAAAATAAATATGATATATAATTTTATTAGATTAAGATTTATTGCTCAAATAAAATATTTAAATAATACTGTGGAAACAACTCTAAATGTAAATTAAAATAATAAATTAACAAATTAAGGCATATTGTGTGTAAAGTAAATGAAAGGAAAAAATAAATAAAAATTTGAAAAGGGGAGGAAATTGAAAATGAGTGAAGGAATAAAACAGTTACCAAAAATTAATTGAAAAGAAGTGGAGTTGACTCCATAAGGGAAATTGACCTTTTATTTCTCATAGAGGAAAACTAATTCTTTTTTTTTATTATCGTGAATGTCTGGCTGGGTTTTTCTAGAAACTTTCTCTTGATTTGGGGAAAATACTGAAGTTGTTTTGGAAGGTATTGGGGTTTTACAGTAGCTGTGGGAGCTGGAATTACTTGAGTTGCAAAGACTTGAAAAAGTTGGAGTTGCAGCCTAGTGTATTGAATCCGACATCATTCTCAACTTAGTTTTGTGAACATTCTAGGTTACTCCATTATTCCTCCTAATCGTTCAGTTCAGAAAGTGAATGTTAGTGTGGATACATTATAAATCATTTATTCTATGATTGATTGATTTTGAATTTAAAACAAAACTTAAAACAAAAGAAAGAATGTTTTGAAAGAATAGTTGTAGCAACATATTTTGATGGTTGTGTCAAGGTGAATGTAGTTTCTTGTTTGTTGATTTAATTTTGTATTTCTGCCAAATGGCATAACTATAGTCTATGGCCTATTTGTGCAACTCGTCTTGCTACAGTTCAAACTAAGGGAATGATAGTTCTAGGGAAATAGCAGGGCCTCAAAACCATTATATTTATCCTGCACGAGGTAGGCTTTGATTTAAGCTAAAACCATTCAATATTGTGTCATCGTGCTTCAATTTTTTTTCTTACCATTCAAAAACTTTATGTATGGCCGAATATACAAATTCTGTAAATCTAGTTGACATGGACGTATATTTATTTCTTAGGATAGGTTAAGATATGGGGGCGGGGACATTGCCTCTATTCTTTTCACTATTTCTTTTGTCCCATTTTGTCTCCAAACTCCCACACTGTGGTTATAATTTCCTTGACCCACACAGAAAAATGTCGAATTAGAATATCATCACATTTCATGTGAAAGTAGTAAATAGTTACTCCACCTTGAGTCGGCCACCGTCCTAGTTCTATATGTTTGAATAAATTAGGAACCTTAACTTTCCTTCATGTGGTGCCCTATGAATCATCATAGCGCAATTTTATCTTTATTTTCATTTAAGACATTTTCGTTGGAAGTCTTATGGAATGGTCTTTTGGATCAGTGTTGGCCTTCATCTCAAGGATGCTTCGATCTACTGTATGTGTGCTTACTTGGGCCATAACTTGTAATGTGGTCTTCCAGATTGTAGGCCCTATCTGGCATTGAAAATGTTCAGTCGTAATGTGTTTGTAGTCTAAGTTGTGCTTATGTTATTCACCTGCATTGTGTCTGGGTCCTACTTCATTCATCCTCTTATCTAATGATTTCATGCAGACAAATACTTAATTCATAATCCATGCTCTTGAGACCTAGCAATTTAAAATGTGTATGAATGCATGTAAGTTGGAGAGTCACAAATGGTTATATTATGGCCAATGTTCTAACCGAAGATCAAACTGTTAGTTGTGTACTTCCAATTAAAGATTCTAAGAATAAACTTGTTTATGACTGAAGTCTAATCTATTTTAACTTGCAGTTCCTTCTAGTTAGAGGTCTAGAGCATAGCTTGAAAATGAATGAAGTTAGACTGAAATTCGATTGTCTTGTTATCAATCTCATTCGTTGTTATAAATATTAATATATGGCCTTAAAATGTGGTCTTCTTACTTAATCCTAGTCGCGGCCAGCTTGGGAGTCTATAGATCTTAATATTTTATAGACTTTTGTTATTCATAATATGAAAGAAGTAGAGAATTGTTATTGGAGCGAGTTTTATGAGCAAATATATATAATTATATTGGTTTTTTTATCTTTATATATATATATATATATATATATATATATATATATATATATATATATATATATATATATATATATATATATATGTTATGTTATGTTATATGAGTTTAAATATTCATCAAACCTACATTAAAATTCTTTTGTATATATATATTTAAACATGTATATGTACGCATGTGTATTTATATTTAAATATGTGGATCTTATGTAAATTTACTGCCCTATTGTTTAAGCTTATGTGAAGTAGAAATATAATTCTTTTAGACAAAATTGACTCTTCTATGAATAGATAAGCAGAAATTAGTACTTATTGCAAAGAAGGAATAAGATTTTGATGATTAATTGTATACCATGAAATGAATTTCTTGTGACCCGTTCTTGAATCCATTGTGCAATTAGTGTTTGGTTTATTGAAATGAATTTTGAGAATGGGTATGATGTGAGTTGATTGTGGAATTTATTTGTTTCCATGTTATTTGTGAGTTGAATTTTAGAATCTTCCAGAGGCTAAGATGAATTGCTCTCTTGATGGATTTATTTGTTTAGTTTGATATGGAAATTTATCTTAATTATGTTTATGATACCATTTTTCTTGCACATTGAGTTTTCCTTGGTGAATGGTCTTATGGAACTAGTGGGCGGAGAGGATAATGCCCTGCTTGAGTTATGTTTGAACCTTGGGTTTGTGCAAGTAGTGTATTTTTCTGTTTGATTGGTTTTCGGTGGTTAGGAGGGAAGTGGCTTCCAATGGGGGTCGGCGCACAAGTGGACACCTGGATAACCCATGTGGAAGTTTGTTAACAAGTGATAACATTAAAATAAACAAGGCAGAATGGGTAGCTCAAACATTAAACAAGATAAGTTTATACCTCGCTCAGGCTCAAGCGCTTATTTAGGCTTGAGGTGAGACAAGAAGGCTTGGAATGGCATAATCGACTACTTCATCTTCACGAGAGGTAGGTTGATTCTACATAGTTGGCATGAGGGGTCGGAGATCGGTAGAGGCTTCCAAGATAACCCTGGATGGGGGACAGGGCCTAGGATGATCTACCTGGATAACCTATGTTTGACTATGTGATGACACTTCCCCTATGACAATCATGAGTTCCCTTGTTATTTCACCTTGATTATTTATATGCCTCTAGAAGCTTAGCCACTATTGATTGTTGTTAATGTTGTACCTCTTGTGCTCATGAGTTATGTCAGACTTGTGATGTCTAGTCTCATTTTTCACTTATTGTGGGGCCCTTTGTTACCTCCTAGCATGGGGGGTGAACCTTTAGGTTCACATGGTTGGGTGGAACGTGTTACGTTCTCCATTGGGTTCCCTTCTTGTTTGTGTTGTGGCGATTCCTCTTGATCCGTGGACCTCTACACTGCTTCTACTTTTGGGATTTTGATCATTGTACTTTCATTTGCATTGTATCATGTATCATGTATCATATGTTGAGCACTCCTCACTTGTATCGAGGAAGTATTATTGTACAAATGTAATTGTAAACTGAAACTGATGTATCTCATCTATGTGAAGAATAATGTAATTAGTGATATTGTATATGTTAATTGAATGAATATTTTTGGTTATTCCTTTATGTTCATAGCATGGTTGTATCTCATGGTTCTTTGATTATTTGTGATGAGATGCTTATGATGATCAGAAATTGGTTATTACTACGTTATATGATTTTGTAAATTTGGATAATGGGAAATAAGTAATGCAGTCATGCACCCTAGAGGACGTTGGATAGTAATTAAGTTTGTGATCAAATCATATTGTGCAACATTTCACTTTAAAAAAAAATTGTCTATTTTTCGTTGTTCAGGTTTTGTCCTCTTGGGTTCTCGACAAGGGCATTACACATGATATCAAAGCCCAGGTTTAAACATTGGGTGCTCTGGGTATATAATTAGCCCATTAATTTGTCTTAGATGTATAGTTTGAAGTTTAATTTTTCCCTTGTTGACCTCATCTAATACCCTGATCTTGTCTTGGTGGTGTCTATGTAGGATCATGCCTAGGAGATGGGGTAGAGGTCGAGGGCGAGGTAGAGGTCACGGTGGTGGCCATGGGGCCAATCACCAAGTTTCACCTCCACAAAGTTCTCATGAGTCAGATCGTGAGGAGCATAAAGGTTCACAGAACAATCAGGGAGGTGTAGGACAAAATTTGGGCCAGCCAGGGATGGAGGGTGCACAGTTGCGCTAACTACTAGAGGAGGTTCTTGCCCGGCTTGGTCTGAGGCAGGAAGGTGAGCAATTAGTGATGAGAGAGAGAGAGATCTCCCAAGAGGAGGGAGTTAGTTGTTGAGCAGGATGCCATTTTAGTTGGTCACTTGAGGGACCTTCTTCGAGCATGTCCTCTAACATTTGATGGGACAGGCAGTGGATTAGAGGCAGAGACTTGGCTTATTGATTTGAACTAATATTTTTCTATGCACCCATATGGTAGCGATACCATAGCCAAATGCGCCATAATGCATCTTTGAGGGTTTGCTTCCACATGGCGGCGTCTTAAGGAGTAGAAGGTCCACCTAGATATAGACTTAGTGTCATGGGAGATGTTCCTTGAGAGATTTAGAGCCTGATTTTTGTCTGACCATTGGTGATAGCATCGTGCGGATGAGTTTCATGAGCTGACACAGTTGGCCATGTCAATGGAACAATGGGTAGAAATTCTATGAACTTAAGAAGTACATTGGCATTGGAGATGACGAGGGCATGTTAGTACAACACTTTATCATGGGCTTAAATGCCCACATCAATGGTGGAGTTCAGGTGTTCGAGCCGAAAATAATGGAGGTAGTTGTGGAAAAGGTTCAAATTGTTAAGGAGATTCAGATCGATAGTGCACCTCTAGTTGGTGTCAGATCGCAAGGTGGTCAATCTAAGACTGTAAGCTCCTCCAAGGGGCATCAGGCACCCTCCAAGGGTGGCCAACAACAGCAGCAACAGCCCTCTCAGTCAAAACATAAGAACTCTTGGTCTCGTCAGGATGATAGGTTTCAGACCAAGAGAGATCAAAGTTGGCAGTGAGCTCAATGTGATCGTTTCGAACAGCCAGCATAGATTTCCCAGTTTACGATTAGTGGGGGTGGTTTCCCATGATTTGGTGCATCTCTAGGTAATAAAGGGTTCAATAGAGGTATATGATGTTTTGTGTGTGGTTAACAGGGTCACATTGCTCAACAGTGTCCTTAAAAGGCACTTTTGTATTCAATCAAAGACCGGTGGCTTCCGAGCCGACAATAGGTGATGCAGGCATATCGCACAAGGTGTTTTCCACAATGGATAACTATCAGGCCGAGTACGAGGGTGCAGTTGGAGAGACGTCTAGTAGAGGACAAGCATCATTCTTTGGAAATCGTGCACATCCTGCTGCGTTGGGAGTTCACCCTCAATGGGCGAGTCATGGTCTAGGTGTGGGTCCAGTGGGATTCTAGTGTCGAGACTTTTGTCTCTTGTGAGGATGTATCTCGGATGTCTACATGTGTGTGCTACCCATTTTTGTTTGCAAGCTTCAAGAAGTAAGCCTCGTCCTAGGGGGGAGGATGTGATGCCCCTCAGTTTACTTATGTTTAGACAGCTTCTTGGATTTCGTATAGACTTTATGATGTTGTTTTGCTTGATCTTATGTTACTATTTGATAGACATTATGACACTGTTGGATGTTACTCAGACATGGTGATATTTTGATGAGTAGATATTATGACTATTTGATAACATTATGATGCTTAGCTTAATGATATTGATGGCATTGTGATATTTAATGTTCTTATTTATATCATGTTTAGCAGATTAGTTGATTTCTTATTTGAGTATCATGGATATGATGATGTTATGTAATGTTAGATGTATGTGTATCATGTTCTGATATCAATTGTTATGTGTTGGTGATGGGAAACAGTGCCACATCACTCATTTGTGATTTCCCTACGACTCTATGATTTTCCCGTCATGGTGTGACTAATTATTTCTTTGTGTACATGTTCGAACCTTCGTTTTGTTACAAGTTGCAGGTACAAGACATCGATTCCACCTAATTATTAGGTCTGAGTGTGCTAGAGCCCAATGGAATTGTTTTGGAGGTTACACTGAGTCCCCCACTTTGAGCCATCATCCTCGTCGAGGACGAATTCCCAATGTTTTGTTTCATCTGTGAGGTATGTTAGCAATGTTCTTCTTTGTGTGGTCTGTAAGAATTGGCTATGAAGGTAGCCACCCAAGATCTAGTGGCCTAATAGAAATCACAAGCATAAGAGAGAAACAATATGACAAGAATAGATTGTATTCTTATCAATGAATGCAAATATGATGAGCAAAAGTACATAGGAGACCCCTTGGTTATATAGCCAAGGTGAGAACATAGAAGGGCATAAGATTATGACAAGTGTCGTAATCTTATGACATGAGACAACTATGAAAAGCTATCACTCCACCTAAAGTGGAAAAGTGATAATGTGATAATCACCACAAAAGTTGGATCACCCACAAAAGCTGGAGAGATAATCACATGATGTGTCCACAAAAGGTGGAAGTGATAAAAAAATGACATGTCAAGTCCACCAAAAGTGGAAATTCTCTAACTACCTCCTATGTGGTCCCTAAGTAAACTTAACTAAGGTGTAATTATGACCTAGGACAAGGTACACCACTTTTAATTACACCAACATGGTCATCTTATTTCATTTTGTGTTGGGTCGATATCATTTGATTGTTTCATCTTGAGTTATGTTTATGACTTATGCTTTATTCAATTATTTCCTTATACTTAAACTGATGAAATTGAAGGTTTTGATTAATGAAAATAAAGCTATATTAAGTTAATGAACAAAATTAAAATAAATATGATATTTAATTTTATTAGATTAAGATTTATTGCTCAAATAGAATATTTAAATAATATTGTGGAAACAACTCTATATGTAAATTAAAATAATAAATTAACACATTAAGGCATATTGTGTGTAAAGTAAATGAAAGGCAAAATTAAATAAAATTTTAAAAAGAGGAGGAAATTGAAAATGAGTGGAGGAATAAAACAGTTACCAGAAATTAATTGAAAAGAAGTGGAGTTAATTCCACAGGGGCAATTGGCCTTTTATTTCTCACAGAGGAAAAATAATTCTTGTTTTTTTTTATTGTCATGAATGTCTGGTTGGGTTTTTTTGGAAGTTTTCTCTATTTTTAAAAAATTTCTCTTGATTTGGGGTAAATTTTGAAGTTGTTTTGGAAGGTATTGGGGTTTTACAGTAGTGCTGGGAGTTGGAATTGCTTGAGTTGCAAAGTAGAGACTTGAAAAAGTTGGAGTTGCATCCTGGAGTGTTGAATCTGACATCATTCTCAGCTTAGCTCTGTGAACATTCCAGGTTCCTCCATTATTCCTCCTGTTCATTCAATTCAAAAAGTGAATGTTGTTGTGGATACATTATAAATCATTTATTCTATGCTTGATTGATTTTGAATTTAAAAAAAAAGAATGTTCTGAAAGAATAGTTGTAGCAGCATATTTCAATGGTTGTGTCAAGGTGAATGTAGTTTCTTGTTTGTTGATTTAATTTTGTATTTCTGCTAGATGGCATAACTATAGTCTATGGCCTATTTGTGCAACTCATCTTGCTATAGTTCAGACTTAGGGAATGATAGTTCTGGGGATATAGCAAGGCCTGAAAACTATTATATTTATCCTGCACGAGGTAGGCTTCAGTTTAAGCTAAAACCATTCAATATTGTGTCGTCATGCTTAAATTTGTTTTCTTACCATTCAAAAAATTTCTATATGGCCTAATATATGAATTTTGTACATCTAGTTGACATGGACGTATATTTATTTCTTAGGATGGGTTAAAATATGCTACGCACTTAATATTATTGTACATAGGGTTATGAATAGTCGGCTTGTGGCTATCTTAACTCTCCATTAAGTCATATTATCATTAGTATATTGTTATTTAGTTGTTTAGGTCGGCCTAAGTCTTATAGAGGTGTGTCTAAGTTGGCCTAGGTGATATCCTTGGCATAAATAGGTATATATAGGAGGTTGTGAGTCTTATTTCATCATCAAGTGTGAAGTCTGTTCTCATTAGAGATATTTGGAGGTTTTCCCCCTCGAAGTGGCTTGTTATTCTCAGTTATTATCAATTATTTGCAGTATATTTCATATCATATTCTTCTATTGTGCAAGTTATTTCATTACAAGTGGTATTAGAGCATGATCTTGGCACCATAGAGGCAAGGTTTTTCTCAATTTTGGAGGCGATTTTGGGAAGAGCATATCTTTCAAATTTTGGCAAATTTTTTTCTGATTTTTAAAGGGTTTTTGAAGAACATATTGAAGAAGCTACAGTCCATATTTTAGAAGAATTGGAGCAGAATTAAGCGAATTATTGCAGAATTAGTGTTTCTACACTATTTTTTTGGAATCTACATATCTTGCACATCTTGTTGAATTGGAGTCTGATTTTTATTGGGTTTTTGAAGACATACTAAAGGAGATTACAGTAAAAATTTGAGAGAATTTAAGTTTTATTTGTGTGATTTATTTCAACATTAGTGGTTTCCATCATGACGGGGCCGCAACAAGGGGTAAAAGAATCTGTCACTCCGGGGAAGACTCGATAAGGATGGTGAAACAATGAGGATATTACTCATAATGAAGAAATCAATAAGGTCAAGGAAGAAATTTCCTCAATTAAGATGGATATGTGTGACCTAAGAGGAGATATGTCGGAACATGCAAAACATGTTAAGCACCTACATAGCTGAATCAAGAAAGGAGTTCTCAAGCGACCAAGGTGAGAATTCTAGGTCAGCTACTACTAACACAAGCTTTAGTACTCCTATGGGATCTAGGAATTTATTTCCAAAGTTGGATATGCGCAAGTTTGATGGTAAGGATCCTCTAACATGGATAAACCAAATGGAGAATTTTTTTGAAGTACACCAAATCCCAAATGGACAAAAGGTCACGATGGCTTCCTTATATTTAGAACTAGATCAATTCATTTGGTATTGTTGGCTTTGCACTCATCGAGGTAAAAAGGGGCTCACCGTCTCATGGTCAATTTTCTGAGAGGAACTCCAAGCACAATATAGCAATAGTGTCACAAACAACTTCTTGACCCGGCTAGTTAAACTTCAACAAACAGGATCAGTTAAGGATTACATTCAGCAATTCCAAAATCTATCCTTAAGGGTGGATTCAATTACGAGGAAAACTTGAATGACTTATTCTTGGGTGGTCTCAAGGATCACATTCAACATGAGGTACGCATGTTTAGCCCTAGTTCCATAAATGAGTCTTTTATCTTAGCACGTAGGGTAGAGGAGAAATATTTGATTCCTAAGAAGCAAGGGGCTAATGTGACAAGAGAGAAAGGATATTCAACACAACCTACTAAGTTGACTCTACAACAAATTGAGGAGAAAAGAACAAAAGGCTTGTGTTTCAATTGTGATAGCAAATATAGTCGAGGACATAAATGTAGTGAAAAGAAATTGTTTTATATTGAAGGTCCCAATGAGGAAGAAGAGGAAGAACCCATACTAGAAGATGAAAGGGAGTCAAATGAGGAATCACATGATTCTCAACCAATCATTTCTTGTCATGCACTCTCAGGTTTTAGTGCTCCACAAACTCTCAAGGTGGTGGGGGCTCCTAAAGAAGAGAAGGTACAGATGTTGATAAGACTCAAGTAGTACTCATAATTTCATCAACAAAAAGTTAGCTACTCGTCTAAATTGTTATATATCTAGCTCCAGAGTTTCAGGTTTTGATTGCAAATGGTGGTATAGTTAGTTGTTCAAGGAAGTTTCATAGCATTAAATTATCCATGGGAGATTATCAACTTGATACCCCAATGTATGCAATATCCATGGGTGCAGAGATATTGTTTTGGGAGTACAATGGCTTACTACATTAGGAACAATTGAGATGAACTTCCAAGAACTATTCATGAGATTTCAATCAAAAGGAAGGCTAGTAGAGCTAAGGGGTTGAAGGAAAAATTCCACAAATGGTAAGCTCTCATCAAATGCAAAAGTTGCTTTTAAGAAAGGAGGGATGGATTTGTGGCCAACTATGTTCATTAGAAGTCTCTCAATCTATTACTCCTACTCATCCGCATTTGCAAGCCATAATTGATCGTCACTTAGTTGTTCTTGGAGATATGCCTAAAGGACTTCCTCCTAAGAGGGATCATGATCATGCCATACAGTTAGTCGAGGAGCCAACCACGAACATCGAGGCCTTACGGTATCCACACATACAAAAGAGTGAGAAAAAATTGTTGAAGAAGATGCTAGAGGCAGAATCATTAGGCATAGCCAAAGTGCTTACTCCTAGGTGGTTATGGTACGTAAGAAGGATGATACTTGGCATGTGTCCGGATTATAGAGTGCTCAACATGTACACCATTAAAGATAAGTTTCAATGTCATTGATGATTTGCTAGATGAATTAAATGGAGCTATGTTTTTACCAAGTTAGATCTTAGATCTAGTTATCACCAAATTCGGATTAAGGAGGAGGATATTTGTAAGACAGCATTTTGACTCATGAGGGTCATTATGAATTTTTGGTGATGCCATTTGGTCTTACCAATGTACCATCTACATTCAAAATTTGATGAATTCCATTTTAAGAAGTTCTTGAGAAAGTTTGTGTTAGTATTCTTTGATGATATATTGATTTACAACAAGACTTGGGAAGAACATTTGCAACATGTGGACCAAGCATTACAAATACTTGAAGATCATAAACTCTATGCTAAGCCATCCAAGTGTGCTTTTATCTTACAGAGGTGGAGATTTGGGACACATAGTTTCACATGAAGGAGTAAAGGTGGACCCTAACAAAATTAAGGCTATCATGGAATGGCCTATTCCAAAAACCATTAAGAAACTGAGAGGATTCTTGGGATTGACAGGGTACTATAGAAGATTTGTGAAGAATTATGGTAGTATAGAGCACCTCTCACCACTCTATTGAAGAAGGATTATTTTCATTGGAACGAGTCTACCAATACAACATTTGAGAGATTGAAGGAGGCTATGTGTACAACTCCAATACTTGCCATCTGACTTCACCAAGGAATTCATTGTGGAATGTGATGCTTCCGAAATGGATAGGAGCAGTGTCATGCAAGAAGGTCGCACTCAATTGCTTTTGAGAGTCTCAATTAAAAGGTAAGAATCTACTAAAACCTATTTATGAGAAGAAATGCTAGCAATACTCCATGCGGGAAACAATGGTGGCCCTTATCTATTGGGTAGACATTTCAAGGTTAAGACAGATCATGATAGCCTAAAATATTTTTTGGAACAACGACTATCTTCTGAAGAGCAACAAAAATGGGTCACTAAGATGTTAGGATATGACTTTGAGATTGTATATAAGAAAGGAAAGAAAATATTGCTTGCAACACTATCAAGGAAGGATGAGAAAGATGAAGCCTTATTATTGTGCCCCTTTCAATACAAGAGATGGATGGAAAGCCAAAGCAGAATGGAAAAATGATAAGTTGCGACTAGTAATCTCATCCAAAATTAAAAGTGATCCTAGTAGTTCAGATAAGTTTTTGTTGGAAGGAGATACTCTTTGGTATAAAGAGCATTTGTATCTCGCAAGAATTCCAACCTTAAAATCAAGATTCTCAGAGTTGCATGAGTCTCCAATGGGTGGTCATTTAGGATTTTTGAAGACATATCATCGAGTCAAGCAAGATTTCTTTTGGGAAGGGCTAAAGGGTGATGTTCAAAAATTTGTGGCAGAATGTTTGGTGCTCAAAGGCATAAAGGGGAGACAATTAAGACACCAGTCTCTTGCAACCCTTATCTATTCCTAGCCAAGTTGGGAAGAGATATCCATGGACTTCATCATAGGGCTTCCCAAATCTAAAGGTCATAATGTCATCATGGTGGTGGTTGATCGGCTCACTAAATATGCACATTTCATTGCATTAGCACATCCTTTTACAGCAAGTGCAGTGGCTAAAGCTTTTTTGGAGAATATCCAAAAGCTACATGGTACACCTAAAGTTATTATAACGCCCGTCGTGCAAACCCCAGAGAACACACACATAACACGAATAATTTTTTTTTATTTTTTTTTATTTTTTTATTAATAAAAGTATCATGTAACAACATTAAACCATAATCACATAACATAACACATAAAATTAATACACTCGGTTCTCTGGGGCACGCGAGGTTACATTGCAACCACAACACAAAATAAAGATAACGAAAACAACATAACCATTTACTTATGGAAACCATATACAATGATACAACTGATAGCCATGATGCGAGTATGATAACATCGCATAATTACATCCATGATAAATCTTTTAACAAGATCCAAATTAAACCTAACTATTACATTATTGAAATAATATTACATTACAATTTTCTTTGATACATAAATTACATTGAGTTTCCCAACATGGGGATTGATACAAGAATAATGAACATGAAGTACAACTGATCACTGGAACATCTGCACTGCGGAAGCTGAGAAGACAAGACGCTGATGGGGAACCCAACGGGTGCGGAGCACGTTCCACCCAACCATGTGAATTACGAAGTAACTCACCCCCCGTGCTCAGAGGTGACGAGGAAGTGAACCCGACCATGAATGTCAACCGACTCAACCACAACATGATACAAACAAGTACAACCCAAGTATGCAATGCAAAACCATCAACGTACTCAAATCACATAACAAATAAAACCAGAAACTCATTACGATAACATGAAGTACTAACACTTAACAATCACGAATCAAATCACAAGAAGTCAAAGAAAAATCATAAAGAGATAACATCCAGAGGCAACAACACAAACAATAAGGGTGTCAAGTGGAGAGTGTCATCGCATAGCCCTCATGGGATTTCCTGGCCCTTCCTCCAACTGAGGCGCCGGCACCCATCTATGGATATCTTGGCCCTTCCTCCTAACTGAGGCGCCGGCACCATAGGGTAGCTAATGCGGAGCCAATAGTCTCTCATGAGGACGAGACTCTGACTTTGCCGACCACGGCCTTCTCAGTCTATCACTAGTCTAAGGTAGCCCTAATGCATAGCCGAGGAATCCAAAGTTTTATTATCTTGTATTTTTAAACTACCCATCCCCCTAAATCTATTGTTTAGGTTATCACTTGTTTACTACTCTTTGAGGGTTATCCTGGCCCTTCCTCATCCGAGGCGCCGGCGCCCACGAAGAGCCACTCTCCCTCCTATGACCCCTAACATAACTCAAAACAGGCAAGGGTTGGATCAAATCATACAAACGTAAAACTCGAATCCACACATGCGAGGTATTATTCCTCTCGCGTCAATCCATAACAACTATCATAAGAACCGCCCAACCCTTCCAAGCACAAAATTACAAAGCTTCGAAACCAAAGGTGTAATCAACAAGAAGACAACTCCAACAATAACCATGCCTCTGGACTAAGGTTAACATACGACAGGGTTTCCACGGGTCGACACAAAGCTACAAGGCATACATATGACATAACAAGAAAAATTCACATCACAATACAAGGTTTCACCAGTAAGTTTGTTTTCCATTCTTTGTTTAAATAACTCGCTATGGTTGTCTCCTACTGTCACCGTTACCGACTAAATTTTGTCTATCACATTTGGTTAATCAAAACGATAAATTAACTAATGTCCAATAACAAAATTTACTTAATTAAAAGAAAATTGCCCATTTTAGAGAAAAAGAAACGAGACACAATCTTGATCCATACAATGATAAATTAACATTTAAAATTTAAATAACTATATTTCATTTAAAAATAAAATACCCAATAATTCATATTCTCAAATACATATATATCTGTACATATATACAAAATAAATAAATCAATATCTAAATCTAATTAATTAATTTATATTTTAAAATACATATATATATATATATAGAATAAAAACTAAACAAAAAAAATAAATTAAAAATAAATAAAATAAAAAATAAAAATAAAAACAAATCACAAAGTATCTACATGGGACGTAGCCCTTAGTCTGCTCGCGGCAGTCTTATTGACTGCCGCGCGCAGCAGTCTTAAAGACTGCTGCGCACAACAGTCAATAAAGACTGTTGTGTGCAGAGACGGCAGGGCCGAGGGTCGAGGGTACGGCCTCGGTCGTGCCCTCCCCTTCCTGCGCATTAGAAAATTTAAAAGAATTAAATTTAAACTTAAATAAAATCCGTTTAAAACATATAAAACCAAAATGGATTTCAATATAAATTAAAACCCAAAACGGGTACAGAGTAACACGTTTTCTGCAAATTTTAAAAAAAATTCTTTTGCCAGTCGTACGGGACGCCGTCGGCCGATTCGGCCACGGAATTAAATAAAATTTAATTTAAACATAAACCTCAATATGAAAATTCCTATGCACAAACATTATTTAATAAATCCGTATATATATATATATATATATATATATATACGAACACTATATATATATATATATATATGAAAACTCAGAATATATACTTTTTTTTAAAAAAAAATACAGAGGAATACTTTTACCAGTCATAGGCACAAATAACAGTAAGATATATTAATCATTACGTATATATATATAAACATTACATATATAAATATAAAGAAACAAACAGAGACAGAATACAGAGAAATAGATTTCCTTAAATGTTAAGAACAACAGAGGAAATACAGAGAATAACATAGCCCCATTATATATGTATATAATTATAATATTATAGCTTCCAAATTTATTATTCTCTACAGAAATTATCATTCAAAATCCTCATATTGATTAACTGAGTGGTTTCAAAAGACAGAGGTTTTGGATTTGATAGATTGAAAGCAGTGTAATAACCATGATTTTCTTTGTTTTCTAACTTAATAAATTTCTCTAGTTTTCAGTTTTCAACAGAAGTTCTCTATGTTCAAAAAAAATTATTTTAATAAGATCTATTTTTCTTTTCAGAACAAACAAAAAGGTGTATGAGGAGAGAACAACGAGAGGAACCTGGAGTCCAATGCAAATTCGAAGATGCCTGCTTGACTCTGATGCTTTCGAATCCGATTCCAATCCTAGTCCAGAACGAAATCCACCTTCACTTGAGCACTTCAACTTCTGTTCCTCTGGGTGTGTGTGTGAGAACTCTCCAGAATTCATAATTAAATAAAATATATTCTTCATCTCCCCAAAGCTCTCCCCAAAAATCCAGATAAAAAGAAAAATCAATCTTTAAAACAAGCTTTCTTTTCAACACTCAAACCCTATTGGCTCACACTGTCTTTTAATTCTTTTATTTGTTTTAATTACTTTAATTCCTGTTTTGTAACTTTTCTTGCACCACACATTATATATTTAATTTAAATAAATTATTCACATAATTATCCACCACCAAATTTAATTAATTAAAATAATTTAAGCAGATTTATTATTTAATTATTATTTAATTGCAATATATGATTTTCAAAATAATTAAAATATTTAAATAATTAAATATTATTTAATCCAACATTTAACATAAATAATCAATTTCAAACGTTAAGATAAATCATAATTATCAATGCCCACCTAAAATAAGACAAGACACAAACACCGCAGGCAAAGACGACAATTACACAACATCGACTATACCAACAGATGAGACAACCTGACATCATGGGACGGGAGGACTTCATCGTCACCTCTGTATCAACATTTATCCGTTGGGTTATTTGGTGCTCGCCCTGTCCTGCCGAAGCAGGTGGAATCGAGACTTATACCTGCAATCCTGCATACAAACGAAGTTGTGTACATGTGCATATATACATATATATCAAAGCATTAAATCAAGATACTGCATTGTGGGAAGGAATCGCAACATAACAGGGCACTCGCGAACGAGTGATGCTATATTGTCCTTCGTCACACCTATTCTAACAAAATAACATAATCAATGAATTACATTTCTAACTAACAATCATCTCATAATATATTAATTTAAATCACCGCATTAAATCATAATTTGGAAAATCAACTGATATAATCAACCATAATGTCATATAGAGTCATCATGTCCAAAATGAAATAACAGCATCATCTAGCATCTAACTAACCATATCAAACAATAACAGTATCATCACAATATCCAAGCAAAGCACGTAAAATAATAAGTCTAGATAGTATGAGGGGTATTACAGTTATTCTTAGTGATCATGATCCTATCTTCACTAGTCACTTTTGGAAAGATTTATTCTCATGTTTGGGTACTCAATTGGCTCTTAGCTCTTCATACCACCCTCAATCAGATGGGAAAACAGAGGTTGTTAATAAGTGTTTGGAAGGATATATACGTTGTTTCACTTCAGAGAAACAATCCCAGTGGGTAGATTGGCTACCACTTGCGGAATGGTGGTATAACACTTCTTTTCATAGCTCATCAAAAATGTCTCCATTTTTGGCACTTTATGATATCATCCTCCTTCCATCACATCATCAATTAAGGTGTCCCCAAGAGTTCAGGCAGTAGAAGACCACTTGCTTCATCAACAACAAGTACTTTCAGGACTCAAGGAGAATTTAGCCATGGCACAAAATTGAATGAAACAATAGGTAGACCAACATCGTAGTGAAAGAAGTTTTGAAGTTGTGGATTGGGTCTTCTTGCGATTGCAGCCTTATAAGCAAATCTCACTAAAGCAGCAAAGAAAGAATAATAAGTTGTCACCAAAGTATTATGGTCCATACCAAATCATGCAAAAGATCGGTAGTGTTGCCTACAAGCTTGAGTTGCCACCTACAACAAAGATACATCCAGTTTTTCATGTTTCCTGTTTGAAGAAGGTAATTGGGTATAATATTCCCTCTCAAACAACACTTCCCGAGCTTGATGAAGAAGGGAGAATCATTTTGGAACCAGAGTGCATTCGTCAAACACGCACAAAGAAGCTGAGGAATAGAACTATCACTGAGTATCTCATCCAATGGAAGAATTTACCAGTTAAAGATGCCACTTGGGAAGACAAGGAGTTCATTCAAAAGTTTCCAAACTTGATTAGCATTGAGGACAATGCTTCTTTGAAGAAGGGGGGCATGCTACGCCCTTAATATTATTGTACATAGGGTTGTGAATAGTTGGCTTGTGGCTATCTTAACTCTCTATTAAGTCATATTATCATTAGTATATTGTTATTTAGTTGTTTAGGTCGGCCTAAGTCTTATATAGGTGTGTCTAAGTTGGCCTAGGTGATATCCTTGGCATAAATAGGTATATATAGGAGGTTGTGAGTCTTATTTCATCATCAAGTGTGAAGTGTGTTCTCATTAGAGATATTTGGAGGTTTGCCCCCTCGAAGTGGCTTGTTATTCTCAGTTATTATCAAGTATTTGCAGCATATTTCATATCATATTCTTCTATTGTGCAAGTTATTTCATTACAAAATATGGCGGCGAGGGCGTCGCCTCTATTCTTTTCACTATTTCTTTTGTCCCATTATGTCTCCAGACTCCCACACTGTAGTTATAATTTCCTTGACCCACACAGAAAAAACATCGAATTAGAATATCATCACATTTCATGTGAAAGTGGTAAATAGTTACTCCACCTTGAGTCAGCCATCGTCCTAGTTCTATTTGTTTGAATAAATTAGGAACCTTAACTTTCCTTCATGCAGTGCCTTATGAATCATCATAGCGCAATTTGATTTGTATTTTCATTTAAGACATTTTTGTTGGAAGTCTTATGGAATGGTCTTTTGGATCAATGTTGGCCTTCAGTCAAGGATGCTTTGACCTATTGTATGCATGTTTGCTTAGGCCATAACTTGCAACGTGGTCTTCTAGATTGTAGGCCCTATCTGGCATTGAAAATGTTTAATCGTAATGTGTTTGTAGTCTGAGTTGCGCTTATGTTATTCGCATGCATTGTGTCTGGGTCCTACTTCATTCATCCTATTCTCCGATGATTTCATGCAAACACATACTTAATTCGCAATGCATGCTCTTGAGACCTGGCAGTTTAAAATGTGTCTGAATGCATGTAAGCTAGAGAGTCACAAATGGTTATATTATGGCCACTATTCTAACTAAAGATCAAATTGTTAGTTGTGTACTCCTTCCAATTAAAGATTCTAAGAATAAACTTTTTTATGAATGAAGTTTAATTTGTCTTAACTTGTAGTTCCGTCCAGTTAGAGGTCTAGAGCATAGCCTGAAAATGAATGAAGTTAGACTGAAATTTGATGGTCTTGTTATCAATCTCATTCGTTGTTATAAATATTAATATATGGCCTTAAAATATGGTCTTCTTACTTAAGCCCAGCCGTGGCTAACTTGGGAGTCTGTAGATTTTAATGTGTTATAGACTTTTGTTATTCATAATATGAAAGAAGTAAAGAATTATTATTGGAGCAAGTTTTATGTGCGAATATATATATAATTATATTGGTTGTTTATATTTATACTTATATATATATATATATATATATATATATATATATATATATATAAGTATTTGTCTGTTATGTTATATGAGTTTAAATATTCATCAAACCTACATTAAAATTCTTATGTATATGTATGCATGTGTATGTATATTTAAATATGTGGATCTTATGTAAACGTATTGCCCTATTGTTGAAGCTTATATGCAATGAAAATATAATTCTTTTAGACAAAATTGAATCTTCTATGAATACATAAGAAAAAATTAGTACTCATTGGAAAGAAGGAATAATGTTTTGATGATTAATTGTATACCATGAAATGAATTTCTTGTGACCCATTCTTGAATCCATTGTGCTATTAGTGTTTGGTTTATTGAAGTGAATTTTGATAATGGGTATGATGTGAGAGTCGATTGTGGAATTTATTCATTTCCATGTTATTTGTGAGTTGAATTTTAGAATCTTCTAGAGGCTAGGATGAATTGCTCTCTTGATGGATTTATTTGTTTAGTTTGATATGGGAAATTTATCTTAATTATGTTTATGATGCCATTTTTCTTGCACATTGAGTTTTCCTTGGTGAATAGTCTTATGGAACTAGTGGGTGGAGAGGATAATGCCCCGCTTGAGTTATGCTTGAACCTTGGGTTTGTGCAAGTGGTGTCTTTTTCTATTTGACTAGTTTTCAGTGGTCAGTAGGGAAGTGGCTTCCAATGGGGGTTGGTGCACAAAGGGGCGCCTAGATAACCCATGTGGAAGTTTGTTAACATAACCCATGTGGAAGTTTGTTAACATAACCCATGTGGAAGTTTGTTAACAAGTGATAACATTAAATTAAACTAGGGGGAATGGGTTTCTCACACATTAAACAAGATAAGTTTATACCTCGCTCATGCTCAAGTGCTCGTTTAGGGTTGAGGTGAGAGGGGAAGGCTTGGAATGGCATAAAAAACTACTTTGTCTTCACGAGAGGTAGGTCGATTCCGCATAATTGGTATGAGGGGCCAAAGATCAGTGTAGGCTACCAAGATAACCCAAGATGGGGGCCGGGGCCTAGGAAGATCTACTTAGATAACCTATGTCCGACTATGTGATGACACTTCCCCTATGACAACCATGAGCTCCCTTGCTTGTTATTATACCTTGAGTATTTATATGCCTCTGGAATTTTAGCCACTGTTGTTTGTTGTTGATGTTGTACCTCTTGTGCTCATGAGTTATGTTAGACTTGTGATGTCTAGTCTTTGTTTTTCACTTATGGTGGTGCCCTTTGTTACCTCCTAGCATGGGGGGTGAACCTTTGGGTTCACATGGTTGGGAACATATTATGTTCTCCATTGGGTTCCCTTATTGTTTGTGTTGTGGTGATTCCTCTTGATCTATGGACCTCTACACTGCTTCTACTTTTGGGATTTTGATCATTGTACTTACATTTGCATTGTATCTTTATCATGTATCATATGTTGAGCACTCCTCACTTGTATCGAGGAAGTATTATTGTACAAATGTAATTGTAAACTGAAACTAACGTATCTCATGTATGTGAAGACTAATGTAATTAGTGATATTGTATATGTTAATTGAATGAATGTTTTTGGTTATTCCTTTATGTTCATAGCATGGTTTTATCTCATGGTTCTTTGATTATTTGTGATGAGATGCTTATGATGATCGAAAATTGGTTATTACTAAGTTATATGCTTTTGTAAATTTGGATAATGGGAAATAAGTAATGCAATCATGCACCCTGTTATGCCTTGCATAACCACCCCACTTTGATCTGGATCAAAATGGGTCCCCCTTTCTCTTTTGGTTTCTTTGTTTTGGGTCTTTTGCCTTTCCTCTTGGGTTGCTTTTGTCTTCTACCTTAGTTGGAATTCGAGTCTTCTCTTGAGTTCGGGATTTTCTCCCCCATCTGGATTTTCTCGGATCTCACTCAAGCTTCGGCCAAGCACTGTTGTTCGGGGATTTTTTTGGTCTCCACAGAATTCCACGTGGACTGGATTTTCCTGAAATCCCCAAGGCCTCCAAGGAGATGTACCTTCTTCGCAGATTTCTTTCTTCTTTGGATTTTCCCGAAATCTGTTGTTCCCTATTTTTTTTAGTTTGCTAGAATGTCTTCTCCTTCACGAAAATCCAACCCGTGTGGTTTTCCCCAGAATCTATTGAAATGTGAAGAAGTATGGAGAAGTAGGGCTGGTTAGTAAATGATAATGCATTTTATGTTTCATTCATGCTTTTTTTTTAAGGTTTCGCATGTTGCTCCTTGATTGATAGTGATCGGATTAAGTTTCTAATGGGTGTTTTCATGCTTATTCTGCTGGAATCCGCCTGGCTCAGAATTCTTTGGAATTCCTCCCTGGCTTGGGTTCCACGGGTTGGCTTGAAACCCGAACTGTTGGTATGATCATTTGTTTGAAGATTTAACGGCACCCTACTAACATAGGATTCATTTTAATGATGATTTTGATTAATTATCTTTTGTTTGTATGATTTTCTCTGTTGAATGTAGGATTAAATCACACACATGATGATATTTGTCAGGGGAGCTCAGTTGGGGTGCATGCTTCAATCCAGTTGGTCATGAAAATATGCTAAGGCAAAGGTCGGCAAGACTTTCTAGGCTCTTACCGATTGGTGGCTTGGCTCTGACTGTTCGAAATCCCAAGAATCGAAATACTTCCCATTGTGCATCTTCATCGGTGTAGGGTTATCATGGTCTCCCTGACCCATGGTTAGTTTGGTTCAAATCTGTGTTTATATTACCTATCGGCAAGACCCCAGAGATGTCATAGCAATCAGAAATCATATCTAGGATCTATCGGCAAGACAAGGGTCATCGTCCCAGTGACATGAATTTCCTATCGGCATGTGGGGTGTCCTTCGGAGAGAAGTCTTGGCGAGATCTTCAGGTCTCACCGACTAGCGGCAAAAGTCATACACTGTTGGCAGAATGTTCTCCCTTCGCAGAGATGTCTCGGCGAATCCCTAAAGTCTCATCGACTAAGCAAAAGGTGTCTTCGGCGTGATTTGTTCTCTTCGGTGTGTGCTCTCACCGAATGCTCAAAGTCTTGCCGACGGGGAAGGGTCCGCATATTGGCAAAGCAAGACATGCACCAAGAGGTATCAGCGAATGGGTGCAGTCTCCCCAACAAAGGTGTCTCCTCGATGAGATATAGTCGTGGCAACAAAAGTGGAATCATGCGGAGGCTTTTGCCGAGACATGAGGTTTCTATAGGACATCTCCCCGACAAGGAAGGTTACAGCGATGCATGTGGAACAAGCAAGACATTTTGCTATGACCATAGAAGAAGTCTTGGCGACAATAGAATTCAGCAAGAAGCAAGGAGTCGGCAGAAGGTCTCGCTGAATGGTGGATGTCTCACCGAAACATGACGGGCACCGACATAGCAGTTGGAGCTCGCTAAGAGGTCTCGACGGTGACGGATGGTCACACCGACACAACGCGAGGGGGAGTCTATCAAGGTCTTCAATGAGAGAACCAAGATGTCATCGCGACAAAAGGGTGAACTAGTAAAGCTTTCACCGAGATATCGGGTATCTATAGGACATCTTCCCGACAAAGGGATGTTATAGCGAAGTGCATGCAACGATAGAACCCATCTCGGCATGACTACATCAGATGTCTCCCGAAATGGAAAATATTCTAGGGATGATACTTTCGATAAGAGGTCTGCCCGAAATGAAAGGTCTTACCAAAGGATCAATCTTCGGTATGACATAAGGAGCTCGCTAAGAAGCCTCAGCGTAGAAAGTAGGTCTCACCAACATAGGGCGAAGCGGCATCGGCAAAGGGTCATGCTTTTGCCACAGGGTCTTGGCGAAGAACGAGGGTCACATCGAAACAGAAAGGCTTTGGCTCGAGGAGAATAGGAAGAGGTCAGAAGACTCTGAGCGAATGAAAGACTTCGTTGTGGGGTCACATCAACTATGAAGGTCACGCCGACAGGATGTCCCTTCGGGGAGAGGAAAGGTATGCACCAAGAGGTCTGGCTGACAGTAAAAAGTCTTGTCGATGACAAGCGGGGCTCGGTAAGAGAATAGGAGTTTGGGATAAGGTCTCCCCGACCCAGCGGAGTCTCACCGACACAAGGAAGCTCGCCCAGAGATTTGTCCTTTGGCAAAACATCTCGCCAACTTACTAGTGTCACACCGAAAGAATGAAGTCAGCCTGCTGCAGGATAAGGAGGATGTCGGGGAAACTCCAAAGGAAAATGAGGACTTCACCATGTGGTCTTGTCAATATGCTAAGGTCTTGTCGATAGCGGTAGGTTCACAAATGAAAAGTAGATATCGGTATAACCATGGGGGATTTCCATGACCTTGGGCCGATTAAGGGGTCTTGCCGAAAGGAAAACGCACTCTGAGCCATAGCGGGGATACCATCGCTATGACGTCCTGCCAATGAAATGAGGTCTCGGTGATAGGAAAATTAGCTCGATGTGACTTCTAAGCCCACCGAGACATCTCACCAATTGACTCGTGCTATGTCCATGCCTATTGTAAGACGAAATCACATCGGGGAGACACTGATGGTGTCTCACCGACCTGCGATTTAGGTCAAACCACTCTTGACTGCTCAGAATCTAGCATGGCAGCTGATTGTCCAATCAAAGGGAGCTGAGAGGGACCTTTGATTGATTGACCACCCCTTTGGAGGGGACTAACAGAGTGCGACCGGATGGTTTCTTTCTAAGAATATTTGACGATGAATCTGTTTGGGCAATGGTGTTTAGATCTACAGGGAGGCTCAATGGTGCTTCTAGAAGACAGTCAACACGAGCAAAGGACTCCAGAAGAGAAAGGAAGCTGAGTGACATAAGAAACCATGACTCAAAGGGGCACCTGTGGTGACCACTACTGACAAAGGCAGTTAGTATTAATGGTGGGATATCTTGAAGCATTCAAGGCGACTCTGCGAGGGATTTCAAAGGTGGACACGAAGATGCTAGAGTTAATGTTGTAGTTGTCAAAAGATCTAAAAAGGCTTATCCTGCTAGTAGAAATCCTTCATCAGCATAGACAACGAGGATTCACATTGAATGCACAACTGACTTTCTTCAAAAGATCTGATAGCCGACTCTCCTACAGGATGCAAATATTTTGAAAACCCTAGTGCAGGGGACAACGCATCCTTTCTTGTACATTTTGTATATAAGGCATTCTTGCCTCTTTGTAAAGGTTAGAACTTTTAGTGTTAGCACTTCTAGATAGTGAGGGATTAGAACTTCTAGATTTAGAGAACTTGTAGACTGAGAAATTTTTAGAGTTAGAACTGTTAAGAGTTAGTTAGTTAACAGAAGGAGAGAGTTGCATCTTGATTCTGAGTAATAAGAGCTTCTCTTTGTCTTCTTGGTTAGCAGTAAGATTTTAGTATAGACTGTAATGTATTTTCTAAATTCTCTTAGTGTATTTAGAAGCAATCTGGAGCCTCAGATTCTCTGTACACTGGTGACTGTGCTAGCTTTGTAAATATTGTTTATATGTTTTAATAATAGTAGAAGCAATCAGAGTTTAATCTACTTCATGTTGTGTTCCTGAATGATATTTGTCTTAATTTGATCATCTAATTTGTGAAGTCTTCAAGGAATGAAAGGCCATTTGTGTTTTATTTAATGATAGCTAAAAATTTGTTATTCAAATTAGCACTGTGAATGAAAGAGGTTGTGTGTCAATCACAAGTTTATCTTGTTATGCAGTTTTAGTTTATAATTCCTTGAAGTTAGCAAGTCTGGTTAATATTGGACGAACTATTATTCTTTTATGTTTCAAAACCCTGATCTATCTTTTGTTGTTTCTTTAAAACCCCAGTTAAAGTAGGTTTTATTTCATGTTTGATCTTAGAAAAATCTATAAGCCTAATACCAGCAGGCCCCTTGAATATTACTGTTGCATTGACCACTGAGTAACACAGCATAGTTGAGAACCAACTATAAAGACCTTGGGAGCTAAGGCATCCATGTGTTGCCTTTCTCTTTCAGGAGAAACAGAATAGCAATATTTCATTTGCATGTTGATGTGCCAAAATCACCGTCAACACACCCTAGAGGACGTTGGATAGTAATTAAGTTTGTAATCAAATCATATTGTGCAACATTTCATTTAAATAAATAAAAAAAAAAATTCATTTCTCAGGTTTTGTCCTCTAGGGTTCTTGGTGGGGGCGTTACACATGGTGTCAGAGCCCAGTTTTAAACACTTGGTGCTCTAGGTATATAATTAGCCCATTAAGTTGACTTATATGTATAGTTTGAAGTTTGATTTTTCCCTTGTTGACCTCGTCTAATACCCTGATCTTTTCTTGGTGGTGTCTATGTAGGATTATGCCTAGGAGACAGGGTAGAGATCAAGGGTGAGGCAGAGGTCATGGTGGTGGTTGTGGGGCCAATCACTAAGATTCACCTCCACAGAATTCTCATGAGTCAGATCGTGAGGAGCATCAGGGTTCACAAAATAATCAGGGAGGTATAGGACAGAATTTGGGCCAGCCAAGGATGGAGGGCGCACAGTTGCACCAATTACTAGAGGAGGTTCTTGCCCGGCTTGGTCTGAGGCAGGAAGGTGAGCAGTTAGTGATTTGGGAGAGAGAGAGAGAGAGAGAGAGAGATCTCCTAGGAGGAGGGAGTTAGCTATTGAGTAGGATGCCATTTTAGTTGGTCACATGAGGGACCTTCTTCAAGCACATCCTCTGACATTTGATGGGACAGGTAGTGGATTAGAGGCAAAGACTTGGCTTATTGATCTAAACTAATGTTTTGCTATGCACCCATATGGTAGCAATACCAAGTCCAAATGTGCCATAATGCATCTCTAAGGGTTTGCTTCCATGTGGTGGTGTCTTGAGGAGGAGAAGCTCCACCTGGATATAGACTTAATGTCATGGGAGATGTTCCTTGAGTGATTCAGTTCCCAATTCTTGTCTGACCATTAGTGACAGCAACGTGCAGACAAGTTTCATGAGATGAGTTTCATGTGTGTGTGTGTTAACCATTTTTGTTTGCAGGCTTCCAATAGTAAGCCTGGTCCTAGGGGGAGGATGTGATGCCCCTCAGGTTGCTTATGTTTGGACAACTTCTTGGATTTCGTCTAGACTTTAATGATGTTGTTTTACTTGACCTTATGTTACTGCTTGATAGACATTATGAAACTGTTGGATGTTACTCAGACATGGTGATATTTTGATGAGTAGGTATTGTGATTGTTTGATAACATTATGATGCTTAGCTTAATGATATTGATGGCATTGTGATATTTGATGTTCTTATTTATCTCATGTT
Source organism: Sequoia sempervirens (assembly GCA_007258455.2). NCBI lineage: Eukaryota > Viridiplantae > Streptophyta > Pinopsida > Cupressales > Cupressaceae > Sequoia > Sequoia sempervirens. Next base: position 34,961 of record VDFB02263759.1, read on the forward strand.
TAGAAGATTAGTTGATTTCTTATTTTAGTATCATGGATATGATGATGTTATGTAATGTTAGATGTATGCATATCATGTTCTGATATCAATTGTTATGTGTCAGTGATGAGGAACAATGTCACATCACTCATTTGCGAGCGCCCTACAACTCTGTGATTTCCTGTCAGGGTGTGACTGATTATTTCTTTATGTACATGTTTGACTCTTCATTTTGTTGTAGGTTGTAGGTACAGGGCATCGACTCCACCTGATTATTAGGTTTGAGCATGCCAAACCCCAATGGAGTTGTTGTTTTGAAGGCTACAGTGAGTCCCCCACTTCGAGCCATCATCCTCGTCGAGTATGAATTCCCGATGTTTCGTTTCGTCTATGAGGTCTACTGGTAATGTTCTTCTTTGTGTGGCCATCTTACTTTCATTTTGCATTGGGTCGGTATCATTTGATTTTTTCATCTTGAGTTATGTTTATGACTTATGCTCTATTTGATTATTTCCTTAGACTTAAATTGATGAAATTGAAGGTTTTGATTAATGAAAATAAAGCTGTATTAAGTTAATGAACAAAATTAAAATAAATATGATATTTAATTTTATTGGATCAAGATTTATTGCTCAAATAGAATATTTAAATAATATTGTGGAAACAACTCTATATGTAAATTAAAATAATAAATTAACAAATTAAGGCATATTGTGTGTAAAGTAAATGAAAGGCAAAATTAAATAAAAATTTGAAAAGGGAAGGAAATTGAAAATGAGTGAAGGAATAAAAGAGTTACCAAAAATTAATTGAAAAGAAGTGGAGTTAACTCCACAGGGGAAATTTGCCTTTTATTTCTCATGGAGGAAAACTAATTCTTGTTTTTTTATTGTGGTGAATGTTTGGCTGGGTTTTTCTAGAAGCTTTCTCTATTTTTTGAAAATTTCTTTTGATCTGGGGAAAATTTTGAAGTTGTTCTAGAAGGTATTGGGGATTTACAGTAGTTGTGGGAGTTGGAATTGCTTGAGTTGCAGAGTAGAGACTTGAAAAAGCTAGAGCTGCAGCCTAGTGTGTTGAATCCAACATCATTCTCAGCTTAGTTTTGTGAACATTCCAGGTTCCTCCATTATTCCTCTTGTTCACTCAGTTAAGAAAGTGAATGTTAGTGTGGATACATTATAAATCATTTATTCTATGCTTGATTGATTTTGAATTTAAAACAAAAGAAAGAATGTTCTGAAAGAATAGTTCTAGCAGTATATTTTGATGGTTGTGTCAAGGTGAATGTAGTTTCTTGTTTGTTAATTTAAATTTGTATTTCTGCCAAATGGCATAACTACAGTCTATGGCCTATTTGTGCAACTCATCTTGCTACAATTTAGACTTAGGGAATGATAGTTTTTGGGAAATAGTAGGGCATGAAAACCATTATATTTATCCTCACAAGGTAGGCTTCAATTTAAGCTAAAACCATTCAATATTGTGTCATCATGCTTGAATTTGTTTTCTTACCATTCAAAAACTTTTTGTATGGTCGAATATGTGAATTTTGTACATCTAGTTGACATGGACATATATTTATATCTTAGGAAAGGTTAAAATATGGGGGCAGGGTTGTCGCTTATGTTCTTTTCACCATTCTTTTGTCCCATTCTGTCTCCAGACTCCCACATCGTGGTTATAATTTCCTTGACCCACACAAAAAAGCGTTGAATTAGAATATCATCACATTTCATGTGAAAGTGGTAAATAGTTACTCCACCTTGAGTCGGCCATTGTCCTGGTTCTATCTTTTTGAATAAATTAGGAACCTTAACTTTCCTTCGTGCAGTGCCCTATGAATCATCGTAGCGCAGTTTTATCTGTATTTTCATTTAAGACATTTTTGTTGGAAGTCTTATGGAATGGTCTTTTGGATTAGCGTTGGCCTTCATCTCAAGGATGCTTCAATCTACTGTATGTGTGCTTACTTGGGCCATAACTTGTAACGTGGTCTTCCAAATTGTAGGCCCTATCTGGCATTGAAAATGTTCAGTCATAATGTGTTTGTAGTTTGAGTTGTGATTATGTTATTCGCCTGCATTGTGTCTGGGTCCCACTTCATTCATCTTGTTATCCAATGATTTCATGCAGACACATACTTAATTCACAATTCATGCTCTTAAGACCTAGTAGTTTAAAATGCATTTGAATGCATGTAAGCTAGAGAGTCACAAATGGTTATTTAATGGCCAATGTTCTAACCGAAGATCAAACTGTTAGTTGCATACTCCTTCCAATTAAAGATTCTAAGAATAAACTTGTTTATGACTGAAGTATAATTTGTTTGAACTTGTAGTTCCTTCCAGTTAGAGGTCTAGAGCATAGCTTGAAAACAAATGTAGACTGAAATTTGATGGTCTTGTTATCCATCTCATTCGTTGTTATAAATATTAATATATGGCCTTAAAATGTGGTCTTCTTACTTAAGCCCAATCGCAACCAACTTGGGAGTTTGTAGATTTTAATATGTTATAGACTTTTGTTATTCATAATATGAAAGAAGTAGAGAATTGTTATGTTATATGAGTTTAAATATTCATCAAACCTACATTAAAATTCTTATGTGTGTGTGTGTGTTTGTATCTATATATATATTTATTTATTTATTTATTTATTTATTTATTTATTTATTTATTTATACATGTATATGTATGCATTTGTATGTATATTTAAATATGTGGATCTTATGTAAACTTATTGCCCTATTGTTGAAGCTTATGTGAAGTAGAAATATAATTCTTTTAGAAAAAATTGACTCTTCTATGAATAGATAAGCAAAAAGTAGTACTTATTGGAAAGAAGGAATAATGTTTTGATGATTAATTGTATACCATGAAATGAATTTCTTGTGACCCATTCTTGAATCCATTGTGTTATTAGTGTTTGATTTATTGAAGTGAATTTTGAGAATGGATATGATGTGAGAGTTGATTGTGGAATTTATTTGTTTCCATGTTATTTGTGAGTTGAATTTTAGAATCTTCTAGAGGCTAGGATGAATTGCTCTCTTGATGGATTTATTTGTTTAGTTCGATATGGGAAATTTATCTTAATTATGTTTATGATGTTATTTTTCTTGCACATTGAGTTTTCCTTGGTGAATGGTCTTATGGAACTAGTGGGCGAAGAGGATAATGCCCCGCTTGAGTTATGCTTGAACCTTGGGTTTGTGTAAGTGGTTTCTTTTTCTGTTTGATTGGCTTTCGTTGGCCAATAGGTAAGTGGCTTCCAATGGGGGTTGGCACACAAGGGGCACTTGGATAACCCATGTGGAAGTTTATTAACAAGTGATAACGTTAAAATAAACTAGGGGGAATGGGTAGCTCAAACATTAAACAAGATAAGTTTATACCTCGCTCAGGCTCAAGCGCTCATTTAGGCTTGAGGTGAGATGGGAAGGCTTGGAATGGCATAATCGACTACTTCATCTTCATGAGAGGTAGGTCGATTCCGCATAGTTGGCATGAGGGGCCGAAGATCAATAGAGGCTACCAAGATAACCCAAGATGGGGGTCAGGGCCTAAGAAGATTTTCCTAGATAACCTATGTCTGACTATGTGATGGGACTTCCCCTACGACAACCATGAGTTCCCTTGCTTGTTATTTTACCTTGAGTATTTATATGCCTCTGGAATTTTAGCCACTGTTGTTTGTTGTTGATGTTGTACCTCTTGTGCTCATGAGTTATGTCAGACTTGTGATGTCTAGTCCTTGTTTTTCACTTAAGGTGGGGCCCTTTGTTACCTCCTAGCATGGGGGGTGAACCTTTGGGTTCACATGGTTGGGTGGAACGTGTTACATTCTCCATTGGGTTCCCTTCTTGTTCATGTTGTGGTGATTCCTCTTGATCCGTGGACCTCTACACTGCTTCTACTTTTGGGATTTTGATCATTGTACTTGCATTTGCATTGTATCTTTATCATGTATTCATATGTTGAGCACTACTCACTTGTATCGAGGAAGTATTATTGTACAAATTTAATTGTAAACTGAAACTAATGTATCTCATGTATGTGAAGAATAATGTAGTTAGTGATATTGTATATGTTAATTGAATGAATGTTTTGGTTATTCCTTTTTGTTCATAGCATGGTTGTATCTCATGGTTCTTTGATTATTTGTGATGAGATGCTTATGATGATCAGAAATTGGTTATTACTAAGTTATATGCTTTTGTAAATTTGGATAATGGGAAATAAGTAATGCAGTCGTGCACCCTAGAGGACGTTGGATAGTAATTAAGTTTGTGATCAAATCATATTGTGTAACATTTCACTTAAAAAAAATTGTTCGTTTTTCATTGTTCAGGTTTTGTCCTCTAGGGTTCTTGACGAGTGTGTTACAGTAAGACCAAGGTAAGGCGGGTTAGGTGTTCAACTGGTTCATAGAGATACCCTTAAGTCAACAAAAAGAAAAACGTTTATACCTTTTTACCGTCTTTGAAAGGGGTTAGATTGGAATATTTTGATTAATTAGAGACCAATTATAAAAAAATCATAATGTGATTTTAGTGTACCTATTGATTAATACACTATCAATTCATTTGTTTTAAGTAACATAGCATCCTTCTCTTTTCCCTTTAGATCAAAGGTGTCTTAGAATAATTTTTATCCCTATGACCCAACTCACCCATTTCTAACCCCAACTTGGCAGAATGTAAGACCAAGATAAGGCGGGTTGGGTGTTGTTCTGGGTCATGGGGATACCTCTGAATCAACAAAAAATGGAGAGAGAAGTCCATAGCTTTTTATTATCTTTGAAAGGGGATACCTCTAGTCTCTCATGCTTGCTTTATTCCTTCTCTCTTCTTTCTTTATTTTTATATCTCTACTTTCTATTATTAATTTTTCTATAAACTTATCTCATTCCTTATCTATACCATTCTTTTTTTTTCCTGTATGTTATTTTTTTCATTCATGTATTTTATATTAAATTTATTTCTTATTTTGTATTTTTTTTCTTAAATTCTTAATTATTTTCTCTTTTTTTGTTTGTCTTTTTCTTTTTAATCTATTATTTATTTTGCAGTTTTCTCATACTGTCACATTAACACTCTTTCAATATCTATCACTTAAATTTCTATCTTACATTTCCTCATTTTGTCTCTTTCTCTCTTTTTGTATTTATTTTTTGCATATCTATTTTTTTTCACCAATATTTCTTTGTTTTTGTTTCCCTCTTTTTATTTATCATTTCCTCAAACACTTTTTGTAATCTTTATCTTTATGTTTGGAATAGTGGAGGAGGTTTAAGTCATGGTTATTCTCCCCATGGTCTTGGATTTGACTTTGAGGTTTGAGTTTGCCTGATGCATGTGACTTGTAGGTTGTTGCATACATCCCCATGCGGCTAGTCTCACCCCAGCATGACACCCCTTCTCAACCCCAACTTGGCAGAATGTAAAACCAAGGTAAGGTGGGTTGGGTAGTTGGTTAGGTTGTAGGGATGCCCCTAAGTCAAGTCAATAAAAACAAAATAGTTCATACATTTTTATCATCTTTGACAGGGGTTTGAATTGTAATATTTTGATTCATTAGAAATCAATTTACAAAAAAAATGATAATGTGTTTTAGTGTACATTTTGATTGATACACCAACAATTTATTTTTATTAAGTAATATAAAATCCTTCTCTCCTGCCCTTTGGATCAAAGGCGCTTTAGAAAAAAAATAGTTTTGTGACCCAGCTCACCCTTTTCGACCCCAACTTGGAAAAATGTAAGACCAAGGTAAGGAAGATTGGGTGTTGGGTTGAGTTAACAAAAGAGAAGATAAGTTTATACTTTTTTATCATCTTTGAAAGGGGTTGTATTGGAATATTTTAATTAATTGGAAACCAATTTATAAAAAATTCATAATGTGATTTTAATGTACCTATTGATTAATACACTATCAATTCATTCATATTAAGTAACATAACATCCTTCTCCTCTACCTTTTAGATCAAAGGTGTCTTGAATTTCTATCTTTGTGACCTAACTCACCCCTTTTTGACTCCAACTTGGCAGAATGTAAGACCAAGGTAAAGTGGGTTGGGTGTTGACACGGGTCATGGGGATACCCCTGAATCAACAAAAAAAAAAGAGAGAGAATTCCATAGCTTTTTATTACCTTTGAAAGGGGATACCCCAGGTCTCTCATGCTTGCTTTATTTCTTCTCTCTTATTTTTTTCTTTTTATGTCTCTACTTTCTATTATTTTTTCTATAAATTAATCTCATTCCTTATCTATATACCATTCTTTTTTTTGCCTACACTTTTAATATTACCTATTTTTTTCATTCATGTATTTTATATTAAATTAACTTCTTATTTTGTATCTATTTCTTTTTTTCTTAAATTCTTGATTATTCTCTTTTTTTTGTCTTTTTTTTTTTAATCTATCATTTATTTTGCAGTTTTCTCATATTGTCACATTAACACTCTCAATATCTATCGCTTAAATTTATATTTTACATTTCCTTAGTTTGTCTCTTTCTCTCTTTTTGTATTTATTCTTTGCATATCTATTTTAAAAATTCTTTGTTTATTCACCAATATTTCTTTATTTTTGTTTGCTTCTTTTTATTTATCATTTCCACTAGTACATTTTGTAATCTTTATCTTTATGTTTGGAATAGCGAAGGAGGTTTAAGTCATGGGTATGCTCCCTCATGGTCTTAGGTTTGACTTTGAGGTTTGAGTTTACCCAATAAACGTGGCTTGTAGGTTGTTGCATACATTCCTAGGGGACTAGTCTCACCCCAATGTGACACCCCTTCTCAACCCCAACTTGACAGAATGTAAGACCAATGTAAGGTGAGTTAGGTGTTGGGTTGGGTCACAGGGATACCCCTAAATCAAGTCAATAAAAAAAGAAGAAATAGTTCATACTTTTTATCGTCTTTGAAAGGAGTTTGATTTGTAATATTTGGATTAATTGGAGACCAATTTAGAAAAAAATATAATTTGATTTTAGTGTACATGTTGATTGATACACCAATAATATATTTGTATTAAGTAACATATAATTCTTCTTTTTTTCCCTTTGGATCAAAGGTGACTTAGAAAAAAATTATCCTTGTGACCCAGCTCACCCCTTTCTGACCCCAACTTGGCAAAATGTAAGACCAAGGTAAGGGGGGTTGAGCATTGGATTGAGTTGCAAGAATACCCTTGAATCAACAAAAAAGAAGAAAGAGAAGTTCATACATTTTTATCATCTTTGAAAGGGGTTTGGATTGGAATATTTTGATTAATTGGAGGCCAATTTACAAAAACATTATAATGTGACTTTAGTGTACCTATTGATTGATACACCAACAATCCATTCATATTAAGTAACATAACATCCTTCTCCTTTGCCCTTTGGATTAAAAGTGTATTGGAAGAATTTCTATCCTTGTGAACCAACTTACCCCTTTCCAACCCCAACTTGGCAGAATGTAAGACCAAGGTAAGGTGAATTAGATGTTGGGTTGGGTCACAAGGATACCCTTGAGTTAAGAAAAGAAAAAGAGAGAGAAAATTTCATACCATTTTATCATCTTTGAAAGGGGTTTGGATTGAAATATTTTAATTAATTGGAGGCCAATTTACAAAAAAATCATAATTTTATTTTAGTGTACCCATTGATTGATACATCAACAATCTATTTGTATTAACTAATATAGCATCTTTCTCCTCGTCCTTTTGGTTCAAAGGTGCCTTAGAAGAATATCTATCCTCCTTCATGATATTTGCACAACACTATTACAAAGGGGAAGGTAGGTGTATTATAGAATCATCCCAAAACTAAAGAGGAATAGAAAATAATTAACCGAAATAGGTAAAACCAAGGAAATATTTATCATAGTATTGAAATCTAGAAACCATGGTTTCACCAATAATATATATATTCTCTCCTCGTATGTCTTTCTATCTTTTATTTGTTATCTATTTTTCTCATCTTCTCAATTATCTCTCTTTTTCTATCTTCCTTGCCCATTTCTATATTTTCACATTTTTTTATATTTTTTCTCAATTTCTTTCTCTTTATTCCCTCACTCACTTGCTTGCTCACTCACTCTCTATTTGTTTTATTATCTTCATCTATCTTTTATCTTTCTCTTTTTTCATTTTTTTGTCATTTTTTTTTCATTTTATCTTTGATTATAGATTTGTCATTCTCTCCCTCCCTCTATTTATCGTATTTTTTCTCTTCTTGTTGATCTTTTTTTCTATAAGCTTTTGCTTGTTGGCTAAGGTTGATTGAGCATCTCTTGTAAGTCACATAATTTTCCTTTACTTGTTCACATGGGGAACAAGTAGAGAGATTGATGTTTTGGACATATTCCCAGAGACTATGTATTTGTAGTGTAATCTTTATTAATGAGATGATATATTGTGTGGATAGTTTTGGAGGCTTGGCTTTTCCCTCATGCATATTTTTCTACAATATATCTTGTGTCATCTTATTATATGTTTGTCTATTCTTTTGCATATTTTTCACTCATGAAATTTTGTGAAAAAAATTTTATATTGATGCAAAGTTTTATTTCTTTGGTATCAAAGCCTAGTTGTTAGGTTGTGGGCGGAGATCACCTTAATATTGTTAATGCTTGGAAGGAGTAGATTTTTGTGCACAATTAATTCCATGGATTTGTAAGAAAATAATAAAATCATTTTAAAAATAGTTTTATATGGATTTTTTAAAATAATTTTGTACAGTTGCAAAAAAAATTATAAGATTATATTTAGTGATAAAAAAAATCAAACTGTCTTTTTCTAGACAAAGGCTTTTGGTGACCAGGAATTGGCCCTATGACCAACCAAATAGACGGTCACAACCAACATGTGGAAACTAATGCATTGTTCATTGAGGTGGTGAACGAAAATTATTCATAAGGCCACTAGACAAGTTATTGAGGGTCAATGAGAACAAAAAACATGGTTTATCAAGATTTTCTTAGTAGAAATCATGAAAAATTAAAAAGTTGTTGAGGCTTCCCTTGCGGACTTGAATAAGTTACATACGTAAATTCAAATGTAGGGAGTTCATGAGTTGGGCACCATGGCTTATTAAGCCATAGGGAAAAAAGGTACGGATTTGTATGGGGTCAAATGACCATAATGAGCTCAAAAAAAGGGAGGCCGAATTGAATTCTAAGGGAAATTAATGGCATGCTACACAAACTTCTTTATGCCCTAAATACTAGAAATTGGACATTGTACCCAAGACATCTAACCCTCTAGATGTTGAAACCTTCAAAAAGAAACCTTTAGTATTTACCTTGAAGTTTTAGACCAAATCAAATATTTATAATTTAAAGGGTTGTTTTGTTGTAGGTCTCATTAGTAGTTTAATTTTCCCATTTTATAACAACTCAAACCAAATTGTAAATATGGTGGAATTGCTATTGAAGTTATATGGGGAAGCTCCCTAAAATCTAAAACTATAAACTATAAACATAATTTACATGTATGCACAATGTATAAGATTGTATGTATGATGGAATTATTATTGAAATTATATGGAGAAACTCTCTAAGGCTAAAAACTCAAAACTATAAACATAATTTATATGTATACATAATAAAAAAATTTGAATGGAGTTTTCCATTGTATAAATATATAATTGAATATGTATTTTCCTTGGTTGCTTGTATTAGACTATCAATAGTCAATACTTGCAATAAGATTTTCACTTTAAAGAAGGGTAATTTAGCAAGCATTATTGATAATCTTAGCTTCCTACGGACTAAAGTAAAGATGTATATTTGGCTTTAGACATAGCTTAGTAATGGTTAAAGTAGGGACTTTGATTTATGAATGATGGACTCTAAATGTACGAACATTTACCCTGCACCTAAGATACTTGGACCCAACCATTGTGCTGGAATATTATATATATAATTGTTGGATTGTTAAAAAGGAAGATGCTTATTAAAAACAATACAAGCAAATTTTAAATCCTATTAGATTTTTTTTACACATGATTGGTAATGTTGGTGTGACATGCCCTCGAGTACCACATGGATGGGGGGAGACTAGACCTTGTGACCTCTTGCCTGTAATGGGATGTTTTAGCCAATCAAGCTAGGCCCCTCGCCCCTAAGTCCTCTTAGATTCGTTATAATATAATATTGTATATTATTTTGTGTGTGTATCATGGTGTAATCTCAATTTTATGCTTTTCCATTTTTCAAGTTGTTATTAGAGCCACAACATTTGGAAGAGAAACATGGATAGAAGAAATGTAGGTGGTTGTGTGGGTGAAGTTAGCATTAGGGAATACGACCTTTGAGGATTTTTCATATTTTTTTAAATGTTTAGTAGGGTTGTTTGTCTATATTTGTTTTAGCTACATATATTAAAGCCATGTGAAAGAAATTTGAAGGATTTCATGAATTTCTCTTTCCAAATTTTATGCTGAAGAGTTTCACCTATGAATATCTATAGTCTTTGATGGTAATGGAAATTATTCTAGGAAACAATAATTGCCAATATGTTGCACACGAAAAATCCAAAATGGAGAATAAAATATGCTAAAATACTTTGCATTTTCCTATTTGTGAATGGGGATAAATTGGATTGCATCAAAGTGAAAATAATTTCATTGACAAAAGTATCAAAGTTTAGATTGTAGATTTATATATTACATAATAGGCTTGCTTGGTGGTCGCTCCTACTTAAACTAGAGTGCCCATAATTTGATATACTCAAATCTTTACAGATTTGATTCCCACATGTATAAAGTGTAGATTCATTCCAGAAGCGCTACAAATACAGATTTAATCTATTACATTAAAATATTAAATCAATTGGTTTGCAGTCAAGCGGTGGGTTTTCAACTTTCGTGAAACATACCTTACTCCATAGTGGACATAGAGGAACCAATCACTTATAGATTAAGGACGTGATTTGTAAGGTAAGAGAACTGGCTATGCCAACTTCAATAGCCTTCTATTACTATACATAACATAGTTTATTAAGATTCAAATGAGACATCAAGTAGATAAAGATAACAAGTCAACAAAGGAGGCTAGAGGACAAAAGAGATTGAAAGTTTTTGAAATCTTGAGGTAGCTTTTCACTTGGAGATTGTAGATTGTTTTAGAAGTTCCATTGTATTTGTGTCTATTCTTGGAGCAAGGGGGTGTGGCAATTTCATTGTATTTGTAGATGGTTGATTGTGTCTTGATCCACAAACTTGGTGATTTGTATCAATGGATGGTTGATTATGTCTTGAATGATAGATCGAGAGGTGTGTATGTGGTTAGTTGGGTATGGCTTGATTCACATAAGAAGTGTTGTTGTTATGGATGATCTTGAGTGTGTCTCAATTCACACATAGAGTGGTATTTGTTAGAGTAATTGGTTATTTACTTGATTAATTAAACAAAATTTGTCTAATTAATTAAAGTTCCCTTTTATCTCTTTTACACTTAAGCTAACATTAGGTGCATAATAATTAATTATTAATGTGCAAGCCTAGGGTTTTCCATTTTAGGTTTTTTTGACCTATATGTGGTTAAAAACTTTTCTTTTGTATTATTATTCTTTTACACATTGGAAAATACAGAGCTCCACATCTTTGAGCATTTTACTGTTTTCTGTGTTGCTTCTCTTTGCTTCTCCCTGTATCAGGTATTCTTAGCTTGCAGAGATCATTGGGCTCCTATGAAGTTGTATTTTCTCAACTCCTACATGGTATCAGAGCTTCAGATTTGTAGCTACCTGTTCTTGTTTTGAGAATTTTTGCATTAGAAGTAGATCTGGGGTTTCAAAAGTTTTATGTTGTGGATTTGGGGGGATTTTATTTTTGGTGCACTTTGGGCAAAAACTAACATCATGGTTGAGTCCAGAAGGCCCAAAAACACCTATTTTCATATAAAATTTGTCTAATTTGGACAAAGTTGCCATTTGAGGCAAAAAAAATTAGATTTGGGGTCGTACGAATTTGCACGCAATTCAAGAAGAAGAAAATTCAAAAAAAAAATTCCTTTTACAGCATGCAAGTTGAAAATGATTTTTTTTATTAAAAAAAGTCAATTCAAAAAAAATAGGCGAAAAAAAAAATTATTGAAAAAGTTTTTTTTTTTTTAATTTGGGTTTACACCCACGGTACGTAGGGTACCATGGGCCCTATAGGTACTGTAGGTGGCAGTACCCTGCCGGTCCCCGCCGACCACTAGCGCCGCCCTCCGCCACCAATCCAGCGCTACCCTCCGCCACCAGTCCGGCATCCACTGCCCGCCGACAGTCAAACTCTGGCCACCGCCAGGTTCTCTAGCCGCCACCGCTAGGTTTCTCCGACCACCACTGCGCAGCCGCCCGTCCGCCGCTCCGCTGCCGCTCAACCCGGTGGCTACACCCTGCAGTCACCGCTTGCCACTAGGGCTCTCTTTATTTTACCCTTCAAAGCATTGTGACAGGGGAGTTTTTTTTTTTGCTCTAACTTGAGCATATAGAGTCATTTTTTCAAAAACGAAATATTGCCGGAAAGCTAATTCTGTGCCGGACGCCATGGTACTAGTGATTTTTTCTAGATTTTTTGTTTCACTGTATTTTTTTCCAATCAAAGTGGGGTCCTTTTTCTGCACTTTTGGGGCCATAGAAGGTGCAAATGGACTTCATTTTTCAAAAACGAATAGGCGTTGAAAAGCTCTTAGCATGCTCTATTCAGATCTGTGATCTTTTTTCTCAGAATTTTCTTCAGGTACACAAGAATTTATTTTGAAGCTTTTTTGCTTATGCATTGCTTCCTCTTTCTCAGTTTGTACTATGGTTTGGGTTTATCTCTTGTGGGGGGGTGTTATTTTCTCGCTTTCTGTCATTTATATCAGAAAACTAGAACACCAAAACTCTCAAAACAATCAAACCCTTATGCATCTTCTATCTATTTTGAAAGATCACATAATAATAAAAAAACACAAGCAGGTACAGGTTCAGGGTTTCATGGCAGACTCCTCAGTTGAGTTACTCACATCACACAACTATCACACCTAGAAGTCTCGCATGAGGAGGCTTGTCAGGTCATGAGGGTTGTGGTCTTGTTTAGATGAGGTTCAGCCTCAGTTGCAACGTCCTTTTGAGATTCTTTAGCACAGGAACAAGATGGATGAAGCTATGGGTTTGCTATCCATGCATGTTTAAGATAGTCTTCTATTTGACCTTAATGCTTTTCTCACTCCTCGAGCCATGTGGTTGAAATTTGAGACACTTTTTGGGACCATTAATGAGTTTTGAGCATTACAAATTGAGGTAGAGCTGGTTTCACTATTACCTGAATCATTTCCCACTATTGAGGAATTTTTGAACAAGTTCAAAACTATCCACATTGTTTTACAGGATTGTGGCAAGGATAAGTTAGACACTTAGTGAATTTACTTGATCCTTTCGAAGCTTTGTAGTCCATTTCAGATATTTGCTTCTTCCTTCTATTCCACCATGGATGGCTTGGGTGCTCGTTTTACCATGCCTACCTTTGATGTGTTTTGTGAGCGTTTGTCTCATGAGTAGTCACACCTTTCTCAGATAGTTATGCTCTCAGGATCAAAGAACAAAGCATTGGTTGCTCAATCATCTAAGGAGAAACAAAAGCAGAAACTAAAGCCCAAGAAAGATTCTGCAGGCAATGAGAATTCCTCCAAACCACCTCCTAAGTCTGATTCCAAACCACCACTTAATCCGAAACAAGGGAAATCTTTGAATTCTGGTGAGTCTTCCTCCAAGACTAAGACGAAATCAGGAGACACTTGCAACTTTTGTGGCAAGGAAGGACATGCATTTTCTAGGTGTTGGAAATGATTAGAGGCTTTAGAGGAAGCCATGCAGCAGCATCACATCTCCTCACCTTCGTCGTCTTCTCCTTCCACAAGGAAAGGCCATGCTCTCACTGCTCGAGCATCGACCTGTGGGTCCACTTGGATTTTAGATTCTGGTGCTTCTCACCATATGACTCACACTTAGAAATTGGTCACTTCTCTTGCCTCTCGTGGTACTTCACAGATTGCAGTGGGTGACTCTACAAAGCTTTTAGTCTTGGGTTCAGGTTCTGTCTCTTTGGATGGGGGTACTCTACAGGATGTTTTGGTTGTTCCTGACATTTTGAATGAACCTCCTATCCATTTATCAGATTTTCCATTCTGGCTCTAGTAAGACAGTTGAGTTCTCACCACATGATGTGGTTATTCAGGACCTCCATGACTTTGATTTGATTGTGGCTACTGGGTATGTTGATATTGCATCTCATCTTTACAGATTTGATGGATTTGAGCCTTTTGAGGGTACAGGTTCATCTCTTATAGCACATGCAGATTCAGTGAGTAAGCTTTGGCATGAGCGTTTGGGCCATGTCAATTACAGATATCTTCAGCAGATGAGTACACAGGCACTTGTTCTTGGTCTTCCACAGATTTCCTGCACAGACGGTGTTTGTCATGGTTGTGTGCTTGGAAAGCATCACAAGGATCCCTTTCCAAAGGGAAGAGCCACTCTTGCTTTGGCACCCTTGGAGTTGATTCATAGTGACCTCATGTCATTTCCCACTCCTTTTTTTGGGGCCAAGTATGTACTCACATTCATTGATGACTTCTCCAGACGCACATGGGTGTACTTTCTTAAGTACAAGTCTGATGTCTTTGATTCTTTTTGAATCTTCAAGACATTTGTAGAGAAGCAATCTGACCTTTCTATTCAACGGATATGTACAGATAATGGGGGGAGTATGTGAATCAGGATTTTAGAGATTTTTGCACTGAGCATGGTTTGTAGCATCAATTTATTGTTCCCTACACCCCTCAGCAGAATGGTGTCGCTGAGAGAAAGAATAGGACTTTATAGGAGATGGTGAATTGTATGATTCAATCTAGATCCATGGATCCATCCTTTTGGGTTGAGGCAGTTAACTATGCCAACTATATTCAGAATCAGATGCCTCACAAGGTGATTTGACATATGACTCCTGAGGAGGCTTGGTCTCATGACAAGCCTGATGTTTCATCATTTTGAGTATTTGGTAGTGAGGCATAGGCATTTATTCCTGATGCTCAGAGGAGAGCCATGGAGCGAAAAAGTTGACCCCTCATTTTTGTCGGCTACTGTGAGGATGTTTAAGGCGTACAAGTTGTTTGATCCTGATTCCAGAGAGGTCCTATTTCGACGGGATGTCCAGTTTGATGAGCACCTTCCCACAGTGGATACCCTGTCTCCAGTGTCTACTTCACTACCTACTCCTCCCACAGCAACTCTTCAGGATTATGTTGAGGATGATTATGATGAGGATACTGATGATCCCCCATCTCCACCTCCACTTGATCCACCTCAGATGCCCAAATGGGCTCGCTTTACTATTGAGGTAGCAGGATCTATGGCAAGTGATCCTTTAGACACTCGTCGCACCCATTCTCATACTGCAGGTTCTAGTCTTTTGAGTCATGCTCTTTTAGAGGATCCTCAAAAGTTTTCTGAGGCGACAGGTCACCCTAAGTGGGATAGTGCTATGGAGGAGTATTCTTCTTTGATGAGGAATAGTACTTGGGATCTTTGTCCTCTTCCTAAGGGTAGAAAGATGGTTCGGTGCAGATGGTTGTATCGCACCAAGTATGTTGTTGATGGTTCTATTGATAAGTACAAAGCACATCTTGTTGTGAAGGGTTTCTCACAGGTTGAGGGTATTGATTACTTTGAGACATTTTCCCCTATCGCCAAGATGAATTCTATTCGCTTTGTACTATCACTTGCAGCTTCTAGGGGATGGCCCATTTTTCAGATGGATGTGAAGAGTGTGTTCTTGCATGGTGACCTACAGGAGGAGATCTATATGGAGCAGCCTCAGGGATTTGTGCAAGATGCTTCTTTGGTTTGCAAACTTCGGCATTCATTATATGGTCTCAAACAGGCCCCTCAGGCTTGGTATGAGAAGATGGACTCTTTTTTGCTCTCCACTGGTTTCACACATTGTCATTCTAATCCCACAGTCTATATTCAGAATCTTGAGGGTGAGATCTTGATTCTTGTGCTATATGTTGATGATCTCCTCATCACAGGTAGCTCATCCTCTATGATTTAGCATGCTCAGCGAGCTTTGATGGAGCAGTTTGAGATGACAGATCTCAGTCTTCTGCACTATTCTCTTGGTCTTCAGGTGATTCAGTCTTCTAATAGGATCTCCATTTACCAGCAGAAGTATGCTCTTGATATGCTTCAGCGCTTTGGCATGCTTGATTGCAAGCTTGCCCCCACACCTTTTCAGTCAAGGGTTGTTTTGACTACTACTTGCCCCCACTCCTTCAGTAGATTCTACACTTTACAGGCAGTTGGTTGGTAGTTTGTTATACCTGACTCACACTCGTCCTGATCTTTCCTTTGTGGTTGGCCTTGTCTCTCGATTCTCCCATGATCCTCATGAGAGTCACTAGAAAGCTGCCAAACGTATTTTGAGGTACATTCAGGGCACCATTTCTTATGGAATTCACTATACATTAGGGGATCCTCACATTGTTGGCTACACTGACTCAGATTGAGCTGGTGATGTCAATGATCGGAAGTCTACTTCTGACTTTGTTTTCTGTCTTGGCTCTAGTCCTATCACATGGTCTTGCAAGAAGCAAACTACTCATGCATTATTATCTACAGAGGCTGAGTACTGAGCTCCTATACTCGCTAGTCAGGAGATTTTATGGCTTCGACAGTTGATGACTAAGTTTGGTTTTCCTCCTGATAGTCCCACTATTCTTTGGTGTGACAATCAAAGTGCTATACACATTTCTCGCAACCCGGTGGAGCATCAATGAACGAAGCACATTGAGCTTCATATGTATTTCATCAGATAGTTGATCCAGGATGGTTCTCTCATCTTAGAGTATATTCCCACTGTCGAGTAGGTTGCAGACATCTTCACGAAGCCTTTTGCATCGCCACACTATCTTCAGTTGCGCTCTATACTTGGGGTGAAGGAAGTTGTCCTTGG
This sequence comes from Sequoia sempervirens, assembly GCA_007258455.2. Classification (NCBI taxonomy): domain Eukaryota; kingdom Viridiplantae; phylum Streptophyta; class Pinopsida; order Cupressales; family Cupressaceae; genus Sequoia; species Sequoia sempervirens. The sequence continues at coordinate 51,913 of VDFB02263759.1, forward strand.
GGGGTCTTTATGAGGCCTTCCTTCCTTCATGTTTCTTTCAACATGTTCTTCTATCTCTTTTTGGAGAGGATTTTTTTCCCACTAGGTTTTCTCCTTTTCTCCATTTCATAGAGATTTCCTTGTAATTGGGTACCTGATCTGGCCTTGTTGTCGGGACCCATTATTTTTTGCTTTCTGTAGCTACTTCTAGGTTTTAGCTTCTCCCTAAGTCTAGCTTAAGGGGGGTGTTAGAGTAATTGGTTATTTACTTGATTAATTAAACAATATTTGTTTAATTAATTAAAGTTCCCTTTTATCTCTTTTACACTTAAGCTAACATTAGGTGCATAATAATTAATTATTAATGTGCAAGCCTAGGGTTTTCCATTTTAGGTTTTTTTGACCTATATGTGGTTAAAAACTTTTCTTTTGTATTATTATTCTTTTACACATTGGAAAATACAGAGCTCCACATCTTTGAGAATTTTACTGTTTTATGTGTTGCTTCTCTTTGCTTCTCCCTGTAACAGGTATTCTTAGCTTGCAGAGATCATTGGGCTCCTATGAAGTTGTATTTTCTCAACTTCTACAGTATTTTTATAGATACTTGAGTATTTCTTGATTCACAATCTAGGAGAGGTGTACTTGTGAATAGTTGAGTAGTTTTTTACTGAAAGGTATTGTTGGGTGGTCAAGGCATCCACTAATGCAATCAATTTGTTGCATCTTGAGTGGGGAGATTTAGTGGAGGTGTTTCATCAAATTTCTAGATGGGTTGCTCTTTTCAGTCTATTGAGTGTTTCATCCTTGGTTTAGATTGATGTAATAAGGGGGAGAATATTGGAATATTATATCTTAGCATAGGATATAGGTTAGATGATAAATATAAATTAACAATTTAGTATGTTAATGTTAATTTACAAATAAATAATAATCTAGTAAGCAAATTAATGTTAGCAGTTAAGTGGGAGTTACTTTTTGCATGGAGGTTGTATAGTTGTGAAGTGATTCGAAGGGGAGAGGCTTATATAATCCAATGCGAACAAATGTAAAATCATCATAATAGAATGTTCAATATTATTTTGTGTGTGAATAAAAATATAATTAGTTGATGCTCTAGCATTTTTCAATTTATTCAACCTCATAAGCTAGAGCTTTGACCCTAGACATATGTATACTATAACCATGGAACTTGCCACAAATAATTGGCAACAAATACATACTATCTCTCCCAATTTTTATTACTTATTTCCTTATTTTTTCTTTTATTGTATTTCCTTTCGTATCTATTCTCCCTTTATCTCATTTTCTAAATCTCTCTTTCCTTCTTCAACTCATTTTTTCTACTCATGTTTTAGTCTCTCCCTACTATTAAGTTTTATTGTTTTAGTATTTCTTTATTTTTTAATAAAATTTCCTTATTTCTCTTTTTTCCCCTTCTTGTGTAGACCTTGTGTAATGGATATTTGCAACCCTAGAACTTAGAATTTTGTAGACTTGCAAACCATGAACCTTAGATTGAAAGAAATTACTAGTTTCCCCCACCTCCTGAACCTTGGACAATTTAATTCAAATCAAACTCAACCATAGACCCTATTCTAAGAACCTTTTATCATATTTCCTAAATCTTTGGACCTTAGGCATTGAATATTGGACTTATGGATTGTGGATTGTAGACCAAGAAAAAATTTCTCTTTACCTTGACCCATTGGACCCTTTATCATAGTTTGTACAATTTGGATACTAGATCCTTAAAACTTGGGCTTTGAAACGTATACCCAAGAATCTTGGCAAATTCATACAATTATTCAATACAATGGAGATAGAACAATTAAAGAACACATATACACCTAAAAGGATTATTTGATTCATGCTCAATTCCATTAGGAGAATGTGCCTAAAAACATGCTTTGATCAATGCTCAACTCCATTAAGAGAATGTTTATTGCCACGTGTTCCCTTATACCTTTAATGAAGCTACTAATAACTTGTATTCTTTAATATAACTACTAATAACTTATATTTGGCCTTATCTTTTAGGTCAATTACTTCATGGGAAGGTCTTAAAGATGCTTTCCTTAATCACTTTAGACTTACTCTTGGCTGAACTTTGATGTATAATCAATTTTCCACCTATATGATGAAAGAGGGGTTCTCAACAACCCTCTTTTCTGAAAACAAACACTCAAAATATCCTCAATAGTGCATACAAATCAACAAAAAAACTCATGGACTCACATTAAAATTTGCAACAATAAATCTACTCATAATAAAAATATGATTACAATGTCATTTTCAGTCAACAAAGGACATATGGGCAGTAACATATGCCCTTCACATAATCTGAAAAATGAATTGAAAACAACCTGCAACAAAAAAAAATCAAACTATGTGCTTCATTAGCACCTCCAAATCTGCACTTTTCCTCTTCCAACAATCACTAGGAACTCTTCAAGTCTAAACAATGGTGTCTTCAACCTTTAATGGCTGCAATAACCCTTTCAACATGCAATAACCTCTTGAGAAATGCCACACCCAAATCTCCAACCTCCCAAAACCTGCAACAACAAATGAATGCCCAAAACATGCAACAAAACCCTTCTCCCAAAAATCCAAAAATCAAATATGCCCTCCCATTTGGAAAAGTCAGGACCCCCTCTTGGGAATTAGTGGATTCAATAATAGAAAAATTAATAAATAATTTTTCATGCCATTTTGTAACTCCCACAAACCCAACAACCAAGTTTGTTTTTTCTGATCTTTCAAAAAATGTGACTACACCTTCACTATCTCCACTTCCTAACTTGCATAACAAAAATGATTTTATTTAATTAAATATAATTATGCCCAAATTATTAAAATAGCCTCCTAACATGAAATGTAGATGTAAATTTCAAATTGAAATTTTTTTGATTGATGTTGATTGCACTTTCACCTATAATGCTCTTACATCAGACACCTCGACTAGAAAGAAATATTTCATGAGTTGCACTCAGAAACATTATAGACCTTATGTCTATATTAGATCCGCCTCATTGCCTTATCCAATGGAATATTTTTGTGCACTACTTTCTACAAACTTACAACATGACCATATTTAATCCTTCCTCTACTACCCATCATGTAATTTGAAGCATCAAATTTTTTTCCAATCAATATACTCCATCAAAATCAAAACTAACAATTAAACTTATAACTTCTCCAAACAAATGTATTTCTTCACCTCATTTGTTGTTCTACCTTTTCCATCTCTTTCCACCATGTCCCCTTCATGAAATTTCACTATTTCCATGCCTTTTGAAAGACGTGACACTACTGCAACCTATTTTTCTTCACTCAAAACAAAAGACTCAATTTCCACATTACTTGACAAGGAATCATGATCACTAATCAAAACACTTTCACCTCCACTATTTTCAAACAAGGATTCTTTAGAAAACTCTTCATTAACCTTGACACTCCACACTTCTAATTCAACTTTATCAAAATTAGTTTTTGCTGCAACAAATTTTTCTATTCCTTCACTCTCTTTCCTATTGAATGAAACAATAAAATCATATTTTACCTTACCCTCTACTACTACCTTCATTCCACTTGAGATCTCTACTTCAATTTGAGTCAACAAATCACCTTTCTCATTTTCATCATGGCTAGTGTTAACAAAGCCAACATATTCATACTTCATACCATTTAAAATTCTGATTTCATCAATCAAACAAGACCTTGCATTGTTGTAAACCTTATCCATTTCTTCCTTTAATGGCTTCAATTTGTATTTTACTCCATCATTTGTCAATGTGTATGCGTTGGCATAACCATCGTGCACCGCCTTCCTGTCAAATTGCGAAGGCCTTCCTAACAAAACATGACAAGCATTCATACGAATAATATCACATAAAATTTCATCTCTATAACCTCCTATATTAAGATTTACCAAACTTTTTCACTGATCAAAACTTTCCTATCATCTTGTATGTATGCTACCCTATATGAATGTGGATGCCTTCTTCTCTCTAGTTGTAATTTTCTCGCCATCTCTTCGGAAACAAGATTGTTTGTGTTACCTCCATCTATGATGACATTACATAGCTTATTCTAGCACTTGCATCTTGTTATAAACAAAAAATTTCTTTGAATGGATTTATCATCTTCATTCAATAGGGTTCTCCTGGCCATTAAAGTTTCACCATCTTTTGTTTCTTCGAAATGTGATGATCCTGCATCTTCTTTGTTCACATTTACTGTTCAATTCTAATTTTTTGATCTTCTTCTAGATCTTTCCTCTTCATGAGGAAAATCATATGCTCTATGACCCTCTTCTCCACACTTAAAACAGGTTCCTCTAAAGGTTTCTCTTCCAAAACATCTACCCCATCTTCCTCCTACCTCTTGAATTTTGATCTCTAGGGCCATATGAATCTTAATATCTCTAAATTTTACTATTGCCTTGGTCTTTTTTTTTCCAATTTTTCTAATTATTATCTACTCCATATGATCTTCCTCTGTCCTTACTTTCATACCTTGTGTTCATTCTTTCCTCAATTTTCAAGGAAATCAGATAGGCATCTTCCATTGTGAAAACTCTCACTAAAGTCATCTCCTCTTGTATTTTTGGTCTCAAACCATTAATATATCTCACAACCTTCTCCTTTGTTGCTTTCATATGTCATATTCTAATCAGGATCCTATGAACTCCTCTGTATATTCTTTCACTGTTTTGGTCCCTTATTTTAACCCTTGCATTTTTTTGAGCAAATCAAGCTCATAGTCCACCAGAATAAACCATCTTTTCATTTTCTCCACCATTATATCCCACTTAGTAATTTTCTCCTTGCCTCTCCTTCCTCTTTCCAATTGAATCTCTCTCCACCAAATTAAAGCATGTCCTTTCAATCTAGTTTTTGCATGCCTTACTCTATCAGGATCCTCAACTTCTTAAAACTCGAAGAACTCTTCCATGTCATTGATCCAATCCACTAAATCTTTTGGATCCAAATTCCCATAAAATTTAGGAACATAATTTTTTTTTTTGCATCCTTGATAGGGTAACCAATAATGGGTCATTGGCAATTGATGTTGTTGCATTTATTTGCTCACTTGTTTGGCTGGCATCCTCTGAAGTTTCTTCTTCCTCATCACTTACTGGTTCTCTTCTCTATGCAAGCCCTCTTCTAATTTCTTCTTTTAATATTTCCACTTACCATCTTAAGGCTCTAAAATCATTATCACAAACAAAATTATTACCTCTTCCTCTACCTATGCCATGTGGGGCTCCTCTTGCATACATTTTTCTACACACCCACAAGCTCAATCCTAGTGCAAATTGCCTCTCTTTGGTGGTTTGTTCACACACTCAAAATATTCCTACTCTAGTACCACTGATGAAAGAGGGTTTCTCAACAACCCTCTTTTCTAAAAACAAACACTCAAAATATCCTCAATAGTGCATACAAATCAACAACAAAGCTCATGGATTCACATTAAAATTTACAACAATAAATCTTCTCATAATAAAATATGATTATAATGTCATTTTCTAGTCAGCAAAGGAGTGATGGACAATGACATATGCTCTTCACATAATCTAAAAATGAATTGAAACAAGATACAACAACAAAAATCAAATTATGTGCTTCATTAGCACCTCCAAATTTGCACTTTTCCTCTTCCAACAATCACCTGCAACTCTTCAAGTCTCAACAATGGTATCTTCAACCTTCAATTGTTGCAATAACCCTTTCAACATGTAACAAAACACTTCAATAACCTCTTGAGAAATACCACGCCCAACTCTCCAACCTCCCAAAACCTACAACAACAAATGAATGCCCAAAACATGCAACAAAACTCTTCTCCCAAAAATCCAAAAATAAAATTTTCCCTCCCATTTGGAAAAGTCATGACCCCCTCTTGAGAATTAATGGTTTCAAAATTTTCCTCCCATTTGGAAAATTCACGACCCCATTTGGAAAAGTCATGCCAGTTTGTAACTCCCACAAACCCAACGGCCAAGTTTTTCTTTTTTCTATTTTTTGCAAAAATGCGACTACACCTCCACTATCTCCACTTCCTAACTTGCATAACAAAAATGATTTTATTCAATTAAATATAATTATGCCCAAATTATTAAAATAACCTCCTAACATGAAATGCAAATGCAAATTTTAAAAAAAAAATGATGTTGATTGAACTTTCACTTAGGATGCTCCTGCATCACTATATGAGAGAACCCAATGGACATCTAAGAATTTTTAAGAAGATTCCATAAGCTATAATCAATATTACTAATCCTTACAAATCTATAGAATCCACAGCTATTTAGATGTATCTTGTGGCTCTTAACTCTCTTACTATCCATTTTTTTGGGAGGACATCTGCTTTGACTTCTTATATTACTAATCATTTGTCCACAAGCTAGAATTTGTGAAAGATAACTTGTTCCCCAATTATATGGAGTAGGACCTCTTTTTTCTCTTTGGAAACCAACAAAATACAACCAAATTCCCATGCTAAATCAATGGCTTCTCATCATATGTCAATCATCAACCAATTTCTTGGGATGACTAATTATTTCAAAATCCAACTACAACCACAATTAGTTGTTCAATCCTAATCAAGCCATGGAATTTCCTCCAATATCTCAAGTTATGCTAGCCACACAATTTAAACCATCATACATGAACAAGAAATCCTCACTATTTAGAGAATCCAAGCAATTGAAGCTCATTGGAAGTATTATAGTGTGCCAAAATGCATGAACAATTAGATGCTAGCTAGTAATCCTCAAACACAAGCTCACCCACCACCATAAAATCAATCTTTTGAATCAAATATTTATTTGGATAGCCTTCACAAAATGGTCCAATAATTTAATAATGATGTTTCAAACATGTAGAGAGGAAACACAATGAATTAGGGAAGTGGTGGATATCAAGAAAGAATTAATAACAATTTAAAATGCAACCATTAATGGAATACCTATCCAAATAATGGTGGTTTTGATCCTTGTGTAGAAAACCTAAATAGGAAAGGGAATAAGTGTGAAGCAATAATCAATATTGCAAAAATTGATGGTTGAAGGCTTTGTTCTAGTAATAATCACAGTGAAATGGACTATCATCAATTCCACACAAACTTTGATATATTTCAACCAAGGTCTAAAAAATAATAAGAAACCAACTTCTCAAGGATAGAACTCAAGTCAAAACTATGCAAACTTTGGAGTTTTTTACATGTTGGAAACATGCGACTTTTTTAAGAAAAATGAAGAAAACAAGTTTGATGAAAACATTGACAAAGTTCATGCATATCAATAATACTATAAATGTGGAAATTATGCTTTGGGAAATGGGGTAAAGGAGCCCTTGACAAAATCCATCCCATTAACTGTCCCTCAGAAACCACCTAATCATAATTTAGGAAACAACTTAGATATAATATTTTGTTTGTCATTTGGATAGTTGTGCCTTTAAATATAATGTTCTCTTTGTTACTTGTATAATTATTTTCTTGGAAAAAAATAAACAGCTCTATTTTCAGCCTTTGCTTCTTTCTTTTTCTTCATTTTTGTCTTTTTATTTCTATTGGTCTCTCACTTCATCATGTTCATCTCATTTTTATCTTTTCATGTTTCTATGATTATTCTTTTTCTCTCTTTCTTAATTTTTTTTTCTTTTAGCCCTCCTCTCTCTTTTATTTATCTCTTTTCTTTGTGATTTTTTATACACCCTCTTTATATGTTTTTATCTTATTCCCCCCTTATCCTCTTCTTTTTTATTTATTTTTTGCTTTATTCTTTTTTTTTATGTTTTGTTTCTTTCTAGAATCTTATAATTGTTTTTTCTTTCTATCATTTTTATTTCTCTTTTTTATTTATCTATATTTTTTTTAAATTTTCTCTCTTTCTACCTTTAGCCACTCTTTTCTCATATTTTTTTCTTTCTAGATATTTCATTTTTATCCATTTCAATCAAGATCTACTTTTATATTTGTTCTCACTTTTCCTTTCTCAATTTTCTTATTTTCTCTTTTCTTTCTTTCTTATTATTTTATTTGTTTCTATTTTTTCTTTCTTGTGTTTTCTCTTTCTTTCTTACTTGCTCTCTTTCTATTTATCCATTAATCTTTCTTTATCACCCTTGATTGATTTATTTATCTTCCAATCTTTTTGACCTTTTGTCCTCCTCTTTATATATATTTCATTTTACTCTTTCTCTATTTCATTCCATATTTATTATTTCATATTTTTTTCCTCTTCCTAATTCTCAATCTCTTTTTTCTTTATTTCTTTGTTTATATTTTTGTTTTCTTCTATCTCTCTACTTCTATCTTTTATTTTTCTATTTCTTTCAATTTTTATGCGTTTACTTTGATTTCTTTCTTTTTACCATTTTTCTCTCTTTATTTATTTCTAATTTCGTTTAGACTTATTTCTCTATTTCTTTTACTTCCCCCTTCCCCTCATCTTGTTTTATGTTATTTTTTTCATTAATTTTTCTCTTTATTATTCACTTTTTTCTTTTTGCTTTCAATCTATTTCTTTCACATATTTTTCATTCTTCCTCTCTTGTTTTTGTCCTTCTTGTTTCACTTTCATACTTTGTTTATCTATTATTTTTCTTTCTATTTATATATCTCTTTTCTCATCTATATCTCTCATTATCCTTTTCTTCATCTATCTATCTTTATTTTTTTCTTTCACTATTTTCTTTTTGGCTCTCTCTCTCTCTCTCTCTCTCTCTCTCTCTCTCTCTCTCTCTCTCTCTCTCTCTCTCTCTCTCTCTCTCTCTCTCTCTATATATATATATATATATATATATATATATATATCTTATATTTTTCTGCCTCACTCTTTTATTTTACGTTTTTTTCTCTCTTTCTCTCGTCTTTCAACTATTTTAGTTTTTTCATTTTTTTTCTTTAGTTTCCTTTTATTTCTTTCTTTATGTCTAGATATATTTACCTTTCAATATGTGTCTATTTTTCCTAGTTTCTTTCAGTTTATGTTTATTTCATTTTCTCTTTCTTTATATGCATATAGTTTGTTTAATTTTATATTTTTTTCTTTATGCATGTCATCTTTTTTTCTAATCAAAATTATAATTTGTGTTTCCCTTTTCTTATTTAAATATGTCAAGTTGTCTCTTTCTTCATTTTCGTGGCTCTTTCTTCCTCTCTTTCTTTATGTTTTCCTTTTTCTCTATTTTTATAAATCTAAGTTATTTTGTCAAGTAGGTGATATTTTTATATTGTATCATATTATGTAATATTTTATATGGATTCAATAGTGTAATTTTTAGTTTAACTTATTGATGCATTTTTTTTTTTGAGTGGTTCAAATGAACTCATTTATCATGAGAATGAATGATCCACTTAGCACTCATTGTATCCTAGCAATACTCATAGGGATGAAGCATTATAACTTTCTAAAAGGTCATCCATCATAGTATTACTTTGATTCTATTGCGCTTAGCCATATAGTTTCACCCAAAATCTTGGGGGAAGCTAAGTGGGAGCTAGGTTGGCTTGATTTTGGGAGAAACTCCATGGTAAATCTTGCCTGATTTAGAGTATTTTTTGGATGGGTTACCTCTTGGGATGTCTTGTTATTTCACCATTGTGAATATCACCTAGATGTAATAAATGAAGTGGGCCATTAATGCTTATAAGATATGGGTTCCAATTTTTAGTTTCTTTCTCCTTCCCTCGCCCCATCCTTTCCCCTCTTTTTATATTTTTGTTTTATTTCTCCTTTTATGTCCTTTTCTCTCTTGTTATCTCAATTACTCTCTCCTCTTGTTTACTTCACTTGTTATTTTCTAATATTTTATTTCATTCTCATTCATTCATTATATGATATTTACTAATTTCTTTATTTCTTTTTCTTTGTTTTTATCAGTATATATTTTAGCTTTCTAAACTTTTTATTTCTTACATTTTATTTTCTTTTTGCTTCCTTCACCCCATTCTTTCTCCTCTTTCTCATTTTTCTCTTTTCTTTCTTTTTTTCTTTCTTTTCCTTTATTATTATCTTAATTACTCTATCATAGAACTCTTATTTCTTGCATTTGTTGTGCCTCTTTCTCACTCGTTCATTTTATCTTCTTTTATTTCTTTGTTTCTTCTATATTTTTTAATTTTTTGTTTCTTTCTCTTTTTCATTGTTTCTATATTTATTTATTTGTTTCTTCTCTTTATTTTTCTCTTGTATCTAGTCCTTTGTCTTTTTCTCTTTATTTATTTATCCTTTTGTCTAAGTAATATGCTTTCAATATCACTTTGCATCATTGTCTTTTTTTTTTCTTTTTTTTCCTTATATTTTTCTCTCCTAGAATCAACTGCTTGACCCCTAGACCTGAGACCCTAAAACATATAACCTAGACCTTGGAACTTGAAATTTAAGGTATAGACCCTTGGATCATACACAATGCGCCTTTGACTTGTGGATTTGGTGGATCCCAAGTCAAGAAACCATTAACATTTACCTTAGACCTTGACCTTAGACATAAACATTAGACATTATACCTCAGAGCTTTTACCTTAGATGCTTGATTATGGATATTGGACACTTGGAACCTAGATCTTGAATCATAGGTCCCATACACCTTAAAGGCTACATGTAAAATATACACTCATAAGCTCTAGACCCTTGGACATAGCACCATAGAACCTTCTTTATTTCTAAATTATTCATTCTCTTTCTTCTCATTTATTTACATTATCTCTCTTTGTATTCTATCTATTAGTATTTCTTTCTTTTTCTTATATTTTTCCTTTCTCTATCTCTCCATATTTCTCTATTTTTCTTTTATAAGTTTCTTCCTTTCCTTTTAGTGTATTTATTCCTCTTTCTCTCTATCTCATTTTGTAGATCTATTTGTCTATCATGCACCTTTTCCTCTCGTGTTTTTCTCTCATCCTTTTATTTTTTCTTCTTAATCTTTGTTTCTTTTTTGTATTTCCTTCTTTTTTATTTCTCATATTATGTAATGTTTTATCAAGATTCAACTATGTAAGAATCCATGAATGGTCCACTTCACACTAATTGCATTCTAGGTGATGCTCATAAGCCCATGAGTCATTGGTATTTCATGGGAGGTCACCCATCCTAGTACTACTTTGGTACAAGTGTGCTTAGTAATGGAGTTTACCCTAAAATCTTGGGGGAAGCTAAGTGGGAGCTAGGTGGACTTGATCTTGGGGGATACTCCATGGTTAAGTTGTACTAGTTTGGGTAGCCTTGTATGGTGTACTAATTTTTTACCCTTTTGAGCATCACTTAGATGCAATGAGTGTTAAACATGAACCATCCATGGTCATAAGAGATGAGTTTTTGTAAATCACTACTCATGAAATATGGGTTAATTTGTTTGGCTCCTCAAAAACTATGTAATCAATTCTTGATAAAATATCATATTTTTTCTTTGATTAAGTATTTTTTTATTAATTATTTATTGATTCCACTATAAATATTATATATTCCATTCTCCATTTGTATTTCTCTAAGTTCTTTTTTGTTCCTTGTTTTATATGTTTATCTTATTTTTTCTTGTCTTTCTTTGGATCTCTATTGCCCTTGGACCCTAGATCTTGAACCTTGAATCCTAGACCTTGGATACCAAACCTTGATGCACCCTAGAATGTAGACGTTTATTTTATTTCTATTATTTTTCTCTTTTTAATCTTTCTTTGACATTATCTCTATTTCTATTACGATATATAACATTTTGTTCTCTTTTTCTTACATTTTTCCTCTCTATTTCCTTTTATTATTTTCCTATTTTTCCTTTTAATGTATTTTTTCTCCTTTCATATCTTTTATCTCTTCTTCTCTTCCTCGTGTTTTTCTATCTAACTCATTTATTTATTTATTTTATGTTTTTTTGTTGTTTGTTTCCATCTTTTTTTATTTTGTACTAGGAATTTATTTGTCCATTTAGTTTAATAATATTCTTTCTTTCTTTGTCTTTCTTTATGCCTTTGATTTCTTTTCATAAGGTCAATTTTTTTACCCTTTTTTATTTCTATATATGTCCATCATCAATGGTTTTTAATTATTTCATTACCTCTTTCTCTCTATCCCTCTATAACGCCCAGCTAGGGAACCCAGAGAATAACACATAAAGTAACAAAATAACCAAACATTTTTAAAAAAAACATTCGATAACAACATAAGTACAAAGTGGACAACTACACATATGTCCTCAGGGTTCCATGACAATGCTACTTAAACATTCCCAAATAAAATCATCACATCACAATCCATAAGACATAAAGCATAAGAATAAATCATATTAATATTGAATTATCCATTCACATAATAATAATATAGATAAGTTACATATCCAAGTTACATCAAGATAGATTATGACAAATCTTGTAACATCATAATTACATTACAATAATTTCACTCACACATAACAAGAGTGAATACAATATAGAAGAACACAACACATCTATCAACCTCGTTCATGAGCATGCATAGCATCCAACTTCATGAACCGAGTAGTATAAGGAACCTATCTCAAGAACAATATCATCCAAGCAAAGCAACACCTGCAAGGGAACCTAATGGAGGAAAAAGTTTGTTCCTCCCAACCACATGGTACTCGAAGGTCCACTCCCTCTGTGCTAGGAGATAATATCAGGTCCACAAAGATAACAAACAAGAAGACAAAAGATAAAATTTACATGGCTTGACATACACATCATGACATAACGATACCCAAACCTCATAATAATAAACAAATCTCCTAGAGGCAACAACATACTAAGGGGTGACTCTACACAAGAGACCACATAACATGCATTAGAAAAAGAGTATCAACACATAGTTTATTATAGGTTAGCCTGGTGAATCTTTCTAGATTACCGGCCCTCATACTGAGTTACCCTAGCAATCTCTATCAATTCTTGGCCCCTAAACAAACTCATGTGGCATTGAAATACCTTTCAAGAATCCAAAGTAGATGATCATGCAATTCCAGGCCATCTCAACCTATCCCTTAATCTATACAAGCACTAAGGCACTAGGTGAGGCATTCCAATTATCTAAATTATGTAATGAACATTTTCCAACCCCAATACATTTAATTAGGTTTTCATTAAATTATAAAATTACGATAGGTTACCCTGGCTACCACTTAGGGTTATGGCCCCTATCACAAGCCACTCTTCCTAATAACATGACTCAACTTGAATTACAAAGGACAATCATCATGCATAATAAATGAAGCCAAAAATGTATACATCTCAATCATGACATAGATCATATAACTTCCAAGATACCTCAAAGGTAACAACAAATTGTGCATGGCTAAGTCCCCAAAATAAATCATTGTAATTGAACAATAAAGTACAAGTATAAGAAGCTTAATAGAACAAATTTCATTCCTAGCCTCTAGAAGATTTAAGAACTCATATCTTAAAAGTACACTCTTAAAATATCAATAAAAAAATATAATTACTCATTATATACAGCCACCAAAACTTCATAACTTAATTACTCATATTTTATTCCACATATTCTTTCCTTAACACCAAGTCAATAATAAAAGACTAGTTTCAAGCAATAATCCATTAATACACCTTTTTTTTTTTTAATCAAAAGTGGTTGAGCCACTATAATATATTAATTATATTTAATATGTACATAACTCTGATTCAATAGGGCATACATTAATACACATATTAAAAGCCATATTTATTTGCAAATAAATAAACTAATTATAAATATTAACATTCATTTAAAATTAAATAAACTAAAATTTCCTCAACAAGTGTTTGAGATTACTCTGATACTAGTAAACTTCTTTCACCAATCTAAAAGCAAATAATTTAGAATTCAACAATTTCTAATGTAAATATAATTTCAAATAGAAATACAGACATTTTGTTTTCTATAGTTATCCTCACGAATTAGTAATTGAGGTATAGCAAGGGAGCTCGACTTATTTAGAGAAAAACTACAGTGCAAATTAGGTGTGAATTCAAAACATAGGGCGGTGGCCAGATCATGGTTCAATATTTGCTTAAAGAATTCGCATGAAATAAGGTGATTATTGTACATAACAACCCGAATAAGGGCTAAATTTTGCCTAATCTTAATTTACATATGATTTGGTTTCAATGCCACAAAGGCATTAACATGGTCTACAGCAACTCTTACGGATTCTACAGAATAATCATAATCCATTAACTATGAATTTTAGAGAAATATTAGATGCTAATCACCATATACATAGGTGATGACAAGGATACTAAAGTGCAAACTATCCAATGTATGGGAAAGCAACGATATCTGCAACAAATAAGAAAATTGAACCAAATGAGTTCCATATGTTGGCAATTTAAATAAGTTATTGCTAGAATGAGATAGGAGATTATTTTATTAGAGTTGCGGTTTATTGTTTATTTTGTTGGTATTATATCAAATGCCTTTAAGAAAGGAACACAGTTGATCTATATGCAGGTATATTGGCTGATCGTTGGTTTAGCATGGGAAAAGAATGAGAAAATAGCAAGATTGCAAGCTGATTGGTCTTCAGGTTTGATTTACTATGCTATGATTAGATTCCTTAACCACTTTTTAATCACCATTGAATATGTATGGTTTCACAGCCAAAAGCTACAAACTTGGGCTCCAATTACAAGGTGCTTATACAGACCAAAACAACTCATCCATCTGATTTCAATATAAATTTCAACATGCAGTTTTAAACACTTAAGGAGTATCGATTGACGAATTGGAAATTAAATAAATGGAGATTGAAATTTTATTTAAAACTATTTTAATATGGAGGCCTACACCGTCCCTATGGAAGCCAAGATTTGAAAAGAGGGAGGATGTTGGGATGTATTTCCCTTCAGTTGCTGAGGTTTCTTATAATATCAACAAATTACTCAGAGCAAATAGTAACCCCAAATTGATAATTTTGATTGGCATACCCCTCAAAGATAAAGGATGATTTGAACTATTGAGTTTGAATATTACATATTCTTCATTACAACACCAAAGAAAAACCAAAGAAAAGAATACTTTCAAACTACAAATGAATGCATGATACAAGGGGACGCGATAGCACAAGCGACGATGGATGATTAAAGGATGTTGAGAAAAGCAATCCACAGTTAAGAAATCGATGTCGACTTTACTAAACGAATTCGTAAGACATAAAAAAAAGATGATCCTATAAGAGAATTTAGCTGCAAGGGCGATGGAGGAGAAAAAGTTGCATTATAGCTTGTGTTCCTACGCTATGGAGAAAACTCTTAATACAAAGGTGATTCTATTTGTTTCCAAACACTGGTTTAAAAGCCACAACATACTGACTTTAATTTTCAAGAATATATATATATATAAAACATTTGAGCATGAAGTATAAATAATGAGATCCCATAGCTATCTAAAGCAACCCATAAAGATTAAAGACTAACAAATTCAAAGAGATTTACAGCTAGGTTTTGTTAGTTTTCATTTCTCTAAAAAATTTCCTCAATAATTTCAATACTAAACAATAACAATTTATTTTCTTATGTTTGTGCAGGAGTTTCAACAAACAATTCCTACCACAAGGAAGATCAAATGACATAAAATCGGTACAAAAACTTTTTGTACAAGGAAAATGCTAAAACAAAAGAAGAAAACCTAGATTTTAATCTCGAATTCACATAAATTGAAGCAAAAATCAGAAAATCTGCAAATCTTTATCCTCCCAAGGCACAAATCCTTTAAATCCACTATCCCCAAACTTTTCAACCAAGAAAATACAGAGAAGAAGCTTTTTCCAAAAACTGTCATGAAGATTTTCTTCTCAGCAATCCAAAATCAATTGTCGTGTAAGATATTGCACAACCAAAAGCTTTTAATGTATTTTCAATTAACTCAAAGTCACAAGACTTAACTAACAATCAGCATGCAATCAAGATTGATCAATTAATTCCAACTTAAACAGTTTACTCAAGATCATAATTTCTAACTCCAAATCAAAATTTATAACATTTTGAAAACAAACTCTTCTAAAATATCAAATTTTCAAACATTTATTTAATTTTGCACATTAAAATCAACAAATGCATTAAATAAATATCTGATTTAATTTAATTTAATAAATCAAAACATGAACATAATTTCATTTTAATTTAACATTTAAATAAAACTGTGTTAACTCGAATAGTTTACTTAATAAACCATTTAACTATTTAATCAATCAATTTCCAATCATGACAAAAACAAGAACAACACAACGGAATCATACGACAAGACAACGATGGGAAACAACATAGATAATTGTCCTATAAAGGAACGATGGCTTAAAAAGGGACCTGACATTATCTCTGAAACAACATATTTCCATTGGGTTAGGGCACGCTCAGACTTGACAAAGTAGGTGAAGCCAATACCCAGTACCTACAAACTACATCAAACAACACTGTCAAACATATCTGCATAAACCAACAATCACACTGTGAAAGAGAATTGCAACGTAGCTGGGTACTCACAAGTGAGTAATGCTACATTGTCTCCTTCACCAAGACTAACTTTCAATACTACATCATAAACACACTAAAACATCTACCAACAAAACATAAACAATCTGAAACAAAGTGCAGCAACTGGAGGGACACTACATCCTCCCCCCTAAGCTTCAACTTACTCCTATAAGTCGCAAGATAAGGTATAATTATATGCAACATCATGTAACCATCACTAATTAGAAGCATAGTGAACATAAACATAAGTCACGTATTACATAGAGTCAAATTTATCCAAACACGATTAAACTTTGTAAATCCATGTAACATAAACATCAGTAAGGGAAGTCATAATCATCCAAGTCAAATACTATCATCCAAACCAATCAAAATGGTGCAACGACCACCAACAAAATCTCAAGATACATATCACATCATAAAAAGTGTCAAGTGCACATCACAATCATAATAAGTGTCGGTCTAATAAAGGCAACAAGAAAAATATTACATCCCTCCTTCCACCAACAGACTACTCACTATTTGATAGGGGACACTCCTCAGGGTCCTCATCTGAGTCCATGACCACCTTCATGGAAGCGGAAGGTTGTGTACAAAGGCTTTCCTTCTCTTCCTTAGACAAAATAGGTGCGTTAGGTCCACACCGCAATAGTCAATCCCGGATAGCAGATGGTTTCTTCACTTTAACTGTGTGTCCCGACTCTTCAATCTTCTTCCCTTTTTCCATCTTGAGTCCAGAGAGGGCCTAGCCAAGGTCTCGTCATCGGAAATACAAGGTGGAGTTTTTGGTGTGGGATTTTCTTTGATGACCACACCCCTTTTGGAAGCCTTCACTACCTTTTCTTTCCTCTTTCCAGCCTTTGACCTTCCCATCCCTACACACAAACTAGGGTAATCATAAGACTCAAATCAAATTTTTAAGTCCCAACTAATCCTAACATAACATACATTTGCACACAAGACATACCACTTATTTCATTATTCGACACAAACTCTCACAACATTTCTAGCTACATTCAAAATTTTACACACTCATCATATTCACACGCTACACAAATGTCCATAATGCATTTCCCCAGTAGGAAGGATATCGGTGCATTGCATACTACACCAAGGCTCCTATCCTTTCCACTGGTTTTCTACACCATTGGACCAACACCACCTAAAAACAACTCTCAAATAGTCAGGCAAGAACATCCCAAAAAGGGAAAACATAAACACCTAGGTCAACGTAATGGGCTCACAAATATCCAGAGTGCCCAGTGTTAGAACCTTTGCTCTGATACCCTCTATTTCTTAATGTTATTTCTTTGTTTTATCCTTTAT
>VDFB02263761.1:0-51093 GCA_007258455.2 Sequoia sempervirens
TTTATGTTGTTATCCATAAGGCATTGTTGAATTTTGTTCTCTATCTTTGGCTATATTATTTCATTTTTGATAAGGTGTTGTTGAAAAAAAAAATTGTTCAGGTGCGGGGTTATTTTGTTTTCTTTTCTTTGCATAGTTTTGTTACTGTGAATTCTACTGTCATCTACGACACCGTTGAAACCAATATTGTTCTTTAGCAGTTTATGTTATTTTCCATAGGGCATTGTTGATTGTTGTTATGTGGCTTTACCAATATTGTTTCATTCATGGTTTATGTGTAGTCATGATGGTTGCAAGGCAATAGCTATATTGTTTCATTTATGGTTGGAAGGCAATAAAATAGTTTATGCTATTTTCGACAAGGCACTATTGGGAAATAAATTTGTCCATGTGCGGAGTTTTTTTTTTTTTTTTGCATGGGTTTGTTACTGTGAATTTTTCTATTTCGTGGGTTTTTTCATCTGGGTCACTGTTGAAACCAATATTGTTTCATTTATGGCTTATGTTTTGTGGCAATGGTTGCAATGCAATAAAATAGTTAGTGCTATATAGTTTATGTTGTTTTCCATAAGGCATTATTAACTGTTATTCTCTAGCTTTGGCTATATTGTTTCATTTTCAATACGCAATAAAATAGTAAATGTTATAAAGTTTATATTGTTATCCATAAGGCATTGTTGATTGTTGTTCTCTAGCTTTGGCTATATTGTTTAATTTTTGATAAGATAATGTTGAAAAAGGAATTTTCTGGGTAACTATTAAAACCAATATTGTTTCATTTATGGCTTCCATTTTATGGCAATGGTTGCAACACAATAAAATAGTTAATGTTGTTTTTCATAAGGTATTGTTGACTGTTCTTTAGCTTTGGATATATTGTTTCATTTTTTATATGCAATAAAATAGTAAATGTTATAGAGTTTATGTTGTTATCCATAAGGCATTTTCGACTATTATTCTCTAGATTTGGCTATATTGTTTCATTTTCGATATGTACTATGGAAAAAATAATTTTTTTTGGTGCACAGGGTTATTTTATTTTATTTTTTTTGCATGGGTTTATTACTATGAATTTTGATGTCGTCTACGACATTGTTGAAACCAATATTGTTTCATTTATGGTTTCTATGTGGTGTCGATGGTTGCAAAGGAATTAAATAGTTTATGTTATCAGGATTGTTTTTTTCTCCCTTACATGTGTTTGTTGCTATGAATTCTTTTGTTTTGTTGTTTTTCCCGTGTAATCCACTATTTAAAATAAATTGTTGAGCTGCAGGGTTGTTCTATTTTTTTGGGCATAACTTTCTTAGTATGAAGCCTCCTGTCCAAATTTAAGCATCATCTAGTGTTTCATAAATTAATATGATAATTTTTTTTCATTATAACTAATTGTAGTACAAGAAAAATTAACACCTGAATGCATCGTACAAGAAAATTTAACACTTAATATACAAGTTGTCGTACATATGAATGTTGTCTGCATCTAATTTCACAAACATACATATCTGGATATAGGGAAAATAAAATGAAACACAACAAAAGAAGGCCTACTCTCCACCCTACCATATTAGGTCATGGAGCCTCATAGGCTATCACCAAACCCCCAAGCAAGAACATACATTGTCCACCACTATGATCAATGGTGAAACCAATGTTTCTTATTGCACTTAATATAGAGCCTATCATTCTAAGTTATGCAACTGTAGCAATATCAAAGATAGACATATGCAACAAAACTTTATGAGCTCACATGTAGTAGCAATATACTCTACACTCAGCCAACACAAGAAGATTAAAACCACATAAATCAAATGAAAAAATTATGAAACCTCTTGTTTTGTGGTTTTCCCTTATTGTGTGCACTTTGGCTGAAATTTTCACCAGCCTTCCCACTTTTTAACCCTTCTAGTGTCTAGGTCCCGGTCAAAAAAAAGGTGGCATATTTTTTAATTTTTAATATTAAACGTGTTTGGCATGTCAATAGAGAAGGCCAATGAAATTAGATGTCAGTTGGCATCAACATTAATTGTTATATGGTTTATGTGTAGTGGCGATGGTTGCAAGGTAATAAAATAGTTCATGTTCTTCTCGATAAGGAATTGTTGGTTGTTTTTGTATGGCCTGTGATAATAGTTTGCACTATTTTCCATAAGGAATTGGTGATTGTTGACCTGTGGCTTTAGCAACACTATTTCATTTGTGGTTCTCATATATTGGCGATGGTTGGAAAGGAATTAAATAGGCACTATATTTATACTTTTCAAATGATAGTTGTTATTTTTGTAAGCCTCAATAAGGATTTCTTAGAATGACAGATTGTATTTTAAGTGTGAGATGAAATATTGGTCTCACCATTGATTATAGTTGCAGACTAACATACATTGTCCACTAGTGTAATCAACGATGATATCAATGTTTTTTATTACACTTAATATAATACATGTGGAAAATGCATATACACACATACACACTCACACATACATATAAATATTCAAATTTCCATGTATATACGCATACATATGCATTACAAACACATATATCTACACATTTGTATCAAGATGTTGTATGCACTTAGAAAATTTAATTGCATGCATATGTAGATATATACATGCATACAACCATGTCCATGTGTATATATAAGAACACTTGCAAATACTGATACATGTGTTGAATAGGGTGATCAAACTTGTACCTTTACAAAAGCTCATCATCTTGGCCCACAACTCTGATAGCAGGTAAAACCACAAAATGACACCCAACAATTCCATATCAAAAATTGTGTAGACTTTCACTATGTTTTCTGAGGTTTAAAATGGTAGGTGTTATTACAACCATCGCCACTAAACAAAAATCATACAACAATTAATGTTGATGCTAGGACAGTGAGCTTCTATGAAGGTGCAAGTTTTTTCATCTGTTGTCAATCATCTATGAAGGTGGTTGGAGGTTATTTTATATTTTTTGCATGGGGAAGTGGTTGAAAAAGCAATACAAAAGTCTCAGCTCTGATAATTTTTTCCCCAAAAATGAAACATAAAAAAAGAAGGCTTGCTCTCCACCCTACCATATTGGGTCATGGAGCCTCATAGGCTCTCACCAAACCCATGAGAAAGAATATACATTCTCCACCACTGTGATCATAGGTAAAACCAATGTTTTTTATTGCACTTAATATAGAAACAATTGGCACCACATGCAAACTATAAATGAAAAAATATTGGTTTCAACAGTGTCATAGACGACAGTGGAATTCACAATAAATCACAAAAAAATGCAAACCATAAATGAAACAATATTGGTTTCAATATGCAAACCATAAATGAAACAATATTGGTTTCAATAGTGATCCAGATGAAAAAACTGACAAAGAAGAATTCATAGTAATAAACTCATGCAAAAAAGATAAAATAAACTTGCATGCAGACAAATTCTTTTTTCAATAGTACCTTATCGAAAATGAAACAATATAGCCAAAGCTAGAGAACAATAATCAACAATACCTTATGGGAAACAACATAAACTATACAACATTAACTATTGTATTGTGTTACAACCATCGCCACAAAACAATGGATACATACATTTCTACACATAGGGAATGATAAGCTATATTTTAAGTCTTTTATGGAACATTGATGTCACCATTGATCATAGTGATGAACAATGCCTTATTTTGTTATGTTTTATTTTATTTCCCCTATGTGCAAATATGTATGTATGTCATAGTAGATGCAAAAAAACATTGATACATACTAAGATATTATTGAAATGATAAGTTATATTTTAAGTGTTATATGGAACATTGACACCACCATTGATCACAGTGATGGACAATGTATTTCCCCTATGTCTAGATATGTATGCATGTCATAGTAGATACAAACAACATTGATACATACTAATCCCTATGTTTATTCTGTTGGTACATTCTTGGAATGATAAGCTATATTTTAAGTGTTATATGGAACATTGATGTCACCATTGATTGCAGTGATGGACAATGTCTGCTCTTGGTTGGTTGTTTTACAAGAACATAGATTATTTTCAAAATTCTCTACAAAGGGTTATCCAAATGTGCCTTTTCCTACTTTTTTTCTTTCAACTGCCTTCTTTGTCCAGCCACTATAAAAGGCCAAAAAAATTGTTTTAGAGGAAAAAAACCAAAAAATAGAAGAATTCACAGTAACAAACCCATGCAAAAAAAAACACAAAATGGGTTGCATGCTGCATATGAATATTGTCTGTATATAATAATATTTCCTGCATCTAATTTTGCATACGTAGATATCTTCCAATGGGAAAAATAAATTGAGTGGCAAG
This sequence comes from Sequoia sempervirens, assembly GCA_007258455.2. Taxonomy (NCBI): domain Eukaryota; kingdom Viridiplantae; phylum Streptophyta; class Pinopsida; order Cupressales; family Cupressaceae; genus Sequoia; species Sequoia sempervirens. The sequence goes on from VDFB02263761.1 coordinate 4,321, forward strand.
AAAAGATGACTTTCTCTCCATCCTGCCATAGTTTGATAAGAGCCTATGACACTCCATGACCCAATATGGTTGGGTGGATAGCATGCCTTATTTTGTTGTGTTTCATTATATTTTCCTATGTGTAGATATGTATGTATGTCAAAGTAAATGTAAACAACATTCATACATACTCTTCCCTATGTTTATTCTTTTGGGAAAATAGTTGTTATTTGTTTGAGCCTCAATTAAGTATTCTTGGAATGATAAATTGTATATTAAGTGTTATATGAAATATTGAATCCTTTTTTTATTATTTATTTTCCCTCATATTGTTAATGTCTACAAAAATTTGAAACATAAAAAATTTGAAACAAAAAATTTGGAATGATAAACTGTATATTAAGTGTTATATGAAACATTGACACCTTTTTGTTATTATTTCTTTTCCCCCATATTGTTAATGTCTCTAAAAAAACATTCAGAGATAATATTGTGTTTTGAAGATCTTGATGGTTGTCATTTTATTAGTGTTCTATATTTCCTGTATGTGTTTTGGCAAGGGTTCTCGTCAACCTTTGTTGCTTTAATTGAACATCTAGCCCTTGTGTTGTTGTGACATAGAGCTTGTAGTCAACTGCTAGCATTACAGCTCTCAAATTTTTAAAGAGCAGCCCTAGTAATGTCGATGAACTCTAGCTCTCCCCAAGCTACTGAACAACCCTTAGGCACCAATCCTGTAAGTTTGTTCCTTGTTTCCTTTTTTTTGTTGAGAATTGTATTGGCTCTTTTCCATGTGCATCCAAAAAATTATGAATATGCTTCATTTGAATTAGCACTACTTGTAATATATAGTCTAACTAATTTATATTTGAGCTCTTTATGTTTCCTTTTCCTTTTGGTTTCCTTGCCATTTGGGAGTGGCCTATGTGTTAGAAAAGAAAGGGTTGTAGTTTTCAGATGTGTCAACATTGCTATATTCTTCCTTGTTTATATTCAGCAAAAAATATAATCTTGTTTGCTTCTTGCTTGATGTTTCCCTCCTTTCATATTCATCTATTATATGCAATTTTGAAGTCACTGTGATCTTGTAACCATGTATAATTATCTATGTCTCTGCATATTAGATACTAATAATTGATTCGTTTTGTGCTACCTCTTTCCCCCACTTTTGCTTCTAGAGTCATGTTGCATTCTTGAATATATCATTGCTTTGGCTTAGCTGAACAAAACTGCCTTGTGGGATTCAAATGTACGGCTAGCCTTGACAGGGCATGTGATTTGATCTATTGATGTTGGAGATGTTGTCCCATCTTTGGTTCTTCAGCTAATGTCTTTTCATAAAATGAGTGGTGATCAAAGCCCAGTTGACCATTATAAAGTTGTCCTCTCTGATGGAACCCACATGCAGATACTTTTCCTACAAGATACAATGACCTTTTATTTGCAGGGGCATTGAAAATAGGTTTCATCTTGTGCTTCACAAACTATGTGTGTAGGAAGTTGTGGGAATCAAGGTTGGCTATTATTTTGCACTGCTTGTGCTTGTTGTTGTATGCTTTCCTATTTATGGGGACCACCTTTTTTAATATTTAATCTTGGTTTGGTTCCAAGGCGATTGTTATATTGTCCGTAGATGTCAAAATGTCAAATTGTCTATTAATTGGAACACCTAGATATTTGTTTAAAGATCAAGAAGAACAAATGATGAGCTCGGAGTCACCTTCCCCATCCAAATGAGCCTCAAAATTTTGGATTCATACATCCCCAACACAACATAGTGCTCCTTCAAATATCAGTCCTGTTAAAGGCTTGAATATTTACCAAACCAGCTAGACAATAAAAGGTCGAGTGACAACTAAAAGGGATATGTACCATTACAATGAAAAAGGATGTGAGGGCCAAGTATTCAGCTTTGACATTATTGACAATGAGGGAACATAAATATGAATCACTTGCTTTAATGACATAGCAGAATTGTATTATGATAGGGTTCAGGTGGGCCACATTTATTGTGTGTCAAAAGGCTTGGTCAAACAAGCGGATAAGAAATTTAATAAGTTGAACAACCATATTGAAATTATTTTGGATCAAAAATCAATATTGAAGTGTTGTGATGATGAGACCTTTGTGTTAGAAAAAGTATTTAAATTCATCCCAATAAATGAAATTGCAAACTACAACAATAACACTTTGATTGATATTATTGGGGTTGTGGTGCTTGTAGGAAAGGTATCAACTATTCAAAGAAAATATCAATTTGAAATGATTCGAAAAATTGTGAAACTTAATGATTTTGCATCCTCTTGCATTGATGTTAATTTGTGGGACCTAAATTGGGAATTAAAGGGTGACGAGTTGGAAAGGTTGCACATTCTTGGTTTGGTTGTCATACTTGCTGTTAGAAATGGTCATGTTGGATATTTCAATGGACCTGTTGTGAATACATCCACACAAGCTATTCTATACATAAATCTTGACATCCCAAAAGCATAGGCCTTGATGCAATGAGGACATGTTGAGCCACCTACCATTGAGTCCTCCCGGACAGTGCCTTGAAAGGTTTCTTTGGCCAATGACATAGTCACTATTTGATATATCTTGGATCATTGTCTTTCCTTGCCAGAAACTTTGCAAGCTACTGTCAGGGCCATAGTGAAATATATTAAAACTGATGCATTTTGTTATGCTACATGTCCCTTGCAGGCCAATAGCAGACAATGCAAGAAAAAGTGTGAAAAGTCTGCCAATAAAATGTGGTACTTCCCTAAATTCCAAACAACTGTGCCTAATTGTGATTTCTGATATTTGTTGCAGCTAAATATGGAAGAACACACAGGTGAGATTTGGGCTACTGCTTTTGATGAGGTTGCAACAAGCTTATTGTAGATTTCAGCAAAAGAGCTTTATATGTTGTAATATGAGTCTTCTACTGCAATGACTACTTAGTCTATCATCAATGGTGTCATCTACACTTTTTTTTTTTTCACTATTCTTATTAAAACTTGGACCTATAATTCAAAAACAAGGCTTAAAACAACAATAGTCAAAGTTGCAAGAATTAACTTTGAAGCTGAGTGCAAGTTGTTGCTCTCAGATTTGTCTGCAATATCCTCTGTCAGACAAGACTCTCCAAAGATAATAGCGGTACTACCCTAAATGCTAGAAAACCATGCCTGATTGTGACTTTGGATAGTTGTTGTAGTTTGCATTGACTGGACATCTGTTTCCTTTTCCTATTTTGGTATTCCTGTCACATCAGAAGACCTTTACTTTTTGATCTAGTTACTTTGTTGCTTGTAGAATTGGTTATATATTAAAACAATGCATTGTAACTTATAATGTTTAACGAAAAAGATACACTTCTTTTGTTTTGTATTGTTTATATCTCTTATAGTTTTTTTATGCTTTCAGTGTATGTCCCTCATTTTATTTTATGTTGTTTGGTTATAAACTTATGTCACCCTATTCAACACATGTATTAGTATTTATAGTTGTTCTTATATATACTTGTGGACATGGTTGTATGCATGTATACATCTACGTATGCATATACATAGACATATATGCACATGTGCAATTGAATTTTCTAAGTTCATACAATATCTTGATATAGATGTGTGCAGATATATGTGTTTGTAATGCATTTGTATATGTATATTCATGCAGATTTGAATGTTTATATGTATGTGTGAGTGTGTATGTGTGTATATACATTTTCCACAAGTATCTATGAAGTCATGTGTTTATCTATATATAGATATGTCAAGTTTTTAATATCAATATAGTTATTTGCTTCTTTTCTGTTTTGATTGCCACATACTTTTATCTCTCCACAATTGTTGTTGGCTCTACTATTGGCTCCATTGAATCCATGGTTATTCTGCATTCAATCGTTGCACATGATTAAAATGCATAATGCAATAAAAAATTTGTCATCTCATTTCTCTGGTTTTAATCTTCTTGTGTTGGCTAAGTGTAGAATATTCTCATATATGTGCTTTATAATCTTCTCATGTTGCTTAAATGTGGTCCTGCCTCTAAATTCATAAAGGAATGTCACATATGGTTATCTTTCATTTTATTAGAGTTGCATAAAACTTCATTTTTGTTATAATATTTCCTATGTAATGTTTGTTCAATGATGACTATCCTCTATCGACTGTGCAATACTTTTGTGATTTTTCTTGAGTTTGGGTTAATAAAATACAGTGTTGCACATGATTAAAATGTAGAATGTAATCAAAATTTTGTCCTTTTATTTTTGTGGTTTTAATCTTCTTCTATTCGCTCAATGTAGAAAATTATCATATATGTGCTTTATAATCTTCTAATGCTGCTTAAATGTTCTCACTATTTCTTTGGCATGTCCATTCATAAAGTCATGTTGCATATGGATATCATATGGTTCTTAGCTATAATGTGTTTCCCCTTGAACCCATACTTATTTCAATGTCATGACTGTGTTTTTAATCTTTTAATGTTGGTTGAATGTTGAATATTTTGGTCTTGGTTCTCCATTCATAAAGCCATGTCACATAAATATGTAGCTAAATGAAGATGCACACAACACACACATATATATCTACATTTATACTTTTTGATACATGTAATTACATTTAAACTTATACATATATATATTCTCACATGCATTGACAAGTATAGGTGTGGATATCTATGTATGTTGTGTAGCTCAAGCTACAACCCAACATTGAACAATGCCTTATTGAAAATAACATAAACTACTCAATTACTTTGGTAAGTTTTAAATGCAAGCTATTATTGCAACCATCGCCAATATATGGAACCCATATATGAAACAATGTTGTCATGAAAAGTTGTGCCAAGTGATGTTTATTTCCTCTACTCAGGCAACATACATATATATCTACATTTAAACTTGTCTATATTTGTTCTCACATGTATTGAAAAGTTTAGGTGTGGATATCTATGTATGTTGTTTGCAAAAACACCTGTCATAGTGGTGGCTCACAATCTTGATAGCAACTGAAGCTATAGAACAATAGTCAACAATTTCTTATTGGAAATAACATAAACTGTTCAATTGCTTTGGTAACTTTAGAATGATAAATATTATTGTAGCCGTCAACACTATATGGAAAGCATACATGAAACAATGTTGCCATGATAGCTTGTGCCAAGTGATGTTTATTTACTTTTCTCTTGTGATGATTTCTCTATTGACAAGTCCACCTATGGATATATATGAGTGTTGTCTACATATAACTTTAGATGCATATATATAATTTGTATATATTTTGCTTTCTAAGTGCATATGTGGACTGTTTTATTGCTTTGCAACCATCGTCACTACATGGAAACCATAAATGAAATAATATTTTTGAAACTATTGAACAACAATCAACAATGTGTATATATGTGCATCTAACTTTATATACATATATATTGGTGTAGATTTTGTTTTGCAATTTCATACATATGTATTGCATGTGTTGGATGCATATGTAGGAATCTGTTGCTTAGAAATATATAGACACAAAAATTATGTGTTTCTTTTGTTGTGTTTCATTTTTATTTTCCTATGTACAGATGTGTATGTATGTGAAATTAGATGTAGACAACATTCATATATACTCCTCCCCATGTTTATTGTTTTGAGAAGATAGTTGTTATTTGTTTTGTCCTCAAAAAGGAATTCTTACAATAATAGGATTTATATTAAGCATAATAAGAAACATTGGTTTCACCATTCATCACAGTGGTGGACAATGTATGTTCTTGCTCGGGGGTTTGGTGAAAGCCTATGAGGCTCCATGACCCAATATGGTAGGGTGGAGAGTAGACCTTCTTTTGTTGTGTTTCATTTTACTTTCCCTATGTGTAGATATGTATGTTTGTGAAATTAGATGGTCCACAGACAACATCCATCCCTCTGTGCAGATATGTATGTATTTGAAATTAGATGCAAATAAGTGATATTTCCATGCTAGCCTATGCCAAGTGATATTTATTTCCTAGCTAGTGCCAAGTGATGTTTATTTCCTTTTCTCTCACTGTAATTTCTCTATTGACAAGTCCACCTATGGATATATATGTGTGTTGTCTACATATAGCTTTAAATGCATATATATCTGTATATATTTTGCTTTGTAAGCATATATATGGACTGTTTTATTGCTTTCTAACCATTGCAACTACATGGAAATCATAAATGAAAAAATATTTTTGAAGCTATGGAACAACAATCAACAATGTTTATATATGTGCATCTAACTTTAGATACATATATTAGTGTAGATTTTTTTTTTCAATTGCATATATATGTATTACATGCATTGGATGCATATGTAGGAATCTATTGCTTGGAAATATGCACACACAAAAAGTATGTGTTTCTTTTGTTGTATTTAATTTTTTTTTCCTATGTAGATATGTATGTATGTGAAATTAGATGTAGACAACATTCATATATACTCCTCCCTATATGTTTATTGTTTTGGTAAGATAGTTGTTAGTTCTTTCGTCCTCAAAAAGGAATTCTTACAAAAATAGGCTTTATATTAAGCGTAATAATAAACATTGGTTTCACCATTGATCATAGTGGTGGACAATGTATGTTCTTTCTCCGGGTTTTGGTGACAACCTATGAGGCTCCATGACCCAATATGGCAGGGTGGAGAGCAGGCCTTCTTTTGTTGTGTTTCATTTTACTTTCCCTATGTGTAGATATGTATGTTTGTGAAATTAGACATAGACAACATCCATCCCTATGTGTAGATATGTATGTATGTGAAATCAAATGCAGAGAAAATTCATATATACTCCTTCCTATGTTTATTCTTTTCATATGATAGTTGCTATTTTTTTGTAGGTCTATACTTAAACTTCTACACAAAAAATTATTGCTACTTGGCATGGCTTGGCCCTATGTCCATTCATCCAAAATTGTCAGAACATTTGACAAAAGAATGGGTACATATCTTTCAATTGACATTTATAGTTTTCCTGTTCGAGAGCAACATTGTGCATTTATTCAAATTTCTCTTGTTAACTAAAACATGTGGTACCTATTCTTGTGTGAAGTAATTGTCTCAGGCTTAGGATTTTCAAGTTGTTTTTGTAAAAAAAGAAGGAAAAAAAATCCAAAATGTGTGTGAAATTAGATGTAGCCAGCATTCATATATAATACTACCTATTATGCATGCAAAGAATGCAAGGCACATATACATAGTTACAAAACAAAATCTATGTTGATATATATTACAACCATCGACACTACATGGAAACCATACAACAATTAATGTTGATGACAATCGACGTTTAATTATAAAAAAACACTGATATCACTATTGATTATGCTAGTGGAAAATGTATGTTAGTCTGTGACTATAATCAATGGTGAGACCAATGTTTCATCTCACACTTTTAATATATAGCCTACCATTCTAAGAAATCCTTATTGAGGCCTAGAAAAATAACAACTATCCTTCGAAAAGTATAATCATGGGACTTGTTTAATTTCTTTCCAACCATCGCCAGTATACGTGAACCACAAATGAAATAGTATTTCTAAAGCCACAGGTCAACAATCACCAATTCTTTATAGAAAATAGTGCAAACTATTACTGCAGACCACACAAAAACAACCAACAATGCCTTATCGAGAAGAACATGAACTATTTTATTACTTTGCAACCATCGTCACCACACAGAAACCATACAATAATTAATGTTGATGCTAACCAACATTTAATTTTGTTGGCCTTCTCTATCAACATGCCAAACACTTTTAATATAAAACTAAAAAAATCCACCACCTTTTTTCCGCCTGGACACCGGAAGGGTTAAAAACTGAGAAGGCTGATGAAAATTCCAGCCAAAGTGCACATGTAATAAGGGAAAACCACATAACTAGAGGTTTAATATTTTTTTCATTTGATTTCTATAGTTTTAATCTTCTTGTGTTGGCTAAGTGTAGAGTATATTCCTACTACATGTGAGTTCATAAATTTATGTTGCATATGTCTATCTTTGATATTGCTACAGTTGCATAACTTAGAATGACAAGATCTATATTAAGTGCAATAAGAAACCTTTTGTAGAGCATTCTGAAAAAAATCTATGTTCTTGCAAAACAACCAACCAAGAACATACATTGTCCATCACTGCGATCAATGGTGGCATCAATATTCCATATAACACTTAAAATACAGCTTATCATTCCAAGAATGTCCCAATAGAACAAACATAGAGATCAATATGTATCAATGTTGTTTGCATCTACTATGACATACATGCATATCTACATATAGGAGAAATACATTGTCCATCACTATGATCAATGGTGGCATCACCAAGATTTTTGTATTGTTTTTGCAACCATCACCCCATGCAAAAAACACAAAATAACCTCCAACCACCTTCACAGAAGCTCGACAATGGATGATCGAACTTCCACCTTCACAGAAGCTTTCCATCTTGACATCAACATTAATTGTTGTATGGTTTATGTGTAGTGGCGATGGTTGTAATAACACTTTCCATTTAAAACATCAAAAAACATAGTGAAAGTCTACGCAATTTTCAATAAGGCATTGTTGGGTGTTGTTTTGTGGCTTTACCTACTACCTGAGTTGTGAGCCAAGACGGTAAGCTTCTATGAAGGTGCAAGTTCGATCACCCTATTCAACACATGTATCGATACATACATATATATATATAATTTTTCATCTATCTATATATGTATATTGTCTACATCTAATGCCACATACATACATTTCTACACATAGTTTTTGTGTGTATATATTTCCAAGCAATAGATTCCTACATATGCATCCAATGCATGATGCTAGTTGCCAAGTATTGGCACTTCAACATTAATTGCTATATGGAATCTATATAGTGATGATGGTTGTAATAACACCTGCCATTTTAAACTTGAGAAAACATATTCCTTTCCCACAAAAAAAAATTCCATTTATGATTTTCCTTTTTATAACCATTGTAGATTGTGGTTTATGTGACTATGGAGGACAACCACACACCACTCTTATGTGCTTGTGAGAGGAAAAATAATTTTTTGGTTTCATCACATTGTTTATCCTTACAAGAACATGACAATGGTGTATGTTGCTCCATTCAACATAACCATTTTCAATGTTATGGTTGGCTTGGTTTTCATGTTGTACATATCTACAGCTTTTTCTTTCTAGATATATAGGTGTCTAAAGTTAGATGCACCTTTTTAGTTATTATTTTTTTGAGCTTCAAAAAGGAATTGTTAGAATAATAGGCTCTACATTAGGTGTAATAAGGAACATTGGTTTCACCATTGACCACAGTGGTGGACAATGCATGTTCTTGCTCAGGGGTTTGGTGAGATCCCATGAGGCTCCATGACCCAATATGGTATGGTGGAGAGAATGCCTTCTTTTGCTGTGTTTCATATTGTTTTCCATATGTGCAGTTATGTATGTCTATGAGATTAGATGCACATAACATTCATATGTATGATATGATGTATATTAAGTGTACTATTAAACATTGATCTTTGTATTTATTATAGTGGTAGATAGTATACCTATTGTCTACATGTAATTCCACATACATACATTTCCACACATTCTTTTTGTGTGTATATATATATTTGAGCAACAAATCCCTACAAATGCATCCAGGGCATGCAATGCCTATATATGTTCTTGCAGAACAAATTCTACACCAATATATAGGTATTTGAAGTTAGATGCACCCTTTTAGTTATTATTTCTTTCAGCCTCAAAAAGGAGTTGTTAGAATGATAGGTTGTATATTAAGTGTAATAAGAAACATTCGTTTCACCATTGATAAAAGAGGTAGAAAATGTATGTTATTGCTTAGGGGTTTGGTGAGAGCCCATGAGGCTCCATGACCCAATATAGTAGGGTGGAGAGTAGACCTTCTTAAATTGTTGTATTTCATTTTATATTTCCTATGTACATATGTATATGTTTGTGATATTAGATGTATACAACATTCATATGTATGATAGGCTATATATTAAGTGTACTATTAAACATTGATCTCATCATTGATTATAGTGCTAGAAATTTTATGTTATTGCTTGAGGGTTTGCTGGGAGCCCTTAAGGCTCCATGACGTAATATGGTAGGGTGGAGAATAAGCCTTCTTTTAGTGTGTTTGATTTTATTTTCCCTATGTGCAGATATCTATGTATGTGAAATTAAATGTAGTGAACATTTATACATAGTCTTGTCTATTATGCATGCAAGGCATGCAATGCATATATATATACTTACAAAACAAAATCTATACCAAAATATATGTTTCTCAAGTTAAATGCAATTTTTTGAAGTTTTTGTTGGCTGGACATCTATTTTCTTTTCCCTTTCTCCCAACATCTGTCCCATCAAAACAACTTTTGTTCCTAATCATGTTGCTTTGTTGCTTATAGAAGTGGTTATACATTGAGACAACATGTATACTCTATTTTTTAATCTTTCACCAATTTTTTTTATATGTGGACATGTATGTATGTGAAATTACTTACAAACAACATTCATATACATCTACATTTAAACTTGTTGATACATACATACATATATATATATGTATGTATGTATGTATGTATGTATGTATGTATGTATGTATGTATGTATGTATGTATGTATGTATCTTTGCAACTTTTTCTTTCCTTGCTTCTTTTCCATCACACTCATGCACCTATGTTTAGAACTTCTCCTCTCGGTTCTTGTTGTCCATCATGCTACTAAACAATTGTGATGTTTTGGGTTGGCTTAAGCTCTTTAGCTATACCATTGTTCTTTAAGTTGGTGTTTGCAAGCACTTTATTATTTTCCTCATATTATAGTTGTAGGCTCCTCAAACTTGTTCAAGTTCTAGTCCTACATCAAGTGTGGACCAAAAAAAGGTAGTAAAATGCCAAAGAAACCAACTCTATTATGTGCAACATAGAGACTAGATTTGTGCAAGGCGTCAGGCCAAATACTTGCAAAAAAGAGCCATCATAGTTCATCCTTGCATGGCCCCACCTGATCAAGAGGCCACACCAAAATTTTAGCCAAGATTTTTGAAAAAACATCCTCGCTTCTATTAGTCTTGCACCCTCCATTCCTTGGCAGCTTCCACACAACCTTCCCAGTGAAGGTGCCTCGACAATGGGCGGCTGTGGATCTCAGCATAGCCTTGATGCACATGGATTTTTGTCTGCATCATCATCCCATCACCGTTTTAACCTATTTGGAGATTCCTTTTTTGTTGCAATGCAGTCCTTCCATCGGCACATTAATGCTTTGTCCGATTTCAAAGTTTGTAGTGTTTTCAAGGAAAGCTATGTCAACATGAAAGTGTGAGCATCTACCCTAGACATCATTTTTTTGTGTTGTTCTTCTAAAAAGGGTGTCCATCAATTTAGTTCAATGAACAAGATGGACCCAGGAGCATAGCCTCTTGTCCTTACAAAGCTGACTCAGGTTGAAGAAATGCTTATAGCTAGAGTTGCTCCAGTTTTGCAAGTGACCCATGCTAGAGGAGGCCAATATAAATATAGTGGACATACTATAAGCTTCCCTCAAGACATCATGACCATTGCAACTTTGTTTCCACATCTCCTACATGATGTTGAAGTGGTGATTGTTCGAAGAATTGGAATTTAGGGAATGAACTATGATTGCTATGTTGAAAAACATAATGTCATGGTTGGATTGATATACAAAATTGAAAATGATCCATACTATAGTGATATTGCAATTGATTACACGATTCTTTAAATTTTTTTCCTGCTACAAGTATTGACATCTCTAATATTTTCCACATAATGAAAGAACCAATACAGAACATAGCTAAACCAGTGGCAACTTTGGAAATTATTTTTGATGAGGAAGCTAGGCTTGAGGACTCATCATCATTTATTCCATTGATGCCCAACCCTCCCTAGGAATTGCAAGCAATCAGAGATGCCTTGCATATTGAAGATATTAGTTAAGATACTTTTCCCTGGCCTAAGATAAATTCTAACCCTATCAATGAATACAATACAAAAGAGTTATTAAGCATGGCTTTCCAACATTGTTCCCCACTAGAACAACGATTTCCCTACAATTGAGAAGGATACAAATTCACTTACATTAATATGCATTGCACTTGATGAGACACTATGATAATAGATTTGGGAGGCATGTCAGATTTAGATATTACCTAAATATAATTTAATAATGAGACATCGAAGCTAGCAGTCGAATTTCATTGTCATGAAAACAAACTTGGAAAAAAGGATCCCAAAGTTTGTGGTTGCACTACAACAACTGCATTGGGATGCACTGACCCAGATAGAAAAATAGCTCATTCACTTTGGTGCATATTTGTGAGGGATGTGCTCATATTGGGAAAAGTGTCAGCAATAGCTCGTTGCAATGATCCACCAGCTTGGGATACTAGATCTCTTTTTCACTCTGAGCTCCACAGACATAAAATAGCATGATTTGCACAAGGTACTTGACCCTAGTGCTCAACCACATATGCCATACTAGTGAAGATGCTTCATGGAAATTTTTTTCCAAAACTTGCATATAACAATCTAGTACATGCACTTGCAGTTCACCATTTTCTGTGACAAGGTTATTAAGAGGCTTTTCCATACAAATGATTATTGGTATAGGTATGAGTGGCAACACTGTGGATCAACACATGTCCATGGTTTCTTGTGGCTTCTAGGTGCCCCGAATATGGACATGCTTGACTGGTCCAACCCATACAAAGTTTAGCAGGCAAAAAGCTTCTTTGATCGCTATGTTTCAGCATGGAATCCTCATTCGCCAAAATAGCTAATATCAAGAGTCCACCACTCTTCTTTGGAGGACCCATGTTTGCTTAACACTTCACAAATTTATTGCATGGATCTAATGGTGGATTATGAATAGTTGGTGAACATGGTGCAAAGGCATACCAAATGTACTCAGTACACATGCCTTAGGAAAATAATCCACCAATTACAATGTCACTAGAAAGCTCCATGGAATGCACAACCATCATCAACATTGGCAATTGACAATGAATAAAACAAATCCTATAAGCCAACAAGAAATGATGAACGCCTTAATATCCACAACCCTAAGATGCTTGCGATTTGGTGAGAAAACATTGATTGCTAGCGAGTCTTGTCAAGAAAAATTATGCTAAACTACATTTCCAAATATGCATCTAAGTCTAAAAAAAAGTCTAAAAGCTATATTGATATCCTGCAGAGGCTTGCAAATACAAATTCATCTGGGGATAAAGCGTTGCTTTCCTATCAAAATTTCATGATGAACTTGGTTGTAGATTGTGACATTAGTGCACAAGAAACATGCCATATGCTGCAAAAGTTCCCCCTTGTCATGTCAAGTCGACATTTCCTATCTTTGAACATGAGTAGGAAAACATTCCACCATTTGAAAACAACTGATAATGGTGAAGAGCTTGCAAGTAGTTATATTCATTGTTACATGCAAAGACTAGCTGAGATGGACATTATATCCCTTATTCAATCTGCACAATTGTATACACATCAAAAAAATTGCAAAGACAGGGATTGGCATTTGTGACCACATCCTATTGTCATCATTGTTTATATGCTATTCAAGTTTTCCCCTCTGAGCATTGTGATACCTTTGAAAAAATTTGTTGGTTGGAATTACTGCTATACAAGCCTTTTTGAAATTTCAAAGCAAATATAGGCCTCACCAGAGATCCTATAGTATAACACAAGACTAGAGGGTATTTCATGTTGCTGGTTATCACCCTTGCATGTCAATAGATTATTTCTCCCCCCACCAATCAAGAAGAAGGTGATAGTGATATCGACATCACCAAGTATCTACCTCTCACAAATGAATATGAATAGGAATTACTTTCTCACCTTGCTGCTACAAACAGTGTCTACTTCGACGAACTAGAACTATTGGGTAGATGGGACTTCAATTTAAATCACATGTGGGGCACACACCATGTTCCTAATAATCTACATAACATTGCTCTAGAGTTCATCTCAACAAGTAAATTGCATACAACTCAATATAGTCTTTGCCCACCTATTTTAATTGCACTTTGTCATCAACTATCTCCTAAGCAAAAGCTTGCTCTAAATATCATTGAACAACACCATCTTGTCCCATCTTCATCATCACCATTGTGTATAATTATTCAAGGTGTTTTAGGTACAGATAAATCATTTCTTATAGACAACATCCAGAGAACACTAAATACATCGCCAAATCAGAGAATGAATCCTTTGCTTGCTTTGGGACCAAGAGGGGTGGCCGCTTATAATAACGTGCCTCTACAAGGAATGCAACTCTTCAAATACCAAATAGAGATATGAATCCATTGAAAGGAAAACCATTAACCGTATTTCAAGAGGAATTCAAACATATTAAGTACATCTTAATTGATGAAATGAGCATCTTGGGACCCAAGTTGTTACTCAAAATAGATAGTTGATTATGGAAAGTGTTTCCTGCTAAGAATATGCAACCATTTGGTGGTGCCTCTGTTATACTTGTGGGTGACTTCACATAAATTTCACATATTTTGGATAGGCCTATCTACACTTCTTGCTACATAGCCTTGGCTCTTTGGAACACTTTTAATGTTGTTGTCACACTCAACATAGTATTCCACCAACATGGATAGTTCGATGCACATCAATAGTTCTGTAGTCTCCTTTTGAATATTAGAAATTCTCAAGAATCTCAAGGTGATTGGAAAAATCCTATGAATCAAAAAAATTCCATGCTTTCAACTAAACAAAACCAAGAGTTTGATGCAGCTATTCACTTATTCCCAACAAATAGGTTAGTCTCCTTGCACAATAGAAAAATGATTCAATAGTTAAATGTTCCCATTGCAATTAGTATTGTTGAAACTACTCAGCAAAACACACTTGATTATGGTGATGATGAGCAACTTCAAGAAGAGCTCTTACTTGCAATTGGCGAACAAGTAATATTAATAACAATTTTTTGGGTGGCAGCTGGCCTGGTCAATGGATCATTGGGTTTTGTCAAGTCTACGATCGTATATGCTAGGGGTGCTAAACCACCTCAACCACCTAAATACATTGTTGTGCACTTCCCAAACTACATTGGCCTAGCATGGGATCAAGACAACCCAAAATCCATCCCCATTCCCTTGATCACACGAGGTAGCCAAACACAGCTCCCCTTGACAATGGCTTGGGAAATAACAATACACAAGTCTCAAGGCTTGACACTGGAGAAAGCTATAATAGATATTGGAAATAAAGAAATACAAGGATTAACATTCACAACTCTCTCTCATGAAAAATCAATTACAGGAATATGCATAGATCAGCCTTTCTCTTTTGATAGATACTCCAAATTACATGCCAACAAATACAGTGCACTTTGAATCAAAGAAGAGGATCGCCATCAACAATTGTGTGTATTGCCATCATGATAAAAATTTTGTATTATTTTCGGTATCTATAGTGCTTTTCCTTTCTCTCTTCATTTGAATGCATGGGTATGTGTAGGATCATGATGGGCCAAAATGTGGCGTTATGATGGTTATGTGTAGGGTATGTGGGTGACAACATTTTTTTCCCACAATTTATGAAATGAAAAGGGTTTTTAAAGGAGATTCTCATCTTTCTACCAATATAAATTATGCTTTACTTTGAATTTACTAAATAATTATTATTAATTTTCTATTTGAATTACGACAAAACTCCTGATTGATAGGATGATTGAAAAACATCTATAGCTTTCAAATGGTATCATAATTTTTGAATCTGAAACATGCATCACATTCTATGCTTCACATACTATAGGATTAAAAAAAAAATTGAATTTCATGAAGTTTTGACCAAGTTAAGGTGGTCAGACATACGAGTTTTTATATTTTTAAAACTTGTAATAAAAATTCATAATTAATTATTTACTAGGAAAAAATTACAAAAATATGCATCACATTGGGATGTGAGTCCTCTACTTATATCTAATATCTTATAAAAAAATATTATCATTTTATTGTGGTTAGGGTGGTCAGACAGACACCTACTTCTTGTTTTTTCCCTAAAATTTGAGTACTACAACATTGAAATTTGAATAAACCTAGTAGTTTAGAAACTAAATTCAATTTACTACAGATTTTATTCTTACATATTTTTGAAATAATATAGATAACTTATTCAAATTTTTATGTCAAGTTGCCTAACTCTAATTTTTTTGAAATTTTCACCACTTAAGGGCCTATTTTTTCCATGATGATCATGCACATAGCTGCATATAGAATTTCCACCATTTCTAATTTTGCTTCCTTGTCATTACCTCCATAGTGTAGTTTCAATCACTCCCGCCAAGCTAGCCAAAGTTTTGCTTCTATGGTGATTACTAAGAGAAGTTTTTCAATTCTTGCATTATACTTCTCCTCTCCTCCAATGAAAAACCTAAATTCCTTCCTCTTCTTTGGTTGACCATATAACATTTATATTTAATTTTACTCTGAATTCCTTCCTCTTCTTTGGTCAGTGATTCCACTGCCAGTTCTCTCACCTTCGAACCATTTGTGTCTAACTATATCTAATTAAAACCATTTTAGATTGAAAACGTTCTCAACTATAACTATAAATCTCCACAATGCTAAATAGCTTCGTGATCACATGTTTGGCATGGTGTACAAGTCATAACTACATTCCATTTATATACAAGGTAAGGCTATATTTCCTTTATTCCATCTCTTATTTCACAACTACATCTCAAATTTTTTTCCATAAATGATACAACTATATATACTTTTAAAAATGTATAACACTGATTTCAACTCAACAAAATTCTCAGGTGTCAAAACAAAATTATATCAGAGTTATAATCATAAACCTACTGCATCTAGTTGTGTGCATAAGGTATGCCTACAACTTATTTATTTGATCTCTTATATTGTAGGTGCATTACATATTATTTGTTATAAATTATAGAACTATTTATATTTGATAATTTAGATATTGTCTACCAATGAGACATGTTCATCGTACTAAACTTCACATTTTCCTTGTGTGTAACTATATCTGATTGAAACCATTTTAGATTGCAAATATTCTCAGTTATAAGTACAAATCTCCACAATGCTAAATAGCTTCGTGATGGCATGTTTGACATGGTGTACGAGTTGCAACTACATTATATTTGTTACCCAATTTTCACCCACGGGCTCAATCAAGCATGATAATTATGTTTCAGATGTTCATAAGGGCCAAATGGGACATTTGCATCAAAGGTTAGGTCATGCATCTAATGACATTTCACAAGGACCTCAGCTGAAAAGCATGCCTCATTCGGTTTTGGCAAAAGACTCCTCAGAGAAGAAAGTCGGCAAGACCCTCTCATTGTCTTGTCGACTATCACTACATTCCATTTGGCTGAGTGCGCTAGTCACCACAGGCATTTGGGTCTCCATGATTCTTTATGTGTCTCTCCACTTGGGATGTCTCAGCAACAGTAGCTTACAGGGTTGGAATCGGCGAAAACAAATGATTTTGGTATGGGCTCTTACCGACAAGGAGGGGTCTCCCCGAATGAAGATCTGAGTTCACCAGAAGGTAAGGTCTTGGCATTGGGTCTGGCCAATCAAGCAAGGTCACATCAAATAGAGTGCTCCCGGCGTACGATGGTCATCTCAGGGAGATGTCTGGCCGATAGGCCAGGGTCTCAGCAACAGATGGGGCTTAGCCAAGAATTCTCACCAACGAGCAATGTCTCACCAAAGGGAAGCAGAGTCGTTGAAAGGAGGAGAGGCTCGGTAGGAAGTCTCATCGATAACAAAAATTCATGCCGACATCCCTTGTGCCTTTGGTGTAATGTGAGAGGCTCAACAGGAAGTCCTGCCGACACATGAGAGTCACCCTGACGGGATCCCAATTTGCCTAAAGGAATGTCAAGTCACCAAGATGTCTCGGCGACTAGAAAAGGCCTCGCCGAGAGGAATTGATATCAACATAATGTCTTTCTGAGGGCTTAGTGTCTCACCGAAGGGATGTTTGAGCCCAAGGAAGTGGTTGAGCTTCGTCATAAGGTCTCGCCGAATGCAAAAGGTCTTCCTGACATATATGACATCGGCGTAACTTCCAGCCATCAGAGCAATGTCTTGCCAACATGGTGTGGTCTCAGTGACAAAAGCAGATATCAATATGACTATTGGACCTCACTATGAAGTCTTCCTGACTTGCGAAAGTCTTACCGAAAGGGTGTAGAGCTTAGTGGAGTGGAGTGTGTTCGAGGTGACACCAATAAACTCTCACCGATAGAAGATGAGGAAAACTCACCGAAGTAGTCTTGTCTTTGGCATGAAGTCTTGCTGACAGTATGTTGCCTTGCCGACAATAAGAAGGGTTCGTTGTGACATATTTCCTTTGTTTGAAAGTCTTGCTGACTCATGGTCTCAGCAAAAAGAAAGTAGATTCGCCACGATGTCTCAACGAAAGCATCAACTCCTGCCGACAAAAGGGTGATTTTAGTATAGCATCTGGAGCTCGATGAGAAGCCCCGCTGATAGCGAAAAGTCTCACTAAAAAATGAAAGCAGCTCGAGGTGAATGGGGCTGCTCATCGTAGGGTCTGGCCAACAATATAGTGTCTCATTGACAAGTGAAATCTCACTGGAAGAGTGTTGGTTTCGGTGTAAGGTTGTGCCTTCAGCAAGATGTTTCAGGGAAGGAGGTGGCATCGGCAAGGAGGGAAGGCCTCAACGGGATTTTTTTCTGACCCGGTAGGGTCTTACCGAAGTGGAGTGAGCTCGGAGCAAAATAAAGGAGATGGACTCTTAGGGCTCGCTATAACTCTGGCCGAAAATAATGAGTTATACCGATAGTTATAGAAAGATATAATCACATTGGGGAGACACAATTAGTGTCTCACCGACATGCGATTCTGACTAAGTGAGCCTTTGACCGTCGGGAGATCTATGTGAAATCTGTTCGACCAATCCAGGGGAGCTAAAGGTGATTCATGGCTGTCTGACCAGCAAGGAGAGTTTTGACAGAATGAAAAGCAATGTGTATCTATTCTGAGCAGAGGAGCATTCAAGGCAACTCAACGGGAAGTTTCGAGAAGTGAACACGAGGAACATAAGTGAATGCGGTGGTTGCAGAAAGATCAAGAGGGCTTCCCCTAAGGGCGATATTTCACACCAACATGGATAATAGGGATTCAATCAAACACATCATTAACTAGACATGAAAAGATCTGATGGGGCAAATTTTTTCTGAATGGATATTTTTGTAAGCCCAGAGGGGCCGGCATATTTTTGGTATAAAAGGCATTTTTTCCTTCTTGTAAAGGAGTTCTCCTGATGCTTTTCTAAATTCTGTGACTTCTACAGTCCTCTCGGATTCGCAAAATTATGTAACTCATTTTGGAACATGATATATAAAGTTTGCCTTGGTGACTATTGATGTTCGGATTTCCATCTTGTTCTTGCAGAGTATTGTGCATTTTAGGTTCATAATCAAGTTATTTTGTGAATTTCTTTTATTCCTTCATGACTTTATCTTGTGTTTTCATACCTTCCTTTGCAAAAGCGTCATTATACAAATCACAAACTATGTTTACATAATCACATATGGATTTTAGTCTGTGAAAATTACTTTCCTCTTTGAAAAAGGTGTGTGAATCAAACCTGTTGTGACATATTAATGCATAGCTTATAAAGATTCGATGTGTAATCTTATGTTCATCATCATTTTTCAAGTGTAAATTGAGTATCTCATTGTTCTCATCAGTTTGGTGTATCACCATAGTTTAGTTTTATTCTTATGTACTCTTTCTCCTTTTCCCTTCAAAGAATTAGTAGTTTAGGTGATACCAAAGGAAGTTGGCCTTCTCCGAAGGTTGACCTCTATCTATAAGTGACCCACAACTTTGGAGGTCTTCCCCTGTTACACTGGATTGTCAAATTTTATATTCTGCTGGGTGCAAATCTAAGTGATAACAGTTCTGGCATGCCCGGTGGGACTCGTGAACTACTTCTCATTTCATGTTTATGCATTTGATTACTATTGTTTGGTGTGTATAGCTATAGTTTCAGCCTTTTGGAGGAAAATTTTCAACACAACTAGCGACTCTAGAAAGATATCAAATGGTTTCAAGCAGACAAAGTGCTATTATGAAAAAGTCAGACCCAGTTTCTTGCTTTACCAGAAACCCCAGGGAATTCCCAGTCTCTTGAATGAACAAATTTGTCTGCATTTTATGGAAATATGCCATATTACCCACCATTTCATGAAAACCATGCATGGGTGCCCTCTTACCAGCCATCTCACATAGAGCAGCTTGCTAGTCTTGTACCAAATGTCCCTATAATAGCAGACTACTAGTAGCCTCATCGAATTTTCCACCCTCCCATCCCTGCTCAGTCTCAATATCATCCAACCTATGATCAAAATCCACCCCATGAAGAGGTCTTTGATGCCAACCAACATGATTATCTACATAATCAGCTTCAAGAGCACCCATACCAGAATGTATTGCATCTAATTCAAAATCTTGACCATGTGTTGTGGGATTTAAGCCAAAAACTTGAACATATGAAGGTTAGTGATGCTAGTAAGGTGTTCTCACATATGTATCGGATGTTGGTTGACATAAGGAGGCAGAAAATGATCATCTCACAGCAGCAAGAGTTGGCTAATCAATCCTTTATTTATGATCAAGAGCGGGTGACAAAAAGAAGGCAGATTGAGGAAAGCCTAGAAAGAGAGTTAGCTGCTAAAGAGGAGCAGATCAAGTCTCTGTCTACTTAGGTACAAAGTAGTCAGGCTTATTTTGATTATCAATGCCAATTAAGGTATGAAAAATCTATTCCTACCCTAGCCCTTCCTATAATATTGAACATTCTTGTCAATAAAGAAGTTCCCAAGCCCAACTTTCCAAGCTTCAAGCAAGCTAAACCTCTTCAGCCTGCTAAATTTGAGTCCCCAAGTTTTAGAAATCTTGCTTCAACTCGGTAACCTATCCTTAAGCAAGCTCAACCTGTGGAGAAACCTAGGAAATTTACTCTCCCAAGTTTTAGGAGCTCCCCTTCTATTCAAGAGCCCTTTATTGAACAATGGCATCCTTTTGAAGAACCCATTAGGGAGGCTCAACCAACCCCTTATGTTCTCAAGCAACCTAAAGAAGACATGCTTGTAGAGGAAGAAACAAATATTTTTGCTTCTGTTATGTTTGAACAAGAGCTTGGGAACAACAAATCAAATGTGATAATGGAGGAAAAAGAGGTTGTAGATGAAGAGAAGACTTTTGGTCTGCACAACACAATCAGCATGATGGAGAATGGAGGTGTGAACTTGTTGCATTTAGCCATGGAGGAATACAGACTACAGCTACAAAAGGCTGAACAGGAGAAGAGTTCTCAAAATGTTTCTGGCAATGTTTTAACTAATGATCCTCCCACTATTCTACAAGATGGTGAAAATGTTCCAACAAGACAAGGTGAAATGGTGGAAAAGGCCGATCAAGAAGAGCAATGTACAGTCTGGAATGAAGAAGGTGTGATTTTTCCCATTCTAAATGCTATTTCAGAACAACAAGAAGACATCAATCAGCTGCAAGTTCAAGAGTCAAGACAACAGCATAAAGAGACTAAAAAGGGCGATGTGGATCCTGAGTCCATATCTTCATTTGTTGAGCTTCCATGTTTCATTGAGTATGATGAGGAAAGCATAAATCTAGTCATAAGTCAGCAACATGAGGGTGAAGATGAGCAGTGCTTGACTGAACTTACCTCAATGCCCAGTTTTGAGCTGCAAAGTGATGAGCTCACAATAGATTGGCTTGCTAAACTTCCTAGTCTTGGGGGTGATGATAGAGACACCCTACTTGAGCTAAAACTAGTGTTAAAGCTTGGACAACCAGAAGATGAAATTCGCTTTGATAGGTTGTTCATTCATCAAGAGGAAGATGGGGGCAGCCTAGTCTTAAGAGGTGAAAGGGTTGGTACCTATGAAAACATCCATGTACAGGGGCATGATCAACAAAAGCATGTTTCAAAAGGTACGGGTACTTCTTTAAGTGTTCAAGGAGGAAGTTATGAGATTGATGTAGGACATGTCATGCATAAGGAAGTTGATCATGAAATTGAGGAGGATATGTTTTCAAGCATAGTAGAGGAGTTTTTCTCAAAGCTTGATGTCAAGCCATCATTAGCTAAATCCAGAGAGTGTGAGCAGCATAACCAAGTGGAAGGAGCTGCCATAGTTTCATTTGAATCACACAAGGTAGCTCATTCCAATCATCATGGGGTTATGACTGTGGAAGCAGCTGATCAAAGTAGACCCAACAGGATTGGCTTGGAAGCTATTCTTTCACAAGGATGCCCGATCAGACATCTAGCCAAAATGGAGACCAGCAAAGATATTGATACCGTGCTTACACCCAAGCATGAGGGTACTACTGAGGAGGAGCACACTCAAGTTACCTTTCCACCTCAGAATGAGAATGTTTACATTCCATATGAAAAGGTTAGTAAGCTTGAATATGTTCTGCAAGAGATCTTGCAGCCATCCATTGAATTGTCATGCATGCTTCATTTCTCTTTAGTTGTTCTCCAGCGTAGTAAACATTGTAAATTTTTTAGAAAGGGTAGTTATTTTACCCAACCTGTCAATGGGTCTGTTTGATCAATTTCTTACTGGTTAGAGTAGGGTAGGTTTAGTTGTTATTTTTTTCCCTAAGTGTTGTTCCAACACAATAAATAGCTATCATTTTTGGCAACCTATTGTGTTTTATGAGTCTCAAATAGGTTACAACCATGTGCAAGTTGCCCTGGGTCTATTTCTGAGTTGTCCCAATGACTCTGTGCCTAATGGATAGGCATAGGCTACTATTTTCCATGTTTAGCAGGCAAATATCCAGCAAAGGTCGCCAGAAATGTTACCCAATTTTCACCCACATGCTCAATCAGGCATGATAATTATGTTTTAGATGTTCATAAGGGCCAAATGGGACATTTGCATTGAAGGTTAGGTCATGCATCTAATGACATTTCATAAGGAGCTCAGTTGAAAAGAATGCCTCAATCAGTTTTGGCAAAAGAATCCTCAGAGAAGAAAGTCGGCAAGACCCTCTCGTTGTCTTGCCGACTATCACTGCGTTCCATTTGGCTAAGTGTGCCAGTCACCATGGGGATTCAGGTCTCCATGACTCTTTATGTTTCTCTCTGCTTGGGATGTCTCGGCAATAGTAGCTTATGGGGTTAGCGTCGGTGAAAACAAACAATTTTGGTATGGGCTCTTACTGACAAGGAGGGGTCTCCCAAAATGAAGATCCGAGTTCACCAGAAGGTAAGGTCTCAGCGTAGGGTTTGGTTGATCAAGAAAAGTCACACCGAACGGAGTGCTCCCAACATACAATGGTCATCTCAGGGAGATGTTTGGCCAATAGGCCAGCGTCTTGGTGACAAATGGGGCTTAGCTAAGAAGTCTCACCAATGAGCAATGTCTCGCCAAAGGGAAGCAGCATCGCTGAAAGGAGGAGAGGCTTGGCAGGAAGTCTCATCGATAACTAAAATTCATTCTGACATGCCTTGTGCCTTCGTGTAATGTGAGAGGCTTGACAGGAAGTCCCGCTGACACATGAGAGTCACCCCGACGGGATCCCAGTTTGCCTAAAGGAATGTCAAGTCGCCAAGATGTCTCGGCGACTAGCAAAGGCCTCGCCGAGAGGAATTGATATCGGCATAATGTCTTGCCGAGGGATTATTGTCTCAGCGAAGGGATGTTTGAGCCTGGGGAAGTGGTTGAGCTTTGCCATAAGGTCTCACCGAATGCAGAAGGTCTCCCTGACATCTATGACATTAGCCTAACTTCCAGCCATCAGAACAATGTCTTGCCGACATGGTGTGGTCTCAGCGATAGAAGAAGATATCGATATGACTATTGGACATTGCTATGAAGTCTTCCCAACTTGCCAAAGTCTTACCGAAATGGTGTAGAGCTCGGTGGAGTGGAGTGCGTTCAGGGTGACACCAATAAACTCTCGCTGATAGAAGATGAGGAAAACTCACCGAAGTAGTCTTGTCTTCTGCATGAAGTATTGCTAAGAGTATGTTGCCTTGCCAAAAATAAGAAGGGTTCACCACGATGTCTCAACGAAAGCATCAACTCCTGCCGACAGAAGGGTGCCTTCGGTATGGCATCCAGAGCTCGATGAGAAGCCCCGCCGATAGCAAAAAGTCTCACCGAAAAATGAAAGGAGCTCGAGTTGAACGGGGCTACTCGCCATAGGGTCTGGCTGACAATATAGTGTCTCATCGACAAGTGAAATCTCACTGAAAGAGTGTCAGTTTTGGTGTAAGGTTGTGCCTTTGGTGAGATGTTTCAGCAAAGGAGGAGGCATCATGAAGGAGGGATAGCATCGACAGGATTTTTTGCTGACCCGGTAGGGTCTTACCGAAGTGGAGTGAGCTCAGAGCGAAAGAAAGGAGATGGACTCTTAGGGCTTGCTATGACTCTGGCCGATGATAATGAGTTATACCGATAGTTACAGAAAGCTATAATCGCATTTGGGAGACACGATTAGTCTCACCGACATGCAATTCTAACTGAGCAAGCCTTTGACCGTCAGGGGATCTACGTGAAATCTGTTCAACCAATTCGGGGGAGCTAAAGGTGAGTCGTGGATATTTGACCAACAAGGAGAGTTTTGATAGAATGAAAAGCAATGTGTATTTGTTCTGAGCAGAGGAGCATTCAAGGCAACTCAATAGGGAGTTTCAAGAAGTGAACATGAGGAACAAAAGTGAATGTGGTGGTTGCAGAAAGATCAAGAGTGCTTCCCCTGAGGGCGATCTTTCACACCGACATGGACAGCAAGGATTCAATTGAACACAGCATTAACTACATGAAAAGATCTGGGGGCAGATTTTTTCTAAATGATTTATTTTGTAAGCCCAAAGGGGCCGACACATTTTTGGTATATAAGGCATTTTTTCCTTCTTGTAAAGGAGTTCTCTTGATGCTTTTATGAAGTCTATGACTTCTACAGTCCTCTCTCAGATTAGCATAATTATGTAACTCATTTTGGAACATGATATATAGAGTTTACCTTGGTGACTATTGATGTTTGGATTTCCATCTTGTTCTTGCAAAGTGTTGTGCATTTCAGGTTCATAATCAAGTTATTTTGTGAATTTCTTTTATTCCTTCATGACTTTATCTTGTGTTTTCATGCCTTCCTTTGCAAAAGCGTCATTATACAAATCACAAATTGTGTTTACATAATCACATATGGATTTTAGTCTGTGAAAATTACTTTCCTCTCTGAAAAATGTGTGTGAATCAAACCTGTTGTGACATATTAATGCATATCTTATAAAGATTCGATGTGTAATCTTATGTTCATCATCAGTTTTCAAGTGTAAATTAAGTATCTCATTGTTCTCATCAGTTCGGTGTATCACCATAGTTTAGTTTTATTCTTATGTACTCTTTCTCCCTTTCCCTTCAAAGAATCAGTAGTTTAGGTGATACCAAAGGAAGTTGGTTGTCTCCGGAGGTTGACCTCTGTCTATAAGTGACCCACAGCTTTGGAGGTCTTCCCCTGTTACACTGGATTGTCGAATTTTACATTCTGCAGGGTGCAAATCCAGGTGATAACACTATTTATGTATAAGGTAATTGTCCTTTATTCCATCTCTTATTTGACAATTGCATCTCAAATTATTTGTCATAAATGATACAACTATATATACTTTTAAAAATGTATAACACTGATTTCAACTCAAGAAAATTCTCAGGTGTTGAAACATTGGTTTCGCCATTGATCAAAGTGGTGGACAATGTATGTTCTTGCTCGAGGGTTTGGTGAGAGCCCATGAGGATCCATGAGCCAATATGGTAGGGTGGAGAGCAAGCCTTCTTTTGTTGTGTTAATACTGCATCTCGTTGCGTGCACAAGGTATGCCTACATCTTATTTATTTGATCTCGTCTATTGCAGGTGCATTACATGTTATTTGTTATAAATTATAGAATATTTTATATTTCTTAATTTAGATATTTCCTACCAATGACACATGTTCATCACACTAAACTTCACATTTTCCATTGATTTTTGTAGAACATACTCAAGAAAAACAAATTCATCGATAAGAAGAATACTATAATGGACATAATGATAATGATCATATCATCAAAAAAATAGCCTACAACCAGTGATTTCCAATATGGGTTTTTTATATTTGTTAAATGCTTCACACCTCCATTTGATAGACATGTTGCTCTTCATTTATAAAATTGACTATGGGTTTTCTTGATTATTAGGGAATATTTTTAGGATCTCAAATAACTTCACAATATTTTCCTCTATGTAGTTGTATTGAAAAAGAAAATTCAAATTTATCTTCCCTCAATGGTTATTGTTTGCATTAATTTTATCTATTGGCTATCAATAAATTACTCCCAAATTCTTTAAATTTCCCTTTCATGCACTAACGTATTCTTTTAATGCACTATTCTCTTGCCTGCATATTGTTCTATATGGTCACGATACCAATTCTACATTTGTCAACTCCTATGATCTCTCCCAGATTGTTCTTAGCATTGCCCTCTTTAATTCCTCCTATGCATGTACAAATCTCTTCCATTTGGACTTCCTCTCTACCTATCAACCCATCATTGCATGTCACTACATGCAACTACTAATTTAACAAGTAAAAGATTATATAAAGATGGCCACCTACTTGATAAATTCAAAATTATCATTTCTAAATGGTTGAGATTAGCTCACCTCAATATGGGACTTTATCAATGTAAATAATTGTTAACAAAAATCTAAATTAGGCTAAATTAGTGTTATTTATAGACTCATCTCTAAATTTTTTAAGAGGAAGTATATGAAATTCTTAACAATTTATCAAAACATTTGAAAATAAATAGAATTGGGTTTCTCTTTGTCAACTCAAATATCAAGATTGACATTTACCTCTTTCAATTTTTCATAAATTTGATAGTCACTTAATCATTTTTGCACTAAAGCTCTATTATATTGTTATTTAAACTTAAGTCAAAAAATTGAATAGAAGATTATTGTAGCAATTCTAATGATGAATTTTCCTTCAAGGGACTACAATATTTTCTTCTATATCTGAAATATTAATTTAGCACCTCATAGAAAATCTCATAAAAAGGAAAGATGCTAACCTCACCACCTACTTAGTTATACTCTCACATATTATGATGGAAGATCTAAACCTAGATGTTGAAGCTTGCTCAATATCCTAAGGTTCTTTTTAAAGTATTTGGTAGGGTTTATACCCTAAATCTTTAAACCCTAGCTTTCCCCATGGTGCTATTGATTTATGTTATATTATGTTGTTGATCAGCCTACCCTATTAGGGTCCTTTAAGTTATGCTTTCATGTGTCCTCTAAAAGTTTAGTTATTGACCCCTATATATTTGCATATTGGCTTAAGGCTCTGCATTGTCAGCCCTGCTTCCTAGCAATTCTTAAAACAACTTTTTTGCATGTGCTTAATTGATAAGTTATTCCCTTTTGCATCTGCTTAGTTGTTATTCTCCCATCCTAGCTAGTGTTATGTGGAATATTCCCATTCACCTTGCACCCTTTTCTTACCCCACGAGCTCCAAATTATACCGCTTGGGCGACATTGTCAGATGTAGGTAGATGACAGGTGGCTTACCTTTTCAAAGTTCTAAGCTCCCTAACCATCTCTTATTATATTTTATCACCTAGTCAGCTCTAGTTGGATTTTTCCCGCAACATAATGACCATGAGCTCTTATTTTTGTTAGAGGATGGACTTTGTGAGTACACAGGAGATTGACATGTTTCTTAAATGGTTCTTTTCTTTTATCCAATGTTTCTAATTGGATCACATATGCTAGACAACTCAAGTATGTTCTTCCTCACAAGGTTCCCTTGTCCCACAAACTTATAGAGACCAAAATAGGGTGACCTTGTAAGATTGCAAGAAAGTGACACATGGCCTCATGACATTCTCCCAACTATACTTGAACATTTGAAGACAGCCAAGTCAACTATTTTCAAATGTTTTGACTTCACAATAGCATTTGATTTTATTGCATCATCTAAAGATCAACAACCATAATTTAAACTTGTAGATTGGTATGTGTGAACTCCCAGTTCATGCGCAAAAGAAGTAATAAAAGAAAGAAATGCTCGCCTACCTAATTCAAAGGATTTTTCTCCATAACAAAGCCATGATTTTTTTTTTAAATCACAATAATCTAGAGCAAGAAAAAGTTGGAGATTTCCAAGATTTTAAACATTTCAAAGTTGAATTAGCATTTCTATGTCAGCATCAAGTAAGTATTTAATTTTATCCACTTTTATCAAGTTATCTACAAACTCATGAGTGTTATTGCATACAAGTAGGGTTTCTAGTGTGCATAATTAAAAATACCTAAAGTTTAGCTAAAACCTGGAATTTAGTTTCTTCTCCCAATATCACAAATTGAAATGATTCAAACTAGCTCCAATTCCATGAAGGAAAAGACACCTTTAGATGAAAACCTCATTACTCAAGGGTATGTACAGGATTATCATGGAAAAAATAGGCCCTTAAGTGGCAATGAAAATTCACAAAAATCAAAGTTAGGCAACTTGACATAAAAATTTGAATAAGTTATCTATATTATTTCAAAAATATGTAAGAATAGAATCTATGGAAAATTGAATGTAGTTTCTAAACTACTAAGTCTATTTTATTTTTTTTAAAGTCTATTTGGAGAAAATTTGAAATTTCAATGCAATTGTACTTAAATTTCAGGGAAAAAATAAGAAGTAGGTGTATGTCTGACCACCCTAACCACAATAAAATGATAATATTATTTTATAATATTTTAGATATAAGTAGAGGACTCATTTCTGGATGTGATACATATTTTTTTGTATTTTTTTTCCAAGTAAATAATTAATTATGATTTTTTTATTACAAATTTAAAAAAATATAAAAACTCGTATGTATGACCATCTTAACTTGGTCAAAACTTCATGAAATTCAAATATTTTTTTTAAATCCTATAGTATACGAAGCATAGAATGTGACACATTTTTTGTATTCAAAAATTATGATACCGTTTGAATGTTATAGATGTTTTTCAATCAGCCTATCAATCAAAACTTTAGTTGTAATTCTAATAGAAAATGAATAATAATTATTTATTAAATTGAAAGTAAATAATAATTTATATAGGTGGAAAGCTGAGAGTCTCCTCTACAATCCACTTTTGTTTCATCAATTTTGGCTAAAAATAAAGTTGTCAACCACATGGACGAAGTCTAGAAAAACAAGGTAAGTTGTCAAACACATTTTTTGTGTTGACTTCTTAGGATTGGCATGTCCAAGCCAAATACCAAAGCAAGCCCAAGGCTAATCCCTAGGCAATAAATTTTGTGTCAGAAATATCGGATATCCGATTTGGTTTATATATGATTTTAAAAAATGTTATAGACTTTATAATATATGATTTATAAAATGCAATAAATATTTTATAGTTTATTTTAATATATCTAGTCTAGAATATACAATATAGTTTAATTTGATATATAATATATTATATTATTATGTATAATATTTAAATATTATTTCTATATTTTAGTTAATGTATATATATATATATTACTAATATATAAAATATTATATAACTAATTAATATTAGTAACATATAAAATATTTAAATATTATCTCTTTCCCTCTCTCTTTCTCCCATTATTCCCCTCCTAATTCTCTCTCCCTCTCTCTCCCCTACCCCCTCTCCCTCTCTCAAGGACCTCTCTCTCTCACTCACTCCTATGTCTCTCCACTCTACCCTTAGCCCTCTACCCTTAAACCCTTAAACCCTTTACCCTCTATCTCTCTCCCACTCCCTCCCTCTCTCAAGTCTCTCTCTCACCCACTCCCTCTATCTCCCTCTCCTCCCTCTCTACCCTAACCCTTAACCCTTGAACCCTGTACCCTCTACTTTTAACCCTTTTACCTGAGATTCTCTCCCACTCTCCCTCCCCTCCCCTCTCTCAAGCCCCACCTCTTTCCCCTCTCCCTCTCTGCCCTCACTCCTATCTCTAAGTACTTCTACCCTTTAACCCTCTACTCCTATCTCTCCCACTCCTCCCTCTCTCTCCACCTAATCCCTCTCTCTCCCTCTACCCATAACCCATAACCCTGCAAAACCCTAAACCCTAAAACTCTAAGACCCAAAACCCTTAAACCCTCTACCCTCTACCCTCTCTCTCTCTCCTCAAACTCACCCCTTCTCTACATCCCTTCCTCTCAGTTCTCTCATCTCTCTCACTCACTTCTATCTCTCCCCTCTACCCTTAACCCTAAACCTTAAACCCTTAACCCTTAAACCCTCTATCTCTCTCCCACCCTCCCTCCTCCCCCTCTCTCAAGTCCCAATCCTCCCACCACCCTCCCTTCCTCCCCCGTGTCCCTCCCCCCCTCTCCCTCCTCCCCACCACCCCATATATGTCCCCCACCCTTTAACCATCTAATCTTCTACCCCTCTACCCTTTTATCTCTCTCCCACTCCCTCACTCTCTTTCTCTCTCTCTCTACTCTAATACCTCTATCTCTCTCCCCTCTACCCATAACCCTAAACTCCAAACCCTCTACTCTCTACCCTCTACCCTCTCTTTCTCTCTCTCAAGTATCTCCCTCCTACCCCCTCTCCCTCTCTTAGGTCTCTCTCTATCTCTCACTCACTCCCTCTATGTGTCTCCCATCTACCATTGTAAACCCCCAATTTCTTAACCCTTAGCCCTTAACCCTTAAAACCCTATACACTTAAAACCCTAAATTTCTCTACCCTCTTAACCTTTCCTCTGACACAACCACTCTCTCTCTCTCTCTCTCTGCCTAATCCAGCACTCCACTCTCTCTCTCTCTCTCCTCAAGTCCCTCACTCACTCCTAAGTCTCTCCACTCTACCTTAAACCCTTAAATCCTTAAACCTAAAACCCCTCTACCCTCTATTCTACCTCCTCTCCTCTTTTTAGGGTTTCTCTCACTCTACCTACTCCCTGCTCTCCCTCTACTCCAACCCCAAACCCTTGAATCTAAACTTCTAAACCCTTAAACCTCTACTCCTATCTCTCTCCCACCTCTTCCTCCCTCCTCCCTCTCTCTCTCAAGTCTCATCCCTCCTAACCCTCTCCCACTCTCAATTATCTCTCTCACTCACTCCTATCTCCGATTTGGAAAAAACATATATATACAAAATTTGTCATTGTTTTTAAAGTAACAGTCTACAAATTGGATATCTGATTCAAATCAGATATCTGATTTGTAAAAAACATATATATACAAAATTTGTCATTGTTTTAAAGTAACGGTCTAGAAATCGGATATCCGATTTGAAACGGATATCCAATTTGTAGACCGTTACTTTAAAACAACAACAAATTTTGTATATATATTCTTTTTACAAATCGGATATCCGATATGGAAAGCTAGGATTGGTGTTTGCTTTGGTGGTGTGTACTAACACCCGAGCCTAAAAAAAGTCAACACAGTATTTTTGCATTTTTTGGTCGATGAAAGACGTGTTTTTTTCCTCATTACCACTTTTTGGCCCACCATTAACCTGCACATACCCTCAATTTCTTAGATCCTCTAGAAAGGCTAAATTATCTCAATGGTCTAGTATTTTATTAGAACATTTAAAAGATTACACTATTGGTTGCAGAGATGCAACAATTTTGGTAAATGGGTGGTACTTATTTGAGCATTGGTATACAAGAACATTGTCTAAATACCTATTTCACATGTTTGTGAATTTGAGTTGGGAAAGCTCATTATCCCTAGGGTATGTGCAGGATCATGATGGGCCAAAAAGTGGCAATATGATGGGTATGTGGCTAATAACTTTTTTTTACCCAAAATTGATGAAACGAAAAGGGTTTTTCAAGGAGATTCTCAACTTTCCACCAATATAAATTATGCTTTACTTTGAATGTAATAAGTAATAAGTAATTTAATAAGTAATTATTATTTATTTTCTATTTGAATTACGACTAAAGTCCTAATTGATAGGCTGATTGAAAAAAATATGATGGGTATGTGGCTGACGACTATTTTTTTACCCAAAATTGATGAAACGAAAAGGGTTTTTAAAAGAGATTCTTAGTTTTCCACTGATATATATTATGCTTTACTTTGATTTTAATAAGTAATTATTATTCATTTTCTATTCAAATTATGACTAAAGTCCTGATTCATAGGCTAATTGAAAAACATTTATAGATTTAAAATGGTATCACATTTTTTGAATCCAAAACATGCGTCACATTCTATGCTTTGTATACTATAGGATTAAAAAAATAAAAATTGAATTTCATGAAGTTTTGATCAAGTTAAGGTGGCTCCTAATGAAGTTTTTATATTTTAAGGCCCTGTACAAAAACAGAATTAATTATTTACTTAAAAAAATTACAAAAAAAATATATATCACATCAGGCTATGAGTCCTCTGCTTATATCTAAAATCTTATAAAAAAATATTATCATTTTATTATGGTTAGCGTGGTTAGACAAACACCTACTTATTTTTTCTTGAAATTTAAGTACCACTTTATTGAAATTTCAAATTTTCACCAAATAGATTTAAAAAAAAAAAAAACCTACTAGTTTAGAAACTACATTCAATTTTCTCCAAATTCTATTCTTAAGATATTTTGAAACAATAACCTTATTCAAATTTTAATACGCCAAGCCGCCTTAACTCCCATTTTTTTTATTTTGCCACTTAAGGGCCTATTTTTCCAGCTATTAACCTGCATACTCTCATACTAAGGATTGAAAAGAAAATACTCGCTGAAGTTTGATCAAGTTGGTGTGGTTAGGACATACACCTTGGTATTTTAAAAAGTTGTAATAAAAAAATCATAATTAATTATTGCATTTTCAAAAAAATGAAAAAATATAAAATCATCAGTATGAGTCCCCTCTAATGATCTTAAAAATATTATAAGAAAATATTATCATTTTATTGTGTTAGGTGGTCAAACGTAGACACCTACTTCTTATTTTTTCCCTGAAATTTAAGTACTACTGCATTGAAATTTCAAATTTTCACCAAATAGATTTTTTTTTTTAAACAAACCTAGTAGTTTAGAAACTACATTCAATTTTCTACATATTCTATTCTTACATATTTTTGAAATAATGTAGATACCTTATTAAAAAAATTATGTCAAGTTGCCTAACTCTGATTTTTCTAAATTTTTTGCCACTTAAGGGCCTGTTTTTTTCATGATGATCCTGCACATACCCCCTAATATATTTATTAATGCATATTTTCTCATAATCCTTGCACAAAACTATAATGCACATCAAGAATATTATTTCCATTAATGGGGTGATTAATAAGGGTTGATAAAATATTTATAGCAAGTGTATTCAATTTAAATACAGTTGTCAACAAACCCATTAATTTCAGTATGTTGAACAAAGAATATCAAAAGGATCTAGGGTTAGTTATAGGATAAATTAGATGCCAAAACATAGCGTAAGGGGCACACATAGGAGACCTATTAGGTTTGTTCCTATTAAAATGGAGTCATTCATTGAGGACATCTTCAAAGATTATTTCATCAAAACTTACCATGGCTTATGTCATTTTTTTTAAATGGATGTCAAGGAATAGATTCCCATCCCTCTGATAATGATAGTAGTAGACATTTAGAATATTGATAACAATAGGGAGTTTGATTTTGTAACTTTTATTATTGATGAAATGCATAAGTAAATGGTTACGATGAAGACTAGTGGAAGAGTTCAAATAGTACTCCTTGTATGTCATATGTTCTTGTATGGTGGGAGGAAAGTTTAGGATAAAACTCTACAGATTAGAAAAAAAGATGACAATGGCATCCCTCTCCCAATCTAATGTTGGACTTATCTAGTATACGCATTGTTAAAATACAAATTATGTAGTATTTGAAGAATGCTTTGTCAAAATAATTTTAAGATACATAGGTGTTGAACAATAAAGACTACCTAAGGAAATTATTGATCTCTTAAGGCTAAAATATAGGACACGTGAGTTGGGCATCACTCATAATTGGGGAGATTGGCTTTTGCATGGGAATTCTATAGTGCTCAAAGTGTATGGGTCTTTTGTGAGACCTCATATATTTCCTAGTACTATATCACCAATGATTTCATATATGGAAATACTATGGCGATTAAATGAAACTAACAAATTTCATTCAAGGAGGTATAAGAAGGGGCCATTCTTCCTAACATCCTTAATGTTTTCATATTTCATTTGTACTAATAAAGAGTATTTAGAACTCCTCTACCATATTTTTCAATCTTATAGGATGAATCTTCAAAATTAAAAGGAACTTTGACCCTAAAAGCTTCATTGACCCAATCAAGATAAATGCTAGATTAGAAGGTTTCCACCACAAGGTAGTATTTGAAGAGGATTTCATTAAGAACTATTTCACATAGGAGGAGGTGAAGGATAGGTGAAAAAATGGGTAAGTATTTGGAAATGAAAAGAAAAAAGAAAGAAAGAAAACCCAAATTATCCAAGTGCCTACTTTGAAATATAAGATCTTATTGTGAAGATCAAAATTATTTTGGATAACATATACTCTTTGGCCCATAATACACCTTCAAGGAATCCTGAGGAAAAACCTTAAGATGTCAGAGAACCTTAGGAGATTGCAAAAAATTATCAACTTAGCAAGAGGGCCTCAAATTCCACAAATGTCACAAGTGTAACAAGTGTAGGAGTAACATTCTCAATCAATTGCTACGCTAGCTAGACAATCAAGAAAGAAAAGGAGAATTGAATATCCATAACTTGTGGAATACTCCTTAGGTATGGGAGAGGGAGCATATATTGAAGATGTGTGTGAAAGCATAAAGATGAGTCCACTTCTAGTAGAAGTTTTAGACTTAGAAAAAATATGATATTGGGAAAAAATAAACAAGATCCCTTTATTTAGACAATGAGATCCCATTTTGCTTCAGGGCCTCAAGCCAAAAACTTGGATCTCATTTCATAAAGGCTTAAAATTAAAAAAATAAACATTTAACAGGATCATATTTCTCGAACAAGATCACATTTCTAAAAATTTAATTTTTTGGCCTAGTTTTTGGTATGGGTTTCAAGTCAAAAAAAAGGCTTGGGGAGCCAACCCTTAGTGTTTGGCCTACTCTGACTTGCAACTTGAAGGTCATGTTAGTTTTAGTGGAAAAGAGTGACTTTGGACATATGTCTGAAGACCTTTTTTGTAGAATTTTTTGACGAAATTAAAACCCAATATAATGAAACTATATAGATTCCAAATATGTAATTTTTTACAATTGGATTATTTTTTCTATTTTTCAAATAATTTTTGATGAAACTATTCCATAAACTTGAAATATCAAGGTTTTTTAGTATTTTAATAACTTTTTGTTAAAATATTTTTTTGAAAAATAAATTATACATAGGAAATATTCAGACAATTCTTTTTAATTTTTTTTTAAAATAAATAAATTCTAGGTCATTTTATGCATGATGTACACGACAATTTTTCAAAATAGCAAATATGGCCAATAAAAAATTAACAAAAAAAATATTCTAAAAAATATCGTGAGAATTCTTCAATGTGTTACAAATATTTTCCCAAAAGGATTCATAAAAAATATGATTATGTACCTAGGTCAAAATATGGATGGCATACACATGCATGGTATGGTAAAAAAAAGTGACTTTTGATTTATAGTGGTTGTTATGCATGCCTATTGAAAATCAATTTGTATCATCTAGGTATTAAATTAAATCACATATTTGGAAACTAGACTCTGAGTACTTCATTTTATGATTAGTGACTTTTTTAAGATGCCATATCTAAGTGTTTCAAATTTTAAGGTCTAATGTGAAAAATTCTAAAAATCAAGGAAAACACTTTCGCTTTTTGGCGAAAAAATGAACTCAACTTCTTGCACCATGTTGTAGAGAATATCATTGATGGAGAAGAATTAAACCACGTTTTTCATTTTCCTTCAAGGGTGAAAATATGTGGTATTCCCTAAGATAAGCTAACAATTAGCCTTAGGTATGGAAGCAAAGAAGAGAATGACATAAGGGCCTTGGCATGCACCCAATTCATCAGTGATGATGAATTTGTATAGTCAAAGGAATTCAAAGATTTAATGTTGGTAATAAAGAGAGAATGATTCCATGAGAAACTAATTGAAGCCAAGATAGATGTTGAACCCTCAAAGGTGGATAAAATAACATAGGACATCTTAAAGGAAGTGGAATTTATGGTTAATAACATAACTCAAGTGATGAGGAATAAAAAATGGTGCAAGATGTTGGTAGCCTACTATTGCTAGAATGGGGTATAACTTAAACTATATCCCTTCATACAATAAGATGGTAGGATGATAATTCCTTTGCAACTAAGGAATAGGTACAACAGGCCTATGTTAAGTCTAGTTTTAATGCAAAATATGAGACTATGGTGATCTAGTCGAGCTAACACCATCAATTGGCAAGCCACTAGTAGCTAAGAATATTGGAGAATTGATTGGGAGTCTCATTGTTAAAAGGGTCTCTAACACTTCCCTAGTTCAATATGCATATCTTGTAGTTAGTACCACACTTTATAGTGAAGTTACCACAAAGATACTATAAGCTAATTATGATAAATTGTAGGAAGATTATCAAAATATATTAATGAATATAACAAGTTGTAGAGTTTTCTTCCATCTCCTTAGGAAGAATCTGCACAATAGTAACAACTCCAATAAGTTCAATGGACTTGTCTACATAGGGAAATTTAGATCATTCATTGGAAATAAAGGAGTTGAAGGAGCAACTAAAGCAGAGTAGGGAGGCTAAAATAGCAACCAAAAATGAGGCCCAAAAAATTACCACATACATAATTGATGAGATCATGGGCCATAGATTATCCAACATTTTATACAAGTTAGAAGATTCTTGGGGAAGTTATAATAATTTGAAAAATGTTTTCATCAAGAATACTTGGTAGATGGAATCCCTTAAATAAATTCAAATTGTGTAGATTCCAAGTACAACATACATAATTAAAATTTTCAAACTTGTAAAGTTTGAAAATAATGCCCCAAAGGAAATTGTAGAGACAAATGAAGCTATTGGGCTACTAGGGAAAATTTCTACTTTTCAATCTACATTGGATTTCTAATTAAGAAATTAATTGAAATTTTTTCAAGAATTGGGAAAGGGAGTAATTCCTAAAATCTTGGATAATTTTGGGATGATTAAGCCTTTGAAGATTGGAAGGGAGAGATTGGGACTGTGATACCAACCATGTATTCTTTTATTTGTTTAGGTGGTAAGCTAGATCAAGCTTTATTAAACAATGCAATTCATGAATTAATAAAGTTAGAATCTAATTTAGATAACTTTATTAAGGAGAATAGAGTAGTTATAGATGCCAAGTACAATGTCCATAACAATAAGGTTTAAAATATTTTAGTTTTCAAGTGGCCAATTGAAGATGATTTCAGCTCATGGCTTCATAAGTACAATGAGTAGATGTGGTGGCATATTCGACATTAGTTGCAACTTCTACAACTACCTCATCATCAATTTTGATCTGCTCAAGTGCTTTTATCTTATCTAAAGTAGTTGTATTTTTGTATTTTATGGGAACAAGTTATCAAATGAAAATATGGCATTTTTTCTATCATCTCATCTTGTTGCTCCCTTATTTTTGTAAAAGGGAATTTT
This sequence comes from Sequoia sempervirens, assembly GCA_007258455.2. Lineage (NCBI taxonomy): Eukaryota > Viridiplantae > Streptophyta > Pinopsida > Cupressales > Cupressaceae > Sequoia > Sequoia sempervirens. The sequence continues at coordinate 42,048 of VDFB02263761.1, forward strand.
GGGCCTCTTTTTTGGGATACTAGAGAATGTATTTTTTGGATTTCTAGTTAGGGCTTAGTGAATCTTAGCTTTCAGAAGAAAGAATTGTAAAGTTTTTATTCATAAAATCAATATATAGCTTGAATTGAGGCATATTTGAGTGATATTAATCAACACTCTTGTCTCCTATTTTGTACACAATATTTTCTAAATCAATATAATTTTAAGGATTCTGAGATTTTATCTTACACATTTTCTATAATAAATGTTTTGTTGATGGTTTCTATTCGATGAGTAGAATAAGTTGTTTTATTTATTTATTGATCATACATTTTCCAATTAAATCCTATACTTTTTATTTATACCATGTTCCCAAAATAATTATAATAAACTCAATGGAAACCTTTAAATTGAAATTAGAAAAGTAAAGACAAGTTTTCACATTTTTTATGATTATATATTGTTTAATATGGTCTACATGCTTACCTATGGACTCAATACTTTTCCACATTTACATGACATAGACCTAGACTTGGGGGTTGTATATACCTTGAATAATTTGGCTTATACCAAGGGTATCTATAGATTCTTATGATTTTATTATTCTCACATTATTTTTGTTCTTATATTTCCCTATTAAGATTCTAGAGATATCTTATCAAATTGAGGAAACCACGTATTTCCCATACCATTGATCTATTTAATGAATTATCATGTTCATATGATATATCTTCAAACATCAAAGGCATCATGCCTTCCCAGCACCATTTATTTCTTACATGATTTACCATGTCCCTAAGGGTAATACTCTTATGTATTGAGGACATAATTCCTTATTTATACTCTTGTATGCTCAAAAGCCTTATCATGTTCCTAGAGACATGTTGTGAGTAGAATGTGTTCTCCCTAGTATATAAACCTACATGATTTTTAACCCACCTTTGTGGTCACATTACTTTTTCACTTTCCTATACTAGCATTATTTTTGTGCCTTCATGTTGTCCCCTATTTACCTACATTTTATATCAGATTTGTCTTGGTAGTACCTTATATTATGTAACTTAATGATTAGTTCCACTCTATATTTTTTTCATGCTCATAAATCTAATTTTCTTGTTATTTGATGTTACATATGATACTTACCACATGATTCCAAAGCTTACATTATTATTATTCAATGTTTACTCATTGTATATCAATGTACTTGTAAAGCTAGAAATTACTAGCTTATAATTTCTACTCTTTATATTTTTGTCGTTTTAGTGTCCATGCCTATAGAATTTTTAGTTTTTATTTTAGCTAAATTTCTACAAGATTTTTAGTATTATTTTAGATGCTAAATAATCCTAATTTTTTTCTTATTTATCTCTTTGTATTTTTGATAGCCTATATTGGGCAAGACGCTAACAATTAGTACCCTAGATGCTAACAAATTTGTTGTAGCTTCCCAAGATTTAACCACACAAGAAAAATTAAAAATTTAACTCCATTGGTATTTAAGATTTTATAAATAATTTTAATGCATCCAATCTTCTAATTATGTCATCTTTCACCTCTATTAATGATTCCTTTTTATCCTTTTTAAATATAAAAACTATTACTTTACATTGATTAGGAATATCTTCTTGCATATTTTACCTATGTTTGTGTTGCTACTCATATTTGTATTGTATTTATAAGTTTTAAGAAATGCCTCTTTGAAATTCATCTTTTTGAATCTTGAATCCTCATAATCCAACCACCTAAGTATTTACTTTCTAAGTTTAATTTCCCTTCTTCCACTATATATTATTTTAAATTATTCTCCATTACCTCTATAATGCCTATGTATTTTATTCTTTCTTGTGGCTTCTTATTCTATGATGAGGGCCACTCTACCCAACACTTACACAAAACACAACAACAATATCAACACAAAAATTGCAAGATAGAAAACAACCCACTTTCAATTAATTTCAAAAAATGAATTCACAGATTCAATTTAAGTTATAAAGTTGTAACCACATAGATTTGATTCATTACATCCAAGTAAACTTTGAAAAGAAAATATATTATTTGGAGCCACAATTTGTACTAATGGAGTCACCTCATTTAACCTCCTCTCAACTCTTTATTTTACACCAATAACTGCCTTATAATGTTTTGGAAAGTGTAATTTTCCCTTTGTTTTGGCGCCAAAGGTCCAACCGTTTGATTTCTCACCCAGGAAGATATTGTACTAAAATTCACTTTTTAGTGGGACAACTTCTTGGAGCCATAACTTTTGACTTCGGTGTCCAATTTGATATTAAAATATATTGTTGGAAATCTCTCAAAGAGATCTACAATGCCGAAATGATTTTAAGATCATTTATTATTTTGTCCATTTTTTGAGATTTTCTAAGGCTTCTAAGGTTTTCAAATTTCAATTTGAAGTTGTATTGGAGAAATTTATCAAGATGAAAACTTTAATATCTCTAAAATGGTACAAAATATTGAGATGATTCTTCTACCATTAGATACGTTTTTCAATTCCACTCCTCGGGGTAAGTTTTCAAGTCTATACAAGTTCGTTTGAATTGACTTACTAAAAATAGTAAGTGATTATTTTTTACCTTATCAGACTTTTGATTGTCTTACACCTCTTCAGTGCCATCATTGAACTCAAAACAACTAAATAAAATAAGGAAAAAAAAAATTTTTGGGTGATGCAAGATTCCCCCTACACTACTGGATGCTATTGCGTCATTCTACCACTATTAAAACTAAATTAGTATCTTTTCTCTATAGAACCTTGACATTTTTCTATTTTCACTACCCTTTTCCATTTCCATACACCAAGTATTGCACACACTATATAAAATCCTCATATAAGTTTTTTTTTTAACTTGTTTTTCTTATCCAACATTATAAATAGACTAGGCTAAGATCACACACATAAAATATTCTCTTCACTATAGTAGGGTTGAAAAACACCAAACAAGGGCTCGATGGAGTATTATCTAAAGTAGTATCATATTTCCTTTTGTTCTAGATCCAAGATAATTTTTTATCTATCAATAGATTAAATCCAAGTTCTATAACCTCTATGAATATACATGAATCATTAGATATCTACTCCAATAATTTCAAGGCTACATAAAAAAACTTGATCTGACTATAAACCATTAATGTGTCTTTTATGAATTGGAAATGAATGTCATTATTTTAAAATTTTGTTATTCTAGATTTCTCTATAGTATATAACTATTTTTCACTTTTTATATTAGGATGCTATAGCAACTCTATGCATGTATACCTAAATTATACTATAGGATTATAAAATTTCTTATACCAGTTTGTACATCCTTCATCTAATTTTTTTTCTCTTTATTCTATAAATCATGAAATCTTCCTATAGCTTCCCTTTTTATTTTACCACTTTCTTTTTATAGATTTACTCTATCTAGCATTTAGCAGTTTCTTTATAATACACACAATAAAATAAGAATAAAATAATAAAAATTATTTTATGTATCTTCATTCTTACTATTCACTCCTTATCATATGATTATCACACCATGTTTATCATGATGATTATCACATTCTTCTCTAGGACTATCACACCTTTACTTGTTCATGTGTTGTTTTCCCTCCCTTTCAACTCATTGCATTTGATAGATGTAACAAGTTAAGAGGCCTAGTTTAATGGATAATACAAAAGTATATATTGACAAGTGATGCACTGTTGTACTTAGTTTGGCTCCTTCCTATATCTTTATATAGTCCTAATTAACATTCATTTTCACTTACCTCCATACGTTTATCTTTATCACATCCCTAATTATATGCATTCCCACACATTCACTATCATTAATCATTAATTGCACATATTTTATTTACTCATATCCATATATTCATTCCCCACCTTGAGATTTGTGCTCTCCTATCTTTAGTCAATCATGCTGAGCTCAATTTCAAGTATAAGCTACTCATGATTGACCCTCAAAATTCAAATTCTCAAATTTATATATTTTTCAAAATTTGACAACTCATGCCTACTAACTATTATGAGCCAGCTTGGTATGTGTTTGTCAGATATATTTCTATGTATTTGTATTTTAAGATATTTGATTTGATTCAGAAAATTATTAGAAAATTACAAGAAGAAAAAAATTTAGTAGCATTTCAATATGGAGCACTAAAAGACATCCATTGAATCATAACTAGCATGCATGATACTTGCATGCTTAAAATGTTGTCTTTGAATATTTTCTCAAAATTGTAAAACTAAATTGACAAAGAGGTTGACTTCGGAAAACATGACCACACAATTTGACAACTTCCCCAAACCATTTTCAGATACTACCACTATATAAAATCTTTAGATATCAAAAATCAAAACAACGAAAGTTGTAAAACTTGCATACAGTGAAAACAATGGCCAAAACTATAAGTAGCCCAACAATAGCCATTGTGATCATAATTGTGCATGATGTTAAATATAATATGAAAATCCCTCAAAATCAATCAGCTTCCTTAACATATTTTATGACATTAGAGTAAGAGAGTGTCCTCTCTTTCCAATGTGAATCTACAAATTATAATGGCCGACATTCCAAACATAAATGGATCTGCCTTAAATAATAAAGATGGATACAACAACTTCATCTTCAAGCCAGATTCTCGTCAACTCCTCAGTCATTTCTTTCAAGTAATAAGATTAATAGTAGCAGAAAGACAGGGATTAACCAATGTCAAAATAATTAAAGAATAATGGTTCATCCTTATTCTCCTCATTGCCGCGGTCTGGCAGGTTGCTGCTCTTCTGAGATAGAGGGAGCTGAGAGTTCTCTACCGTCAGGACCACTTCGGGGAACTCTGTAACAACTCTTTTTGAAGATAAAGACACTTCAGGCTGGAAAAGGTCCTCCCCACTGCCACATAAATTCTAAAATCACAGCCGAAAAAGACCGAAAATCATCACACAACATATCTAACAATTTATGGCTGGGTAGATTGTGGTCTCCCCAACTAGTGATAGATCAAGTCACCACAGTGGGCCTGACAAGAGCTAATACCCTCTGAACTAAATATGGGCATGGAAGTCAAGGAATTCTGTTAATGATAACGGCACTACTTGTGCAGAAGAATGTAATTGGTTCGACCACGTCATCACAAATAGTACGGGCCAGAATTGGTGGATTTGCTAGAACAACATCAATATTCAAATGAAGGCCTATCTGTTTTTGATAGTGTGGCCCTCTTATAACCACCAACTAGAATTTTGTCTTAAAAATATTCAGCCGAGTCCCTTGTAACGTGAGGTATTAGCATTGCGTGATCGTTTGCCACCATAAATAGTAAGGGCCGGACTTGGTGGATTTGATAGAACAATATCAATATTCAGAGGACGACCTAGCTGTTTTTGATACATGTTTTCCATGACCATCACTTCTTCATCAATAACGTACCAACAAAACTTATCATAATTTAATTGTTTGCCGACAGCCAGGGAATTAAGGAGAGAAGCTAGTCGTCTCTAATTGGTGCTGCTACTAGTGCCAACACCTACAGTTTTGGGAGAATCTCACACCTGCTACTTCTTATTTTGCATTTTATTCACTATTTCTTTTCCAATTTGATCACAAACTTCTATAATGATAAATGCTAGTGTTATGTGTGGAGAGAGCTCCTTTTGCTCGAATGATAGTGTGACCCTCTTATAACCACCAACTATAATTTTGTCTAAAAAATATTCAGCCAACTCCCTTGTAAATTGAGGCATTAGCATTGCATGACCATGTGCCTAAAATCTGGGTCCCCATACATTAGAATTCAATTATAAAATCTTCATGTATTTATTATCACATGAAAAATACAATGAAATAGTAGAAAAGTAGTCAAGATCAATTTAGAAATGTGAGGATCGAACTGAACCAACACATAAATATCTTCTAACAACTAAAATATTATATAAAAATCACCATTCACTTGAGAAATCAAAAATTATCCCCTCAAAATGGTTGAGACGAGCTCACCTCAAATTGGGACTTTACCAATGTAAATAATTGTAACAAAAAGCAAAATTAGGCTGAATTAATGCTATTTATAGACTCATCTCTAAAAAAATTAGGAAGAAGTATATGAAATTCTTAACAATTTATCAAAACAATTGAAAATAAATAGAATTGGGTTTCTCTTTCTTAACTCAAATACCAAGATTGACATTTACCTCTTTCAATTTTTCATAAATTTAATAGTCATTTAATCATTTTTGCACTAAAGCTCTATTATATTTGTATTTAAATTCTAAGTCACATAATTGAATAGAAGATTCATATAATAGTGCTAAAGATGAATTTGACATCAAGGGTTTAATATTTTATTTTATATTTGAAATAGTGATTTAGCACCTCACAACCAAGAGCCTAACATGAAAAGATGCTAATCTCAATTTACTTTACCCATCAAATTTCCTTGGCACAAGCCTTATGTTTCAAGTCAAGATACATATTACTTACCAATTATATGGAAGAGATTGTTGAAAAAATTATACTTAGAGGTCCATGTTAGGATTAAGTGTCAAACAACTTGCATTCCTAATGTTCATATTTATGATTAATAAGTAGTGGGGTTCCCATTTGACATTTGGCAAGTTGTAAGTAGTATTGGGTCCCAAAATCCTAATTGCACAATCCTACAACATCGACCTATCTTAAAGGCTAGGGATTTATCTTCATGAAGATAGTTAAGGATTCATCAATAGGGTATGATGATTAAGGCCAACACTTAAGAATGGGTATTTCCTCCTTCACGTTGGGCTTCTAAACTTAGGAAGGTGTTTCTAGAGCTATCCTTGATGGAACAATTGACAAAAATGATAAAAAAAAATATTACAAACAAAAACTATATACATTGTATGATATACCCCAAGAATTATCACCAAGTCTATGATTTACTAACTTACTATAGAACCTATTGTTATGTTGATAATAGTATCCTTGAAGATGTGGAAGATCTATTGTCATGCACCTACCTAAACATTTTCATTAAATATTATTCCTACCAATTCCATTACAAGTCATAAACTGAAGATATTAAAGAGGTGATAGAAAAGTTCTAGACATTTTAATATTTGAAAATGAATAATGACAACCAATCATGGTATTTATTCCTAGCCCAACGATTCCTAAAAAAAATATAGATTAAATTATATTATCAAGGGGTGGCATATGAAAGGGCATGACTATTGGATGTAAAGGGGTGTTTAAATTAAAATTAAATTATAATTACCAAGGGTAGTGACTAATGGTTCAGTGTTGTGACTCCTTCCAACCATAAGATATTAAAGGTAATTCATTTCAATGAGAGGATCATATCATTGAAAATGAATATTATGTGACTTTTGCAAGTAAATATTACAACCAAAGAGGACAAAACCCCTCCAAGGAAATCAAGATGTTTAAGGACAAAAACCCCTAACTTGGGTAGACATTAGATACATTCATAGCTACATGTTTGAAGGGAGATTATAGAAGGTCCATTCTCATAATTAATCATAAAATTATAAAGTTGAATATTATATAATTAAATTCATAATTTTATATAAAATAATATTTATAAATAGTATACAATTATTTTTGAGTTAGGAATATTGTTCAAGGAAAAATAGGAAATAATCTAGAAAGGGACATTATAATTGGTATTAGAGTGTAGAAATCTTGTTAGATTGAGGGTCTAAATCTAGTTAACACGGTGGAGCCAAAGGGATCAAAGCTCTTTGGGAGAGGAAGAAAGAAAATGGAGGTAACACTATAAGAGGAAAAAAATCAAATTAGTGGTAAACCCAAGATGGCCGATCAAGATGAGTGGAATATTTTTATCAATTAGATGACTGAAAGGAATGAAAAATGATGAAACAACATGAGGAAATCAATTAATTACTCATCTGAATGATGTAAAACATGAATATTTTTAACACAGACACAAAATAGTGGGATAGAAGGGTGACACTAATCTAAATAGAGTAACCATAAATAACAATAGAAGTGGGTCAGCACCATGTCATACTCAACCTACATTCCTACCTAGAAGAGAACCACCCCAAGAAGAAGTGTCAAACCACAAAGCATTTGAGGCTTATGCAGATGAATATTCAAGGATTGATCATGATGTTAGACATCATATTCCTTTCATACAATTATTCAATGTTAGGAATTGATCTAGGGGAAGACAAACCATGCCTTAAGGAAATAGATATCTACAACAAAGATTAATCAAGATGTTACAAGTCCTACATTTGATGGTTCAGGAAGAGCCATACTGAGAGCTTGGGTCCAAAAATTGGACACATATCCTCACTTAGTCGTATGCTAGAAGAGGAAACCACTAATTTTTCTATTATTCATTTGGATTGGATTACACATGAGTGATGGAATCATAGATTATCGTGCACAAAAACATCAATGTATTGTGACATGTGTTGAATTTACACAAACATATAGATTTGATCAAAAACATCTAGAGAGGCATTTCAAAGAATTAACATAATTTAGACCTAGTAGGCATCAGTAGAGGATTATGTGGTATAATTTCAAACAATTTTATTCATGGTAACATATGTTATTGAGTAAAGATTCACTTGTTCATTGAGGGATTAACAAAGTCAATCTAAGACTTGGTGAGTGCTCTTGGCCCTAAATCTCTACAAGATGCAATTAAAAAGGCATTTAGGTTGGAAGATTCAACAACCAAGAATAAATTCCATCCCAACTGAATGCCAACAAAACAACATGAGGAACCCTTCCAAAAAGATATCTCTCTTGACCAATTGATAGTATTTCCTCCAAAACCAAACAAGGGTGAGGAAACTAAGAATGAGCTTTGGAGGAAGAAGTTGTGGTTTTCTTGTAGAGAGCCATGGAGCTAGGCCATAAATGCTCGAGGAAGGGGAAAATTCACTATATAAATGTTCATCCTAAGGTGGACTTAGAGACAGAAGAACCCAAGTCTAAGGCTACGACTAATGAGATAGAGTACAAAAGAAGAGAAGAGGAGATTTCAAGAGGCACTCTTACTACTCTTTTTGGGGTCCCTAAGTACCATG
>VDFB02263762.1:0-16925 GCA_007258455.2 Sequoia sempervirens
ACTTAGATTTGTTACATTTTTTCCTTGGTTTAGAAATTTTATAGTCTACCAAAGTAATTTTTTTAATTAATCCAAATATGCTCAAGGCATTATTTGATGCTTCAACATAGAAAATCCAAGTTCACATCAACTCCTTTTTAATTTGGATTCAATCATTCTACCATGATTTTTTCTCCTACAATTGATTGTACACTCTATAACACTACAAAACCATATGCTCTTTGCATTTACACTTGCATTTAGAAATACACATTTATATACATAAATATAGATTTCTTTAATGATATGTTGCATTTATTGTTCTAGGAGAGCATCCAGTAATTGCATTTACATTTACATTTTAAAATAAAAATACATACATACATACATATTTATGCATCCTACGCCCTATTCATGCATCCTACAATTACAACAGTATCCATGGGACCTCTTACACAAGCTACAGTAGTCACAAAAAGTGTAAGAGCCCCTTTATATCATGTTTGGACTACAAAACCCTCAAAAATAGGGTAACTAAGCTGTATGCAAAGAAATGAAGCTTTTTAACTCAAATCAATGCCTTAAGCCCTCAAATCAGATTCAAATCAAAGCTAACACATATCTAACACTTTTTTCTCTAATAGTTAAGATGAATTCCATTAGGCTTGTACTCTCCTTGGTTGCAACATATAGATTTGAAGTCCATAAATAGATGTCAAAAGTGCCTTCTTGTATGGAGACTTATAGGAAGAATTTTACATGTTTTAAACTCTAGATTTTATCAATAGTGATAACTCCAACTCTATGTGAACATTGAAAAATCATTGTGCAGATTGAAATTTGGATCCTTGAGATTTGTATGAAAAGATAAAAATGTTTCTCATCAATTCTAGTTTTATATGGATTCCTCATGACCCTATAGTCTACACTCAAATAGTAGATAGGAAATTATTGAGTTTTCTACTCTATGTTGATAATTGAATAACTATGAGATCTTACACCAAGTAGATTCATGATTTGGAAGTATACTTAGTGAGGCATTTTAAGATGATTGACTTAGATTTGTTACATTTTTACCTTGGTTTAGAAATTTTATAGTCTACCAAAGCAATTTTTTTAATTAATCCAAATATGCTCAAGGCATTATTTGATGCTTCAACATAGAAAATCCAAGTTCACACCAACTCCTTTTTTAATTTGGATTCAATCATTCTACCATGTTTTCTTCTCCTACAATTGATTGTACACTTTATAACACTACAAAACCATATGCTCTTTGCATTTACACTTGCATTTAGAAATACACATTTATATACATAAATATAGATTTCTTTAATGATATGTTGCATTTATTGTTCTAGGAGAGCATCCAGTAATTGCATTTACATTTACATTTTAAAATAAAAATGCATACATACATACATATTTATGCATCCTACACCCTATTCATGCATCCTACAATTACAACAATATCCATGGGACCTCTTACACAAACTACAGTAATCACAAAAAGTGTAAGAGCCCCTTTATATCATGCTTGGACTAAAAAACCCTCAAAAATAGGGTAACCGGGTTGTATGCAAATAAATGAAGCTTTCTAACTCAAATCAATACCTTAAGCCCTCAAATCAGATTCAAATCAAAGCTAACACATATCTGGCACTTTTTTCCTTAATAGCTAAGATGAATTCCATTAGGCTTGTACTCTCCTTGGTTGCAACATAGAGATTTGAAGTCCATAAATAGATGTCAAAAGTTCCTTCTTGTATGGAGACTTATAGGAAGAATTTTACATGTTTTAAGCTCTATATTTTATCAATAGTGATAACTCCAACTCTGTGTGAACATTGAAAAATCATTGTGTAGATTGAAATAGGATCCTTGAGATTTGTATGAAAAGATCAAGATGTTTCTCATCAATTCTAGTTTTATATGGATTCCTCATGACCTTGTAGTCTACACTCAAATAGTAGATAGGAAATTCTTGAGTTTTATACTATGTTGATAATTGAATAACTATGGGATCTTACACCAAGTAGATTCATGATTTGGAAGTATACTTAGTGAGGCATTTTAAGATGATTGGCTTAGATTTGTTACATTTTTTCCTTGGTTTAGAAATTTTATAGTCTACCAAAGCAATTTTTTTAATTAATCCAAATATGCTCAAGGCATTATTTGATGCTTCAACATAGAAAATCCAAGTTCACACCAACTCCTTTTTTAATTTGGATTCAGTCATTCTACCATGCTTTCTTCTCCTACAATTGATTGTACACTCTATAACACTACAAAACCATATGCTCTTTGCATTTACACTTGCATTTAGAAATACACATTTATATACATAAATATAGATTTCTTTAATGATATGTTGCATTTATTGTTCTAGGAGAGCATCCAGTAATTACATTTACATTTACATTTTAAAATACAAATACATACATACATACATACATATTTATGCATCCTATGCACTATTCATGCATCCTACAATTACAACAGTATCCATGGGGCCTCTTACACAAGCTACAGTAATCACAAAAAGTGTAAGAGCCCCTTTATATCATGTTTGGACTACACAACCCTCAAAAACAGGGTAACCGAGCTATATACAAAGAAATGAAGCTTTCTAACTCAAATCAAAGCCTTAAGCCCTCAAATCAGATTCAAATCAAAGCTAACACATATCTTCAAGACATGGAATTGATTTCACATCAAAATATGGCTGCATGTGACTGTACAGTGCTGCATAACAGGAAAAATACATTTTTTTTGAAGAAAAACACATATTTTTGAATGCCAAGAGCTTGTATTTTAAATCCTCAACCATCAACAACCATTACAATGATCACTTTATGCCTTTTAAAGAAATTTACACCTCAACCACCTCTACAACTCACTTTTTAATCTTTTATGATCACATGAAACATAAAAAACACTAATTTCAAGGTTGTTAACATCACTATTGAAATGTTTTAATTTTTTGACCTTTCAAACATTAAAAAGTACAACATTAAATAAATAATGTAATGGAATAAAAATTAAAACATCATGAATTAATTACGTAACCACATAAGTCAAATATAATTCTATCAAGAAATTAATATCAAATAGATAATATAATTGCATAACTCACACATTTTAATGTCGTTGATCTTCTTCTTCATCCAACTCTTTGTCTGTATCATCCGATCCATATTCGACATTGTAAGGATTGGTCATATCATCATCATCATCATTGATATCAGTTTTGATAATGTCATCATCCACATAGATATCATCTTCATGAACATTAAATCCTACATCATCATGATCTAGTTCCTCCTTTTCGACATCTTTGTTAGGGACATCATCAACTAACTGTTGATCCTGATCATCATCTACATAATCTTCTACATCTTCGATATCTTCTTCTTCCACCACATTATACTTTACCGACCTTCCTCTTGGATCATGTCTAACAAAAAATGACCAACCTGGTTTACCTGGAACCTCTGAGTAAAATACCTGCTCACATTCGCTTGGAAGAACATAGGGCTCATTTCTAGCTCACTTGATCGACCTTGTATTAACCATGGTAAATCCATTATCATGTTCAATAACAGTTCTCTTGAGATCATTTTCATTCAATCGTAGCCTGTACCATAGGACAATGAACAAAATTAATCTAAAGGACTTAAATTCACACTCAAGTATATCATCCAAAATCCCATAGTATTGATTTTCTGATACTTTTGGATGTATGTCATTTCTAGATGAAACATTAGTCACCTGAAAGAATGCAGTTATATAAGAATCACAAGTTTTCTTCATGTCATCCAACTTTTTGATTCAAAAATTATGACCACTGCACCACATAGCCTTGTGGTGTTTCACCTGCAATATGTCAAACAAGTAAAAATTATTGCAATATCGTCAGTTGATAAACATATTTATTCTTGGCCGAATGTATGCAAAGAAAACAATCTCAACATATATATACATCAATATAATTGAAAATAATTAAATAATATGGGCAATTCATATATTTATACGTACTTGTTTATCTCTTAAACCATATGCTAAATCAATTTCCCTTCATGTAACATTGGAATCTCCATTGCAATGAGCTTCTTTAACTAATGAAGCCACACCTTCCCATGTTAATGAGAGACCAAATTGTTGACATCATTCAATCCATACCTTCATCCAATCAGGATTGTTTACAATGTACAAATGAAGTGCATACCACTCTTGGCCAACTATATAAAAAAAATGAAATTCACAAACAACATATAATTAGTTAAATACCACGGTATACAACCTTAATTTATAATTGATTTATATTGAAGATTAATAATTAAATAAGTACAATATACATAAAAACCATATGTAAAATGTATTCCAATTAATCTCCATGACCATCTTATAATTACCTCTCACTTTCCTTAATCTACCTTTCCCCATCAGGTACTCCCCTTCGAATTTGTTAATGGAGTTGGGATCCCAAATGCGATCTACATGGATCTTTGTTGTAAACTTAGGAAGATATTCACTAATGTACACCATGGTCTGGTATACCATATATCCCTCCACCATAGAACCCTCAGGATGTGCTCTTTTTCTAACCAAAGCCTTCAAAAATTTCAAGTGCCTCTCAACCACCCACATTGACCTTGTGTGTACAGGTCTACACAATTCAATCTCCTCAACCTAGTGTATGAGGTAGTGTTCTTGTGCATTGAAAAATGTAGAAGATAGACACTTTTCCATTTCACACATTAGGCAAGGAATTTTTCTCTTCCAATAATTTATATCTTCTTTATGGATTTCTTTAGATGACAATCATCTACAAGTGATTCAAGGCGCAAATATATTAACGAGATTTAACAAAAATATACAATATATTACATAACAAGTAAAACAAATGGAAATTATAAGATCTATACAACGAATTGAACAAATATTGCTACTTACCTCATGTATTTTCCAAGATCATATATAAGTTGCTTGACATTGTTGTCGAAGTTGTCTAGGAGAGATAGAGGTAGAACGTACTTAAACAATTATAAAATGATCTTTTCATTATTTTTTCAAAAGTAGTAAACATAATACACTGAAAATTACATGCATTATACAAGTGTATATAATATACTAGAATAATTACCTTAATGAAGGTATTCCAATCATGCGTTTTCATCCCTGACCCAAATTCACCTTTCTTTGTTATTATATTGTTTATGTTCAGCAAATCTGTGGGAAAATAAATTTTTCGTATGACTTCTTTCATTGCTTTTTTGCTCCATTAATAACCAAGGAAGGGCACTTACATTAATTTGGTCTCCATCGCTATTTAATTGAATGACATTTTTCATTGCATGATTGGCTTCTTGAATGTCACTACAAATTTTGACAATTTTTTCTTTGTCATGCCTTCCATCCAATATTTTCCATAACGTTTCTATTATATTCTTTCCGATATGCATTGTATCAAAACAAATTCACAATTTGCTGCTCATAGTAGGGCAACCTACTAAATTGTCTGGGATAACTTTTTAGTCCCTGTGGAAGTGATCATTAATGCCTCGACGACCTTCGTGAAGCATATAAGTTAAACAAATTAACAATGACAATCATTATCAATTATAGCATGAGTAAACACAAACAATATAAAAATATAAATTCAAAACATATCATATATGATAGATAAACAATTTGATCTGATGTATAACCTTGATGATTAATTCTATTATATTCCAACTTCCATAAGTGAGGTGTCATTCTTTGTTTTGATGTAGTCTCTTCTTTCCCATTGAAAAGATGTTTTTCAGAGTTCGATACTTATGATTTCTATGGAGGAAGTGCCTATACTCATCAAACACCTGCTAAACTTGTTGAACGACGAGATTTCATCTTTGGACCACAAATTGGACATGCAAATTTTTTGTTTGTTTGAAGACTTGCAAGATCATATATAATTGGATTAAATATGCCAATTTTTATAATTATATATAATGAATAGATTATTTAAAAACATCCATGATCTACTTCATAAAATTAAATATTGTTAAAGTGCAGTCGAAACATTATAACATACCACAAAAATGTGTTAGCCCTAGGGCATCATGAATTGTCCATACAAGCATTGCATGGAATTGAAATTGTCTTTGTCCTATTGGTCTAGAGACGTCATACATAGTGACGCCATTCCATAACTTTAGTAACTCATCGATAAGAGGCTCGATATATACATTCATATCTTTAACTTGGTACTTACCTAGTTGAATGAACATAAACATTACATAATTATTATAACCATTTTACTGCAATATATATAAATTAATGTACATGACTATTGAATGAAAAAAATATAAGTCATTATGCAACAAATAAGACAAATGAGATGCTACTATGTTAAAGAAAATTAATGTAAACAAATACCTGGAACAATCATTGACTACATTATGTGCTCCCTCTTTATTGATATCAATGGAGGAATGTTATTGTTGATAACAAAAATAGGCCACACCAAGTAAATAGATCTTAGCTCTCCAAATGGATTGACACCATCCGCTGCCAATGAAAGCCTGAGATTATGAGGTTCTTCTTTAAAGTGTGGCCATTTTTCCTACATTTCCCTAAATGCAGAACCATTCGCAAGCATTCAAAGAATTTCATCTCCACTTCTATTCCGTGCATGGTAATCCATAAATTGCACCAAGCTTTCACACCTAAATAATCGTTGCATACATGGAATAATGGGAATATAACGAAGAAGCTTGCGAGACACATTTTTTGTTAGTTGATCTATTCGATATCTACTGATATGACATTTCAGGCATTTTATTGCAAATTCATGTAGTTTATGATATATAATATGATCATTGGGACATGCATCTATTTCTTGATACTCCATTTTGATATCTTTCATAATGCCAGATAAATCTCGGTATGAGCAAGGTAAAATATTTGATGGTGGTAACAAAATTTCACCAATCAATCTACAAAGAAAAATAATTTTTTAATATAAATAATATTAATGGTACATATTTCATCCTTTATTTACTAGTGATGAACTAACAACAATTAAAATAGATGAAAAAAAATGACATATATGACATATCTTAACATCCGTGAGATTGCTATGTTTGATAAACCATTCATAACCTTCAAGTTCAACAACAACAATATAGCAGAGAGAAGAGTTGTTTGGGAGCCTTCATAAAGGGGCTCATATGCCTTCTCAAGTACAGGTAAATCATGAACATCATCAAAGTCATCATGATTAGCTCTGCCACTAAATGTGTCATGAATCAATGTATTTGTACCATCATCTTCAACTGTGTTTTCTGGCGCATGATCATCTTCTTCCATAGGATCATTAACTTCATCTTCGATATTCACAACTCCATGTTCATCCACTTGCAAAACCACATTCTCCGGGCCATGATAATTCATATCATGTGCCCTAGGGCACCCCACCTTTACAATAATGATAGACACAAATAAACCATGATCATGATCAAGTGATTATATATATATATATAATGTTAAAACAATATAAATATTTACAAATTCAATCAATATAAACACATATAATGAACAACTTACCAATGGACGATAATCATGCCCCTTCAAGCGTGACCATGCTGCCTACAATGTTTCTCGGCTATTGTGATTAAAAAGTTGTCTCGTCTTTAAGCCCTTGCAATTATTGCAAGGACAATAACATTCCCATCACCCTTTCTTTTCAATCTAGCCTACAATCTATCAAGTGTCTCTTCATTTTGTTCTGGACTAATTTTATCTGACATGATTTTTCTTTACCAAGCTTGAATATTTAGATCTTCAAAAAATATCAAACTCACACTCCAATAAATTTTATTCATAGACAGGTAACAAAATCTAATAATTCTGATATTTTACACCAAAAAAATTCGGCATGCAACCACCCCTACAAAAGAGAAGATAGTCTGAAGTTAATGACCCCAAAAAACACTTTAAAATGCTAATTCCAAAACTTATTAAATTCTAATTTTACTATGATTTCCAACCGTTAGACTCCTAAAATCAGAATATTGAACTTGCACAACAAAATTTGAAAATGCAACTCTGAAAATGCACAAGTTTAAAAATGAAATCTGATGAGATGTTACTTTAAAATATGATTTTCAAACCTAGAAGTACAAATCTGACTTCACAAATGAATTATGGGAAAGTACAATGACTACCCTCAACCTAGTGATAGCTTCTTGAATTTTTTCTTATTTTTCCCAAGAAAATCGTCCTTAGTTCTCCACAAACTGTCGTAAGGATAGAAAATTCACAATCAGAGCAAATTCATTAGTATCACAAAATGATGTTGCAATAAATAGTTGAGCTCACTTTTTATTTATGTTGGTCTCAATTTTGACTTCACATGTTCGTCAAAATTTTGACAAAAACTCTTTGTCACAATTTTGATGAAAAAACAGGTTCGTCGAAATTTCAATGAACGTCGGGGATAAAATTTAAAAAACTTGAAAATTACACATCAAATCCCAACAATACATCAAATTATACATCTTTCGTCAGAAATTTTCATTGGATTTTGCAATCAAATGAGTTAGTGTGAGAATCCCTTCTTGCAACACTTTGATTGCTTCTTCAATCAATTCTATGCTCTTCTAGTGAGTGGATAGTATTTCCTTCCTTGCGGAAGCATGAAACACATCAGTAATTTGAAGTTTTTGGAGGGGAGATATTTTTTCCCATGTCCACTTGACCTTACTACATAGGAAGTTGTAGTAGTTATGCAAATACAATAGGTTCAAGCTATAACTACATGTCCAATAGACCCTTGAATGAATCACCAGAGGATTCACTAACAACCTTTGTGCTTTCTTGTTCTTTCTCCACATTCTTATCCCTGTCTACACTTTCAGGTTCTTCCTCAGTCTTCTTTTCTTTAGTATATTTCTCATTATCTTTTAGAGAGGGCTAGTCTTCAATGTTTTGTGCCTTAGAATCCTCTAGGTTGTCTTGTGTAACCTATTCTTTTTTCTCTACATCTTTCTCTATGTCTGGAGGAGGTGAATTTTTCTTTGTTTGTACATCCTCCTTTTGCATTTCATCATCCTTTTCTTCTCCTACATTCTCCACTACTAGAGAGGAATTACCTGTAGCCACATCTCCATGCACCTTATTTTCTTGCTACACAATCTCATGTTCTAGAGCATGATCATTAACTTCCAGGATAGAAGTATCATATTGCATTTCACTTCCACTATCTGGAGACATACTTAGTTCTTTTGCAAGCTCTTCTAACTTCTATAGTGTCTCACTTTTCAACCTTGCTATATTATCCATCTCTCTGCTCATCAAGGTGTTGACCCTTTGTTTTGTTCTTAATTCTCTATTGTACAATTGTGCCATTTTTTCTCTATCTTCATCAAATTGATAAGAACCAATCTTCTCTAGGGCATCTTCCCTTATTTTGGCATCTTCATTTATTACCTCTTATCTTCTCATGCTCAAAACATTCTTCAACTCATTCGGTAACTGATCTTCAATTTATGACAAACTAGCTATAGTATAAAAAATTTCCATATACTTCACAATTGCTTCCTCTATTGTAGCCTTGTCTACCTCATCTAAATCTGAATACGTTTTGGCAGTTTCTGCCAACATTAAATGATCAAAAATTCCATTAAATAGTGCACCCAACCTTAGAGGCTATGCTTTATTTTTGGAGGGGACTTTTCCTTTTCTTCCCCTTAGCTTTTCTTGGATTTTCTTCATTTGAAAACTTCTTCTCTCTCACATGTATCTTGAATTCTTCCTTTTTCTTCTTGATTTCCTCTTCACTATCTGTATCAACAATATCTACTTTGTTTTTCTTTGCACTTGTCTCTTGAGAGACATCAAATTTCCTCTTTTGAACCAACTTAGGTCCTTCTTCTTCTTCATTATACCCAACATACCTTTCTCTTGTAGCTTTTGTTTTTACTCTTCTCTGTGGAGCACTATGATCTTTCACAGGGGCACTGGTTGACTCTTTCCTCTTCATACCAATAATAGGTTTAGTCCCAGAGGACTTAGGAGCAACTAAAGATGGGGTATAGATCTACTTGATCTTCTAGTATTGGGGACACCTTTCAAAGGATTAGATATACTTTTTGATTTCTCCACAAGGCCCTTTGGTAGTCACATCATCTCCACTACTTGTGCCTTCATCTTTTCCACATTCTTTGTGATTTCCTTTTTATTTTTCTCCATATGAACTTCACTAGATTTTTCTTCATAAGTGCCTATAATGTTGCAAAATTGCACCCCAAGGGAAATTTCACATTTATGCATTGAGCCTTGCATTTATTACATCTAAGCTTGCATTTATTACAATAACCTCATGGGTTGGAATTTCAAGATTCTAACTCCACAAGGACCAATGATGAAGCAACAACATTATGCCACCACATCTCCTGAAAAATTGATGAGTTGGATGCTTGTGTGACGCGTGAATGTCTGCATGGGGCACTAGCATCCACACAATTTTTCAAGTTTGAAATACAAAATCTTAGAATCTTGATTCATGACACATGTCCCTGTATTTAGAACTCCAAGTGTAACAACTTCTCTTGCCTATTGTAGCAACAAAACTTTTCCTTTTCTCTCATTTTGGGGGTTCCTTCTCATTCTAAGACTTGAATCTTTTCAATCTTGCTTCTACAACAAAGCTCTGCTGGACTGAGGTCCCTCCAACAACCAAAGCTCTCTTGGAAGCATTCAATGGTGCATCCATGCGTTGAAGAGGGGGTTGAGGACTGTTGGTAACACTCTCTTGTTCTTATCTATTTGTGGATAATTTGTTTTTTTCACTTTGCTCCTTCATGGTACGAGTTCTCCTCGAGTGAGGATTGCTTTTACGACACCTTATTTATTCACTTTCTTTACTTTTTGTATCTATGTAGTTTTCTATGGAGGTGGGAACACCAAAGCAAGGGTTTGACTGTAGCAAGCCTTGAATTAGCCCCAACATTTTTTCTTTTTTGTCTTTTTTGCAGGTTATCGAAGAGAATCTTGGGGAAAGGTTTCAAGCGCACAACCATTTGTAAGTTTATCCTTGGCTCTCCCTTGTATTTTCTAGCATTTCCCACTTTCTATTTATCTGTTTTGTTGAGCAGACCTCAGGTTTGAGCACGTTAGTAGAGTTAAAGAATTTATGTTCAAGGTTTTGGTTCTTTGTTTACCTTGGATGCTAGCACATCCCTTAGACTCCAATGTGCCATGTTGGCATCCTGATACTGTGTTGTAGTCCTTTGGATGAGAGCTATTCCTTCTGAAGTAAAGATCTCAAAACCCTGTTTTCTTGGATTATGAAGCAGTCTCCTTGGATATTATCCTTAGTATAATCTTCTTTGTAATTTCTTCATTCAATAAAGCTTGAGGTAGTTAAGGGTGACGAGACAAAAAAAAGTCTCATCTATTAGCTAAATTAGTGTTTTCTTCAATCAAAGAGAAGTGGTGTGTTGCTTGAATAATGAGGAAAGTGAGGGATTTTCAGCAATTGATATTTCATCATATCTTGAAAATTATGATCTGGGTTCTTGAGATTTTTGGATAGAAATTAGGAAACAAAAAGGGAAAAAAAACCATTAAATTTCACAAAAACTTAGTTTGTGGTTTGAGAGAAAACTTCACCAGTCCATGCATTGGAATTTCTTCATTCGTTTGCTTCCATGCTTTGGAATTTATAGAACTAAGTAGGATCTAAGTGAAGGATAAGTATGATAGCATTTATGAAGAGGTTGAGTAGTTGGAGCTTTTTGAAAGCAGCAGTTGCAAGCATTAAAGGAAATTGGAGTGACTTGGATAGAAGTTGAGAGAATATAGGGGTAGTTGCAAATATCTAAGGAGCTATTCGACCTAGTTTATGAATAGTTGAGAGCATATAGGATCGGATTTAAGATGATAGAAGACGTCAAGGAAGGAATTTTTCAGCTCTCTAACACCTTTTTGGAGCTTGTTTAAGGGCTACAAAATAGGCATATTTCTTTTGGATGACCAAAGGAGATTGACTTAACAAGATGAAGAAAAGACTTATCTTTTTCCCCCAACACATGTTCCTATCTTTTATCAAGTTGTTGCACAACTATAAGGCTCATCTTTCAGACCTTTGTTTTTGGGGAAGAGTTTCATAAAATAATATAGTTCAATATTTTAGTAGCAGTAGTTGTTTGTGAAACTCTTCCCTTCAAACAAAGGTCTAAAAGATGAGTCTTATAGATATGCAATAGCTTGCTAGAAGATAGGAACATGTGTTGGGGGGAAAAAAAAAAGTGTTTTCTTCATCTTGTTGAGTCAATCTCCTTTGGTCATCCAAAACAGATATGCCTATTTTGCAACCCCTAAACAAGCTCCAAAAAGGTGTTAAAGAGCTGAAAAAGTTCTTCCTTGACCTCTTCTATTATCAAAACTCTTAAATCTGCTCCTATATGCTCTCAACTGTCCATAAACTGGGTCAAACAACTCCCTAGATATTTGCAACTACCCCTATATTCTCTCAAATTTTGTTCAAGTCACTCTAATTTTTTTTAATCCCTACAACTACTACTTTCAAAAGATCCAATTGTTGTCCCTTAACTGCTCATAAAAACCCAAATTTCTCAACCTCTTCATAAATTCTATCATACTTATTTTCCACTTAGATCCTAATTAGTTCTGAATTTCGATGCATCGACTGGTGAAGTTTTCTCTGAAACCACAAACTGGGTTTTTTGTGAAATTTAATGGGTATTTTTTTCCTTCTTGTTTACTAATTTCTGTCCAAAAATTCTCAAGAACCCAGATCATAATTTTTAAGATATGATGAAATCTCAACTGCTCCAATTGAAAAATCCCTCATTTTCCTCATTATGATCAATCTTGATAAACTTCATAATTAAGAAAAATACATGCTTTTATTTAGCTAATAGGTGAGATGTTTTATTATCTCATCAAAGGGCAGTTCAGTCCTTAGGATTCTCTTGAGAATGAAGAAACTCATGAGAAATGAATCCCCCTTCTCTTATATTTTGGTGAACTTGATGTGAACATGTCAAATCTTTTTCTACAATGTTTTAATGTTTATGATAATGTTTTCTCTGAGGAATATTTTAATATGTTGGATGATGCTCTTGATGACTTCTTATAAGCATCTTCCTCTATCTATGGATCTTTCGAACAAACTTCTTCATCTCAAACGTCCATTTCTTCTTCACCAACTGAAGAGTCGGTGAACATTGTTGTATTCTTTGTGGCTTCCCCAAGGCCTAAGAGACCCATTATTTACTTGACTCCAGCTAGCCCTTCTCCTAAGAAGATTCATTCTATCTATGGGATCTTGTATTCTAATGATTCAATAGACTTGTATACTAGATTTGTACGAGCTACAAACTCTATTTCTTACAATGTTGTAGTGCACACATACAATACTAAAAGAAATCAATAGAACTTGAATCAACAACCTTATGTTCCTACACTTCAACCTACTAAAGTTACTACTTCTTTACCACCTTCTCAACTAGGTCTTCCTTCAACACCTAAACCTGTGACTAAAGCACCTACAGACTATGAGCTTGTCGAGCAACTTCGTGTTACTCTAGCTAAGATCTCTCTTTGGGATTTTCTTTAGATTGCTCTAGTTTATCAAGGTATGCTTTAGGAAGCCTTGCAAAATATCCTCTTGCTTGCTTCTGCTAAGCTAAAAAATGTTAATTTTCATTGATGGATCTTATTCATGCGAGTTCTCTGAATTTTACGTTCTATCTATAGGAACTTCTACCCTTAGATGTACAAGAGCAAGCAAACCCTCTGATGATTATAGTTAGTGTTAATAGCATTAGTATTAGATGCACCCTCATTGACACTGGTTCGACCCTCAATGTTTGTGGTATGGACCTATTACCTAAGATTAATGTTGATTCTTTTTCTTTAGCTGCTTCTCTATACATTCATGGATTTGATAATACACATTATCAAGCTTTGGGCACCATAATCTTGCCCTTAAAGCTAGGACCCATTACCTTATCCACTCTAGTTTATGTGATGCCTAGCCCTTTACCTTATAATCTTCTTCTGGGAAGACCTTGGATTCATTCTATGGGAGCTATGACTTCTACTCTACATCATTCTATAAAGTTTGTAGCTAATAATTGAGTTGTCACGATTAAGGTTGACCTTGAAGTAGTCCATCTCTGTGAGTTGGTAGCTGCTGGTTGAGCCTCAGTTGTTTCCACTCTTAATAATTGTATTTTGTCACTAACCTCTGATGTGATGACATGTTCCTCGGTGGTACCATCTATGGAGATTGTTCCTGAAGCGAGTGTCCCTAAAGAGGAGCAACCTAAAATAGAAAGTCCTAAGTCTTCCCTGTCTACTTCTTCTAAATCAAATGCATTTCTTGGTGATGATTGAGGATCCTTAAAGTTTAAGAGATATATTCTAAAATTTTGATTGTTAGAAATGACAAAAAAGGATATTTATGTCATGGGTAATTGACTTATATACAATCAATTAACATTTTATTGTCTTATTCTCTATATTCTCTATTAAATTTTAATTCATGTTTTCGTAAACATCAATAAAATCAATTTTTTTTGCACTACTCTTTTTGCTAATTTTATTTATTTTAATAAATTTGGCATCTTTAAAAATTAAAGAATATTTATTACATTGTATATACCTTTCCTACTATTGTGATTTGTGATGTGTTGCTAATAAGCCACCTATCCCTTTGGATTATTAGTTCTCACCAAATCTACATGATTCATGCCCTTAACCAAACAATACCAGGAAAATTACAACTATATTATAGATATATTGTAGTGGAACAACATGTTTGCATCTATATTTAATTTTTAAAATAATAATTTGTAGGAATGTGGTATAAATCCATACATAACAAATAGAGATGATTTATGAAATGTCCATCAACTCAATTTGAAGAAAATTAAGAAACTTGTATATCCCATCTATTGTTATATGCAACATGGCAACTTAATCCATATGGGTCCCCTTCACATATTTAAAGTCTATCTACCAAGTGGACAAACATAATCTAACAATAACAAAGTCACTCTCTTCTTCTATAGATGTGAGCTAAGGATCACATACACACACACACAATTATATGCATATGTTTATCCTCCTTTTATTGAATATTTATACACCTCATCTATAGAGTTGAAGTCTGGAAAGTCATTCTTCCATCAAAATTAATTCTTTTAGGTATAACTCACATTGGATTTAATTTTTATGAACATTAACAATTTATTTTTAATTGTATAAAATAAATAGATAAATAAGAATTGTAGTCTAAATTATCTTGATAAATGATGAGTATTTTATATTAGAATTAATTTCAAAATATGCAATTATTAAACTTATTTTATATAAAGGAAAAAGGTAATTTTGTAATTTATTTTATTTGATGTAAAAAATATTTTTGTAAATGTTTTAGATTTTTTAGAAGAAAATAGGATAAATAAGGGAGAAAATAATTTATTAGGGGAGAGGGGCCCATAGTAGGGAACCCTAACTATGGAGATCCACATGGAGTGCCACGTGGACCAAAAAACAAAAACAAAATCCCACCACATCACTCTACCACTTGTGCATCTGTCAGTTTGTTTTTTAATTTTCAGCACCCGACCATCTTTCATGAATTGATTCATCCATAGTGTTCCTATAAGTGGGTATAAAGGTGATCATCATGGAAAACAGCCTTTAAGTGGGCAAAAAATCAGAAAAATTAGAATTAGGCAACTTGATGTAAAAATTTGAATAATTTATCTATATTATTTCAAAAATATCTAAGAATAGCATTTGTAGCTAATTGAGTGTAGTTTCTAAAATACTAGGTTTTATTTTTAAAAAAATCTATGTGGTGAAAATTTGAAATTTCAATGCAAAAGAGTACTTAAATTTCGTGAAAAATAAGAAGTACTGCCCTGAATTACCTTAACCACAATAAAATGACAATAATTTTTATAATATTTTAGACATAAGTAGAGGACCTTATGCCCGGGAGTGTGATGGTATATTTTTTTTGTATTTTTTTTCTAAGTAAATAATTAATTATGAATTTTATTACAACTTTTAAAATATATAAAAACTCATCGCCTAACCACCTTAACTTAATCAAAACCATGAAGAGTTTTTTCTTTTTAATCTATAGTATGTGAAGCATAGAATGTGACAGCCATGTTTGGATTCAAAAAAATGTATACCGCTTTGAAAGCTATAGATGTTAATCAGCTCATCAACCGTGGATCTTCAAATGAATCAAATAGAAAATGAGTAATAATTATTACAAAATTTAAAAGTAAAAGGCGAATTTATATTGCGAAAAGCTGGAGAATATCCTTTAAAAACTCCTCGTCTCATCAGTTTTGGGTAAAAAAAAAAGTCATCAGCCACATACCCTATAAATACCCATCATATCACCACTTTTTGGCCCATTATGATCCTGCACATACCCAAGCCCATTTTTTCCTCTGCCCAATAGTGGAGCCCATCTTCCTCGTTCACGTCAGTGCAAAAATCTATGTGTGTTGGATTAGATGAACATGTGGCTTTTGACCACTTTGCCACCCCAAACGACCAGTTGAGAGCATTAATCGCTCGTTGCCTCCTTCATTGCCTCCACTAAGCAACTTGACTTACGTGTCCCTCTACATTTACTCAACCTAACAAGCATGTATATCGAAGATCCAGGTTCATTCAATGCTCTAAATTCTTGAATATCCTGCTCATTGTCATTCCTTTTATTTGTGTTTATTTTGGAGTGTTCATTTGGTTACACACCCACACTGGTTAGACTCTCCATGATTCATTGTTTAGCTCTAGATGCTTCATTGTTTGACTCTACACTCTCAAAGATCCCTTTCTCTTTTAGGTGATGTTTTTAACCTCACTCGGCCTATACCATTGTCTTTCATTTCGAT
>VDFB02263763.1:0-13582 GCA_007258455.2 Sequoia sempervirens
GTCACAATTTTGATGAAAAAACAGGTTCGTCGAAATTTCAATGAACGTCGGGGATAAAATTTAAAAAACTTGAAAATTACACATCAAATCCCAACAATACATCAAATTATACATCTTTCGTCAGAAATTTTCATTGGATTTTGCAATCAAATGAGTTAGTGTGAGAATCCCTTCTTGCAACACTTTGATTGCTTCTTCAATCAATTCTATGCTCTTCTAGTGAGTGGATAGTATTTCCTTCCTTGCGGAAGCATGAAACACATCAGTAATTTGAAGTTTTTGGAGGGGAGATATTTTTTCCCATGTCCACTTGACCTTACTACATAGGAAGTTGTAGTAGTTATGCAAATACAATAGGTTCAAGCTATAACTACATGTCCAATAGACCCTTGAATGAATCACCAGAGGATTCACTAACAACCTTTGTGCTTTCTTGTTCTTTCTCCACATTCTTATCCCTGTCTACACTTTCAGGTTCTTCCTCAGTCTTCTTTTCTTTAGTATATTTCTCATTATCTTTTAGAGAGGGCTAGTCTTCAATGTTTTGTGCCTTAGAATCCTCTAGGTTGTCTTGTGTAACCTATTCTTTTTTCTCTACATCTTTCTCTATGTCTGGAGGAGGTGAATTTTTCTTTGTTTGTACATCCTCCTTTTGCATTTCATCATCCTTTTCTTCTCCTACATTCTCCACTACTAGAGAGGAATTACCTGTAGCCACATCTCCATGCACCTTATTTTCTTGCTACACAATCTCATGTTCTAGAGCATGATCATTAACTTCCAGGATAGAAGTATCATATTGCATTTCACTTCCACTATCTGGAGACATACTTAGTTCTTTTGCAAGCTCTTCTAACTTCTATAGTGTCTCACTTTTCAACCTTGCTATATTATCCATCTCTCTGCTCATCAAGGTGTTGACCCTTTGTTTTGTTCTTAATTCTCTATTGTACAATTGTGCCATTTTTTCTCTATCTTCATCAAATTGATAAGAACCAATCTTCTCTAGGGCATCTTCCCTTATTTTGGCATCTTCATTTATTACCTCTTATCTTCTCATGCTCAAAACATTCTTCAACTCATTCGGTAACTGATCTTCAATTTATGACAAACTAGCTATAGTATAAAAAATTTCCATATACTTCACAATTGCTTCCTCTATTGTAGCCTTGTCTACCTCATCTAAATCTGAATACGTTTTGGCAGTTTCTGCCAACATTAAATGATCAAAAATTCCATTAAATAGTGCACCCAACCTTAGAGGCTATGCTTTATTTTTGGAGGGGACTTTTCCTTTTCTTCCCCTTAGCTTTTCTTGGATTTTCTTCATTTGAAAACTTCTTCTCTCTCACATGTATCTTGAATTCTTCCTTTTTCTTCTTGATTTCCTCTTCACTATCTGTATCAACAATATCTACTTTGTTTTTCTTTGCACTTGTCTCTTGAGAGACATCAAATTTCCTCTTTTGAACCAACTTAGGTCCTTCTTCTTCTTCATTATACCCAACATACCTTTCTCTTGTAGCTTTTGTTTTTACTCTTCTCTGTGGAGCACTATGATCTTTCACAGGGGCACTGGTTGACTCTTTCCTCTTCATACCAATAATAGGTTTAGTCCCAGAGGACTTAGGAGCAACTAAAGATGGGGTATAGATCTACTTGATCTTCTAGTATTGGGGACACCTTTCAAAGGATTAGATATACTTTTTGATTTCTCCACAAGGCCCTTTGGTAGTCACATCATCTCCACTACTTGTGCCTTCATCTTTTCCACATTCTTTGTGATTTCCTTTTTATTTTTCTCCATATGAACTTCACTAGATTTTTCTTCATAAGTGCCTATAATGTTGCAAAATTGCACCCCAAGGGAAATTTCACATTTATGCATTGAGCCTTGCATTTATTACATCTAAGCTTGCATTTATTACAATAACCTCATGGGTTGGAATTTCAAGATTCTAACTCCACAAGGACCAATGATGAAGCAACAACATTATGCCACCACATCTCCTGAAAAATTGATGAGTTGGATGCTTGTGTGACGCGTGAATGTCTGCATGGGGCACTAGCATCCACACAATTTTTCAAGTTTGAAATACAAAATCTTAGAATCTTGATTCATGACACATGTCCCTGTATTTAGAACTCCAAGTGTAACAACTTCTCTTGCCTATTGTAGCAACAAAACTTTTCCTTTTCTCTCATTTTGGGGGTTCCTTCTCATTCTAAGACTTGAATCTTTTCAATCTTGCTTCTACAACAAAGCTCTGCTGGACTGAGGTCCCTCCAACAACCAAAGCTCTCTTGGAAGCATTCAATGGTGCATCCATGCGTTGAAGAGGGGGTTGAGGACTGTTGGTAACACTCTCTTGTTCTTATCTATTTGTGGATAATTTGTTTTTTTCACTTTGCTCCTTCATGGTACGAGTTCTCCTCGAGTGAGGATTGCTTTTACGACACCTTATTTATTCACTTTCTTTACTTTTTGTATCTATGTAGTTTTCTATGGAGGTGGGAACACCAAAGCAAGGGTTTGACTGTAGCAAGCCTTGAATTAGCCCCAACATTTTTTCTTTTTTGTCTTTTTTGCAGGTTATCGAAGAGAATCTTGGGGAAAGGTTTCAAGCGCACAACCATTTGTAAGTTTATCCTTGGCTCTCCCTTGTATTTTCTAGCATTTCCCACTTTCTATTTATCTGTTTTGTTGAGCAGACCTCAGGTTTGAGCACGTTAGTAGAGTTAAAGAATTTATGTTCAAGGTTTTGGTTCTTTGTTTACCTTGGATGCTAGCACATCCCTTAGACTCCAATGTGCCATGTTGGCATCCTGATACTGTGTTGTAGTCCTTTGGATGAGAGCTATTCCTTCTGAAGTAAAGATCTCAAAACCCTGTTTTCTTGGATTATGAAGCAGTCTCCTTGGATATTATCCTTAGTATAATCTTCTTTGTAATTTCTTCATTCAATAAAGCTTGAGGTAGTTAAGGGTGACGAGACAAAAAAAAGTCTCATCTATTAGCTAAATTAGTGTTTTCTTCAATCAAAGAGAAGTGGTGTGTTGCTTGAATAATGAGGAAAGTGAGGGATTTTCAGCAATTGATATTTCATCATATCTTGAAAATTATGATCTGGGTTCTTGAGATTTTTGGATAGAAATTAGGAAACAAAAAGGGAAAAAAAACCATTAAATTTCACAAAAACTTAGTTTGTGGTTTGAGAGAAAACTTCACCAGTCCATGCATTGGAATTTCTTCATTCGTTTGCTTCCATGCTTTGGAATTTATAGAACTAAGTAGGATCTAAGTGAAGGATAAGTATGATAGCATTTATGAAGAGGTTGAGTAGTTGGAGCTTTTTGAAAGCAGCAGTTGCAAGCATTAAAGGAAATTGGAGTGACTTGGATAGAAGTTGAGAGAATATAGGGGTAGTTGCAAATATCTAAGGAGCTATTCGACCTAGTTTATGAATAGTTGAGAGCATATAGGATCGGATTTAAGATGATAGAAGACGTCAAGGAAGGAATTTTTCAGCTCTCTAACACCTTTTTGGAGCTTGTTTAAGGGCTACAAAATAGGCATATTTCTTTTGGATGACCAAAGGAGATTGACTTAACAAGATGAAGAAAAGACTTATCTTTTTCCCCCAACACATGTTCCTATCTTTTATCAAGTTGTTGCACAACTATAAGGCTCATCTTTCAGACCTTTGTTTTTGGGGAAGAGTTTCATAAAATAATATAGTTCAATATTTTAGCAGCAGTAGTTGTTTGTGAAACTCTTCCCTTCAAACAAAGGTCCAAAAGATGAGTCTTATAGATATGCAATAGCTTGCTAGAAGATAGGAACATGTGTTGGGGGGAAAAAAAATTCTTTTCTTCATCTTGTTGAGTCAATCTCCTTTGGTCATCCAAAACAGATATGCCTATTTTGCAACCCCTAAACAAGCTCCAAAAAGGTGTTAAAGAGCTGAAAAAGTCCTTCCTTGACCTCTTCTATTATCAAAACTCTTAAATCTACTCCTATATGCTCTCAACTGTCCATAAACTGGGTCAAACAACTCCCTAGATATTTGCAACTACCCCTATATTCTCTCAAATTTTGTTCAAGTCACTCCAATTTCTTTTAATCCCTACAACTACTACTTTCAAAAGATCCAATTGTTGTCCCTTAACTGCTCATAAAAGCCCAAATTGCTCAACCTCTTCATAAATTCTATCATACTTATTTTCCACTTAGATCCTAATTAGTTCTGAATTTTGACGCATCGACTGGTGAAGTTTTCTCTCAAACCACAAATTGGGTTTTTTGTGAAATTTAATGGGTATTTTTTTCCTTCTTGTTTACTAATTTCTGTCCAAAAATTCTCAAGAACCTAGATCATAATTTTTAAGATATGATGAAATCTCAACTGCTCCAATTGAAAAATCCCTCATCTTCCTCATTATGATCGATCTTGATAAACTTCATAATTAAGAAAAATACATGCTTTTATTTAGCTAATAGGTGAGATGTTTTATTATCTCATTAAAGGGCAGTTCGCTCCTTAGGATTCTCTTGAGAATGAAGAAACTCATGAGAAATGAATCCCCCTTCTCTTATATTTTGGTGAACTTGATGTGAACATGTCAAATCTTTTTCTACAATGTTTTAATGTTTATGATAATGTTTTCTCTAAGGAATATTTTAATATGTTGGATGATGCTCTTGATGACTTCTTATAAGCATCTTCCTCTATCTATGGATCTTTCGAACAAACTTCTTCATCTCAAATGCCCATTTCTTCTTCACCAACTGAAGAGTCAGTGAACATTGTTGTATTCTTCGTGGCTTCCCCAAGGCCTAAGAGACCCATTATTTACTTGAATCCAGCTAGCCCTTCTCCTAAGAAGATTCATTCTATCTATGGGATCTTGTATTCTAATGATTCAATAGACTTGTATACTAGATTTGTATGAGCTACAAACTCTATTTCTTACAATGTTGTAGTGCACATATACAATACTAAAAGAAATCAATAGAACTTGAATCAACAGCCTTATGTTCCTACACCTCAACCTACTAAAGTTACTACTTCTTTACCACCTTCTCAACTAGGTCTTCCTTCAACACCTAAACCTGTGACTAAAGCACCTACAGACTATGAGCTTGTCGAGAAACTTTGTGTTACTCTAGCTAAGATCTCTCTTTGGGATTTTCTTTAGATTGCTCTAGTTTATCAAGGTATGCTTTAGGAAGCCTTGCAAAATATCCTCTTGCTTGCTTCTACTAAGCTAAATTTTTTTAATTTGCATTGATGGATCTTATTCATGCGAGTTCTCTGAATTTTACGTTCTATCTATAGGAACTTCTACCCTTAGATGTACAAAAGCAAGCAAACCCTTTGATGATTATAGTTAGTGTTAATAGCATTAGTATTAGATGTACCCTCATTGACACTGGTTCGACCCTCAATGTTTGTGGTATGGACCTATTACCTAAGATTAATGTTGATTATTTTTCTTTAGCTGCTTCTTCTCTATACATTCATGGATTTGATAATATACATTATCAAGCTTTGGGCACCATAATCTTGCCCTTAAAGCTAGGACCCGTTACCTTATCCACTCTAGTTTATGTGATGCCTAGCCCTTTACCTTATAATCTTCTTCTGGGAAGACCTTGGATTCATTCTATGGGAGCTATGACTTCTACTCTACATCATTCTATAAAGTTTGTAGCTAATAATTGAGTTGTCACGATTAAGGTTGACCTTGAAGTAGTCCATCTCTGTGAGTTGGTAGCTGCTGGTTGAGCCTCAGTTGTTTCCACTCTTAATAATTGTATTTTGTCACTAACCTCTGATGTGATGACATGTTCCTCGGTGGTACCATCTATGGAGATTGTTCCTGAAGCGAGTGTCCCTAAAGAGGAGCAACCTAAAATAGAAGGTCCTAAGTCTTCCCTGTCTACTTCTTCTAAATCAAATGCATTTTTTGGTGATGATTGAGGATCCTTAAAGTTTAAGAGATATATTCTAAAATTTTGATTGTTAGAAATGACAAAAAAGGATATTTATGTCATGGGTAATTGACTTATATACAATCAATTAACATTTTATTGTCTTATTCTCTATATTTTCTATTAAATTTTAATTCATGTTTTCATAAACATCAATAAAATCAATTTTTTTTGCACTACTCTTTTTGCTAATTTTATTTATTTTAATAAATTTGGCATCTTTAAAAATTAAAGAATATTTATTACATTGTATATACCTTTCCTACTATTGTGATTTGTGATGTGTTGCTAATAAGCCACCTATCCCTTTGGATTATTAGTTCTCACCAAATCTACATGATTCATGCCCTTAACCAAACAATACCAGGAAAATTACAACTATATTATAGATATATTGTAGTGGAACAACATGTTTGCATCTATATTTAATTTTTAAAATAATAATTTGTAGGAATGTGGTATAAATCCATACATAACAAATAGAGATGATTTATGAAATGTCCATCAACTCAATTTGAAGAAAATTAAGAAACTTGTATATCCCATCTATTGTTATATGCAACATGGCAACTTAATCCATATGGGTCCCCTTCACATATTTAAAGTCTATCTACCAAGTGGACAAACATAATCTAACAATAACAAAGTCACTCTCTTCTTCTATAGATGTGAGCTAAGGATCACATACACACACACACAATTATATGCATATGTTTATCCTCCTTTTATTGAATATTTATACACCTCATCTATAGAGTTGAAGTCTGGAAAGTCATTCTTCCATCAAAATTAATTCTTTTAGGTATAACTCACATTGGATTTAATTTTTATGAACATTAACAATTTATTTTTAATTGTATAAAATAAATAGATAAATAAGAATTGTAGTCTAAATTATCTTGATAAATGATGAGTATTTTATATTAGAAGTAATTTCAAAATATGCAATTATTAAACTTATTTTATACAAAGGAAAAAGGTAATTTTGTAATTTATTTTATTTGATGTAAAAAATATTTTTGTAAATGTTTTAGATTTTTTAAAGAAAATAGGATAAATAAGGGAGAAAATAATTTATTAGGGGAGAGGACCCCATACTAGGGAACCCTAACTTTGGAGGTCCACATGAAGTGCCATGTGGACCAAAATAAAAAATAAAAATCCCACCACATCACTCTACCACTTGTGCATCTATCAGTTTTTTTTAATTTTCAGCACCCTGCCATCTGTCATGAACTGATTCATCCACAGTGTTCCTTACAAGCCCATTTTTTCCTCTACTCAATAGTGGAACCCATCTGCCTCCTTCACGTTAGCGCAAAAATCTATGTGCATTGGATTGGATGAACACGTGGCTTTTGGCCACTTTTCCACCCAAAACGACCAGTTGAGAGCATTAATTGCTTGTTGCCTCCTTCGTTACCACCACTGAGCAACTTGACTTGCATGTCCCTCTACATTTACTCAACCTAACAAGCATGTATATTGGAGATCAAGGTTCATTCAATGCTCCAAATTATTGCATATCCCGCTCATTGTCATTCCTTTTATTTGTGTTTATTTTGGAGTGTTCATTTGGTTACACACCCACACTGGTTAGACTCTCCATGATTCATTGTTTAGCTCTAGACGCTTCATTGTTTGACTTTGCACTCTCAAAGATCCCTTTCTCTTTTAGGTGAGGTTTTTAACCTCACTCGGCCTATACCATTGTCTTTCATTTCGATGGTGTCCTGCCATGCACTTATATCATTCTGTTATTTGTTGCACAAACTTTCATTGTGAAAATTTCTTTTTGAAAAAGATTAATACTACAAAATATGGGGAGGGTTTCACTAGTTTTCATTTCATCTATAGTCGTCCATGCACTCGTAATCTTCTGTTCTTCATTGCATGATGTTTTACTCTGTATTTTTCTTGTAATATTTTCTTTCTACTATGAAATATGAAAAGGGTTTCATTGTTTTGACATCAAACACGATAAGGGCTTAACTAGTTTTTCATTTTTATTCCATTGTTATGATGAAATATGAAAAGGGCTAGACTGGTTTTCTAGCACACTTCTACTCATGTGTTCACTATTGCACAAACTTTAACTCTACAATTTTCTTTTAATATTTTTTTGTTATTCTGAAATATGAAAATGGTTTGACTAGTTTTCATTTCGAAGATATTCTACCATGCACAAGAATTAATGTGTTCTTCGTTGCACAATAATTCACACTACAAATTCCTTTATATATTTGAATTTTACTATGAAATATAGAAATGGTTTGATTGTTTCTCATTTCGAGGGTTTTCTACCATGCACTTTTATTCATGTGTTTGTCATTGCAAAAACTTTAACTTTACAATTTTCTTTTAATATTTGTTTGTTATTCGAAAATATGAAAATGGTTTCAGTGGTTTTCATTTTGAAGATATTTTTCTTTGCAATTGTATTATTTTGTTCTTCGTTTAACAATACTTCACTCTATAAAATGATTTTTATATTTGATTGTTACTACAAAATATGGAAAGGGAAATCACTAGTTCTCATTTTGAGGGTTTTCTGCCATGCACTTGTATTTGTGTGTTCGTCATTATAAAAAAATTTAACTATGCAATTTTCCTTTAATATTTATTTGAACTATTCTAAAATATGAAAATGGTTTCACTAGTTTTTATTTCAAAGATATTCTGCCATGCAAATTTATTATTCTATTTTTTATTGCACAATAACTCCCTTCCTACGTAATCCACCCTTCTCCTAGTACCTATTCCAAGATATGACTCTTCCCCAACTAGGTTAACAATTCAAATTTCCCAACTATTTTTTGTTGTCTTCCTACCAAATCACTAGAGAGGCCTAGAAGTCCACATGTGCACTAAAAAAGGTCTAGATGTGCCACAAAGGTACATCTACAAATAGTGATATATATTGAAAGAAGTCTAATCTGTTCAAGATATACACGATCTACCATGGATGTTTGGATCCATCGACATCATGTATATCTTGAATAGATAAGACTTATATGTATGTCTATCACTGTACATCTTATTACAAAAGAAGGGCTCATTCCTATTAACTTAAGACTCCTTTCAATGTATATCACTTGCATATAAATAGAGACAAAGTGTTGCACAATAATTCACTCTATAATTTTCTTTTTATATTTCATTCTTACTATGAAATATGGATAGGGTTTGACTAGTTCTCCTTTAGAGGGTTTTCTGCCATGCACTTCTATTTGTGTGTTTTTCATTGCATAAACATTCACACCAATGCAAATTGTTTTTATATTTATTTGTTATTTTGAAATATGAAAAAGGTTTCACTAGTTTTCATTTCGAAGATATCCTGTCATACAATTGTATTATTTTTTTCTTATGTATGTACATGTATATACTCATTATATATGTATATGTATATGTATATGTATGTAAGTATATATGTATACATATGCAATTGTATATGTATATGTGTGTATATACATATGTGTACATTCCTTCCCGACCCAGAACATCTAGTTGAGAGCATTAATTACGCCTTGACACCTTTGTTACCTCCACTAGGCAACTTGCATTACACATCCCTCTACAATTACTTGGCCTAAAAAGTGCCTAATTCAGAGATCAAGGTTCATTCAATGCTCCAAATTCTCTCATATCCCACTCATTGTCATTCCTTTGTTTGTGTTTATTTTGGAGTCTTCATTTGGTTACGTAACCATACATGTTCGACTCTCCATGATTCATTGTTCGGCTCTACATGATTCATTGTTTGGATCTAAACTCTTGAAAGCTTCATTTCTCTTTTAGGTGAGGTTTTTAACCTCACTAGGCCTATACCAGTGTCTTTCATTTTGATATTGCTAAAATGAAGAGCATACTAAAACTAGCATATATATATATACACACACACACACAATATGCCTTCAACTACAAATGAAGGCCAAATTTAAACAAATATAATAGATTTTCTATCATATATTTGGGTGATTCCACAATATTGGTTTATAAGTTTTTGGCCAAACTGGACACTGAAGTAATTTTTTCTAACTAAATCTTCACTTTTGGGCACCTATAGTGGCTAAACCGTGAGGAATTTGAAGATGATGCAAACTAGTGATTTGTGACATTTTTTTTATAGATTCTAAATATATATTTTTTGGAATTAGATTGCACTTCTTTTTCCATCTCCTTCCAAAACTAGTTTTTTTTCAGTAAACACCATTTTTAAGGAGTGACACTCACCGTATACAACATAACTTTTTTTCCTTGAAGGATAAAATTTTTTTTTGAATTTAGATTTGTAACTATGATATCTAGTGTTTCAATTGGTTTCATAGTGTTTTATTGAATATTTTTCCTTAATCAAGTTTCAAAGTCAAACCAATTACAATTTAGATAGGTGAACCGTATACAACATAACTTTTTTTGTATGTATCAAAATTCAATTTTTATTTTTTGTTGGATCAAGGACTTCAATATCTGGTGCACTCATATTTTTCAATTTTTTTTCTTCTGATAACTGGGCTATTTTTCCACATGTGCAAACTAAGAGTTTGATTTTTGGTGAAAAACCTATGTTTAATAAAACTAAAAATACAAATACATAATAAAACCAAAACATATTAAAATTATATTCATTGGATAGCTCATTCCAAGGACTACCATCATCTAGTTGGTTGTGAAGTCTTCTCCATTTTCATCCTCAACTTAGCTTTAAGGGAAAAATTCAGGAGTTTTTTGGTGCCAGAGGGTGAGAAGGTGGGAAAAGAGGGTTTGAGCAAACCTGGGGGGGTTGGAGAAAACTCCCTTTCCACAAAGGTTTTCTTTTTGTTTTTTCCCAGGAATGGTGGGACCCTGCATTTAATGGGTTTTCTCGAACTAGGGTTCTAACAAACCCCATTTTGGTTCGCTTTCGTTCGAACCCCCAAAAACCAATTTTTTTTGCATGGGGTCATTTTTTGCAACTTTTCCTTCCTCAGTGGAATTGTAAACCACTTTTGTGGGTTTACCTATCTATATATGCCAACATATGTACATGGCATGCACTTGTAATATTTTTTTGTATAAAATGTGATTGTTACACTCTAACTATACAAGATCAAGTGAGTTCTGATCAATTCTTAATGCCTACCAATGCCTATAAGTTCTATACTATGTTACTGTGTCACTCGTTCCACTATAAGTGCTCAAGCCTACCAATGCCTATAAGTTCTATACTATGTTACTGTGTCACTCGTTCCACTATAAGTGCTCAAGTAAAAGTGATTTCATTTATAATCTATATGGAATATAAACCAATTGTATGCACTGTAAATGTTTGTTATCCACTACCCTGTAACTCAATATTTGGGGTTTCAACTTATACTATTTATGAATGTCAATGCATTTTTGTTCCAAACAATGTGATTGTTACACCCAATCTTCTCTAAGTGCTAAAGGTCAAGTCATTTCAGTTATCTTCTTAATCTATACGATGTTAGTGTGTAATCCAATCTTAATTTGATCTTCAATTTCCTCATTTAACTCATTTACATATGTTGGTAAATATATGTATATATATATATATTTGTTTATTTAAATGTGTTCTTTGTTTCAGTCTTATACAAATGTTGGTATATTCATTTGACACTTGTAAATTTGTGTCTTGGATGGTGTGCCATTGCAATTCATGTTTGGCTCACCCCATTCTCCTTGCAACGGCTTGGAGATGGTGAATTGCACTTCAAAGGTATACACTTTACTTACTATACTTTCTCTCATAAGGTAAACGCTTCTACATGTCTTTGATTGATGCCTCCTTTAATTTCTTATTGTAGGATTGAGTTGGAGAAATTCAACATATCATTGGCCATCTCTATTTCATAGAGGTGAGGTTTTAAACCTCACTAAGGCTGTACCATTGTCTCTTGTCAGTTATCATGTCTTTTTTAACATAATATTTATAGTGTTTTTGTGGTTATCCATAGTTTGAAGGCTCTCTTGCATTCTAGGTGCATCCACAATGTGCTCAATGATGTATATGGTGTCTAGGGTGTTTATGAACACTTCCAATAGTTTTTTTCATAAACATAGTCACTTTTTCAAGGAAAAATATGGTCTTGTATAGGAGTGAATTTGTACCCCTCTCACAAATTCCCCTCTTACACCCTCTACTTTAGGAAAATAAAACCCAAGTGAGAAATTCCACATCACCTATCTGCAGTGCATCCACTTGGTGCTTGTCCTTTGTGTCAGTGGGGGAATTTCTATTGGGGATGTGCACACAGTGCATAGACATCTGCGTGGAGCACTATCATCCCTGATAGATTCATGCCTCTAGAATCTACAAAGACATTATGTTCTCTATTGGTGATGAAGCATAATGCCTCTATGCCTTCCTACTGATCAAGAACAACACTTTCCCTCCTAATTTCTCTTCAAATGCACATGTTTCATCCTCATTCCATCTTCTACACAATCTCACATGCTGGCTTGATTTTGGCTTCATGATTCTTAAGCTCCTACACATCTTCTCTGTCTTGTTGCACTTTTTCCACCATTGGAATTATGACTTGGTGTCCCGAGGGACTACTTCTTCGTTGCTACAACAACGTAGACCTTTCCAAGCTTGCATCCTCCTTTATGTACTTGAGGGCACCTTGATTAAGAAGGTGATATTCTTTATCAATTTACATAACATAGTGTTATTGATACTATTTAGTATCCTTTCCAGTACTTTCTTTATCATATTTTCTATCTCATGGATTTTCTGGTTGTCCGTGGAGGTGGAAACACCAAAATGAGGGTTTGATTGCGGAAAACCCCTATACAACACCAACATTTTTCCTCTCTTGGTTGTGTAGGCACACATTCATGTGGAGCTTGCTGGTGAACTATATTATTCATAATTTAATATTCATCAACTTCACCCTTGTCATCTCCTATATCACTCTTCTAATTATCTTATTTATTCTATTTATTATCATCCCAGTTAGTGCTTTAGACCTTAACTACTAAGTAGTTAGTAGGCTTTTGTTCCTTTTACTGTGCCTTTATACTTTCTGGTTGTATGGATGCTAGCGCCCTTGAGATACACTAGTGTGCTACGCTATCATCCCTAACCTGTGCTACTATCCTTGAGTAGAGAGTTGTTTAAGGTACAGTTTGGGTTCCAAAAACTTGCTCATTTAGCCCCACCAAATCCCCCAGGTTAGTAGAGTGAAAGAAGCACTTGAGAGTGCTTTTCATTCTCTATCCTTGACCTAAAGCACTCATCCAACCTGAGGTAGATTAGGGAAGCCCTCCAAACTTGACACTTCATGATTTGGAGCCTTGGTGTGGTTGTTCCCCCTCTTCTACATTTTGGTGAACCTGAAGTGAACAACGTCTATCTGTTTCTTTGTGTCAAAATTTTTTCCCTTGCACTTGGAAACCAAAGAAGACTTAGGTGTTGTGAGGCTTTATGAGCATCACCACCAAGTTTACAACATCTAGGTACATTGTTAGGAGAAGTCTACGACACCTAAAAATGGAAAATATGAAGGTCACTTCCGACTTTGCTACTAGATTTTCTATAGGTTTTATAGACGAGATGGGTTTCATTGACGAGACCAC